>OZ023336.1:16194194-16401694 GCA_964007535.1 Brachyptera risi
GGTATTTGTCCAGCACTCACCTTGCGCTTGTTGATTCTCTTGCAAACACCTGCAATCTGTTGAGTGCATTAGACAGCGTCTTATATTAGCACTTCAACCTATACTGAGATCTAAGTGTAGACCTTCTGTACGATAAACGTTGATAATGCAAGATTCGAATCTTAGGAAATCACTAAACAATATCATTATTCTTGAAGTTTATCAGTTTTTCAATAATTAGATTTTTTTTCTTCATGATTCATCGTAAATGATCTCACTGTATATCACATGGAGTGAATTGATGTAGACTATGGAACAATGACTGAATACTGTCCAGTAGTTCCATGATTCCACATAATATTCATTGTTGCTTTATCCACCTTGTTTATTATTGCACGTATCTACAAAATTTCAAAAATAAATTATAATATTTGCAAGCAAATCGCAGTGAGACGCTCAAGGGACAAATGTAACTGCGGCATATATTGCTGAGTCAATGAAATAATCAGGAAATTTTCACTGAATATTTTCAAAATCAATTGATTCTTGCCACATTTCCTCATTCTGGGTTCCGACCCACTAGTCTGTAAGATCATGAAAGTTATGGCAGAGTCAATACCTCCACAAAATGCATCACGCGAAGGAAACGCTGACATTCATGACTGAACAGGCTACAATTAATGAACATTAATGAACAAGTTTTTAATGAGATGAAGTATCCCATACCTGGTTCGATCCCCGCCACCGTTCATCTTTACAGGGGATTATCGTGGTTTTTCTCTGTAGCCAGGCTGATGCTAGGAAGGTTCCTACAATATAGGCCACGACCGCTTCCTTCCCACTATCCTTCCCATTACCCATCAAAACCTTCATCTCATCATCCCATTAGCATAATTACTCATCAAACCGAAGCAAATAGATCTCAGTTATCATCACAATGCGTCGGTGAAACCCTATATATATATATATATATATATATATATATATATATATATATATATATATATATATATATATATATATATATATATATATTCATATGTATATATCTATTTATATATATATATATATATATATATATATATATATATATATATATATATATATATATATATATTCATATGTATATATATATATATATATATATATATATATATATATATATAGATACATATATATATATCTATATATATATATATATATATATATATATATATATATATATATATATATATATATATATATATATATATATATATATATATATATATATATATATATATATATAGATACATATATATATATATACATATATATATATGTATCTATATATATATATATATATATATATATATATATATATATATATATATATATATATATATATATATATTTATATATATATATATATATATATATATATATATAAATATATATATATATATATATATATATATATATATATCTATATCTATATATATATATATATATATATATATATATATATATATATATATATATATATATATTTATATATATATATATATATATATATATATATATATATATATATATATATATATATATATATATATATATAGATATAGATATAGATATAGATATATATATATATATATATATATATATATATATATATAAATATATAATTAAATATGAATATCTATATCTATATATATATTTATATATATATATATATATATATATATATATATATATATATATATAAATATATATATATATATATAAATATATATATATATGTATATATAGATATAGATATTCATATATAATTATATATGTATATATATATATATATATATATATATATATATATATATATATATATATATATATATATATATATATATATACGTAAGATGAAATAAAATTCCGGTATATCAAGTGCAAATTTTAAGATACGTGTCAAACACTCACTGAACTTCATCGTAGTGGCTATACCTTGATTCCATCTTCTTGTTGAAATATTTTCCTAGATCTTTGCTATATAATGAATATATGCGGGTTCAACACGGCTCAACTGGTTCACTTTGCACATATTATAGAGTCACATATTCAATATGGTATTATTTTATGGGGCCATTCTCCAGAAACGAATAGATTATTTAAATTACAAAAAGGAGCGATACGATATTCAGCAAATGCTAGCTTTGATCCTATATCAGAAGTATTCTACAAGGACTCATGCAAACCATTATTCAAATAATTCAATATTCTCACTTTGCAGTGCATATATACATTTCTAGTACAATTTTATATTTTTTGGAAAATAAATATCTTATCCCCGATTTCGGTGAAGAACATGACCATCACCAGGTAAAATAATATAAAAGTAAATTTGCTGGCATTCACTTCTATAATTCACTACCTCTTGCACTCAAAACTGATAGAACAAATTCATTCAAATTGAGACTTGAAAAACACTCAATTGATAAATATTATTATAGTGTAAGAGAGTATCTGGATGATTGAATAATTTATTGATGTTCACTATTTTCATAATGTTCAAATGTGTTTTTCATCATTGATTCTTTAATTGTTCATCATTACTGCATTTTATATCATCATCACAATATACTATATTGACAAGGCTGATATCTTTATAGGATCAATTTGCACCAATAAAACATATTCTATTATATTATATTGACGCAGGTTGTGCTTCGGAAAATGAAGACGATGATCTCACAGTCTTAACTATTCTACTAATTTAATGTTATATTTCATGAAACATTATCATGACATTGAGCCTGAAATGATACATTTATAATTTTCCATCTGTATCGTGTGTAGGCCTATTGAGGTACGTGAGTTGAACTATATCATTCCTCTAGTCGTTAGATTTATACTAATGACGTACGTATATATTCGAAATGAAAAATTAAGAAAATTTCGAATGATTTTCGAAACATTGGAAGATTTTCGAGCATTTTGGATTCACCATCTTGGATTTATCAAGATACGATGAATTTATGTTTTCCTTATTATTAGCTTCCATTTGAATATAATGACGACTATTTCGCATGGTTTTAGAACAAAATGGAATAGTTTTTGAGCGCCATTTTCTATCCGCCAATTGGATCAATTGAGACACATTGAATTCATATTTTCCTCATCATTAGCTTTTATTTGGATATAATTACGACCATTTCGCATGATTTTAGAACTGAATAAATAGTTTTTGAGTGCCATTTTGGATCCGTCATCTTGAATTTTTTCAAAATTCATCAAATTCATGATCTCCTCATCATCACCTTTCATTTGAATATAAATATGACCATATGGCGTGATTCTAGAAAAAAATAACCAAAAACTAAAAACGACCTCCATTTTGTTTCCGCCATCTTGGATTCAACAACATATGATGAAATATTCCTTTTCTTGTCATCACCCATCATTGGAATATGATCATGTATATTTCCCATGATTTTGAAAAACAAAATGTGAAATTCAAGCGCCATCTTTGATCCGCCATCTTGAATTCCTGCACGGGGTCAGAGATCGCCTACAAGTGACGTTTACATATTATTTAGGGGCATATAAACCGCTTGCTTCCATCCCGAAAGAGCCAACGGGATATGAATTTCATACCACAAGCTTACGGACTCATTGCACAAGTATACGTGAAGCTGTGTTTGGGTTTCTTGACTGTAAATGATGAGCTACGTCAATGTCAGAAGGTTGAATATCTATATTCAGAATGACACCAATCTTTGCGACAAGTTCTTCGATAACTTCTACTTCCCTAACTTTCACGTTAGTTATTTCTAAATTTCTATTTCTTTAACTTTCACGTTGGTTATTTCTAAATTTCTATTTCTGCCGTATTGTTCCAAAGTATTTAGCTGAACGGTCAATTCGTCGATAACTTGATCTTTCTCGTCACACCTCTTCTGTAAGTTATGAACTGAAGCTTTCAAGTCTTTAATTTCGAAGGAGATATCAGTTTTCACCCTCATCAGTTCTTCTCAGTCTCAGAGCTTTGAAACCTTCTCGTACTTCATCCAGAATTTTCGACCTTGAACCTAATAATAATAATAATATAATGATAATTTTATTTCAAAAGATTGATCAGTGCATTGTGTTGTTGTTATCGTCAGCATAGTATATTGAAAGACAAACATATTGTGGAGTATAATATAAAGATTTGTCACTATGGACATGCACATTTCATACACAATTCAGAATTCGTCAAAATATTATACAAAGTTGAACAAAAAACAAAAAAAATAGAAGATCTTGCATTATTGAAACATTGATCAAGATGAGAACAATATCTCTCCATTATTTGATATGAAATGGCATTCAGAAACTGAGTAAAAGCAATAGACCATTTTCATTATTCAGTGCGCAGGCGCGTCCCGCGTCCTAGCAGCCGAGATCGCTGGTATTGCATTCTGGGAGTTTTAGTACTGTTTGAAAAGTCGGCTCTCTTATACACATAGTTAATGGCAAAACATTAAGATATATAACTTGCAATATCTCTCATCTTACTCACTCTGACAGTGTGTAAATCTCTCAGTATATAGTAAACATATGAATGTTGAAACTACTATCAAATTATAACTTAATACGTTCACTGTAACGCACAATAATATAAATCGAACGTGCTAAATAACATTGGCAGCATAGGACTTCGAACTCGGGTAATAAAATCCCATTCTAGTTCAAACGATCGATGCTAGATGGCTCATTCATTTCGGAAATGGTCTATTGTCCAATATATATTAATTCAAAAACCTCCTGGATAATATTGCAACAGTCTTATGCGTGCTGGTAATACGTTAAACAGTGTCGTGCCAGCAGCATTAGGTCCTTTATTGAAAACAGATGAACATTTGTCAGTACTTCTCAAGTCACTGTTTTTCCTGGTATCATATAGTGATATATATCTTGGTTTTCCATTGCTGGATATGAGTTATCAATAACGTAAAGACTTGTACTTTGGATGTATTTACATGAAACAGATGCAATTCTGAATTTAATGAACTGAGGTTTGCAAGAACCCTTGGGGGGTGCATTCATGTACCCAGTCTCAACTGAAACCTAAGATTCAAGATGGCTGTGACCATGTTGTTAGTATGCCCTAAGGCCAGGAAGAAGGAAAAGAACAAGGAGAAGGAGAAGGAGAAGAAGAATGAGGAGAAGGAGAAGAAGAAGAGGGAAAAGAGTAAGAAGAAGACGAAGAAGAAGAAAAAGAAGAAGAAGAAGAGGAAGAAGAAGAAGAAGAAGAAGAAGAAGAAGAAGAAGAAGAAGAAGAAGAAGAAGAAGAAGAAGAAGAAGAAGAAGAAGAAGAAGAAGAAGAAGAAGAAGAAGGAGAATAAGAAGAAGAAGAAGAAGGAGAAGAAAAAGAAATGAAGGTATGTGAAATAGTGATGAAGAGCAGGTCAGTTATTTGCGTTGGTGTGAATAAATCCTCAAATATGTTATATCTTTTTATTCATCTCAAATTATAGTGACTCTAATCACAATGAGCCCATATTGATCATATCCCACAATATATAACTGTTGACAATCTCGTGTCTGTCTTATGAAGATAAGTCGATCTCGCAGATAAACGAGCACAGTTCCCAGGTTGACTGAGTTGATAATCCTGATTTACTGATTGAGTTGACGTACGGCTTCTTGAGGAAAGACTCGTTAGGTTGGTTACTGTCCAACCATTTGGAGTAACCGGTACTCTCGAGCGGTAGATCTGCAATACAGAGAAGTCAATGTTGATGAATGAATGACACTGCCAACCGGAATGTTTTCTTCTATCGGATCAGACAAATCAGTTAACCACTTAGGTGTCTAAGCTCTTTGACGTTACAAATCACATCATCCGGTCAAATAGGCTTTGTGGTAAGTATTTGAAAATGACAATCAAGGTAACTCCGAATGCCCACGTGGTCTATAGATCGAGGTGGCCTACTGATAAGCCACGCCCATCACTATTTTTCAATTCCAACATACCCTCAAGATTCACCGACTTGTTTCATCGGTTCATACAAATTAATCATAGAAATAAATGTGACATCAGAATAAGATATAACTTAATATTTCAGAAATATTCAACCTCTGAAAATGAAATATCCAACCTATATGCTCATTGAATTGAGGTTCTACGAGTATGAATAGAAATATCTCAAATGATTAGTGCGACCCAATCTGTTTTAGAAAATTATAATTTCACACTTTCCACTCACTATTCACTATTGAGGAGTTTGACGACAGTAATGATCGATCTAGAGACATACAGGTTGGAAAAGACTTGTTCACCATTCCGCCACAGAGACCATAAGACCCCCAACCATCTTTTGCTTTCAGAATAATCAGAATCAGAATAAGATGTAACTTATTTCAGAACCCAACCCAACAGTAGTCCTCTGATTTCCAGAATTAAACATCTAATCTATATACTCAATGAATTGAGGTTGTAACAAGAGTCGAGTGAGCAAACGATCAACTTAAACCCACCATACACGAACAACATTTACCTGTCAACATATTGACAGCTAGTAGATAACTCGTATTTCTGATCTTGCCTATACACGACGGAAATATGTTGATGGCTGCCGTCAACATATTGCCAAGAATTGAACATGCTCTATTTCTCATCAATATTGACAGCTTTCGACCAATGATGGCACGGTTACAATTCACGTAGTATATTATCATTGAATACGTAGTTTCTAACAACTTTCGTTGAATAGGCCTATACATAGTTGCAGATAATCAACTGCTAATTTTCTCAACGTGTATCTTTTTTACACAAAATTGAGCAAGGCTCTTTGGTAACTGAATTACGCGTATATCTAGGCAATGACCTACTTCGATACTTCTAGGTTATGTCTTATGTTTATCATTAACAATTATTGCAAGTACTAATTGAAGAATTAATTAAGAATTAAGAAAGTCGAATGTTCCTTGAATTATCCATAAAAGCGCTAGTGTCGAGGCTTGTTGATACAGCTGTCACTAACAGATGGCAGAAAGCACGTCAACAAATGTTTTCAGAGCCTATACAAGACGTCAAGGTTGTTCATCATGGTCGACATGTTGACAGGTGATGTTGATCGTGTACGGCGTGTTATAGAAAGAAGTTATGGCGGCAGTGACGTCACAGTCAAGATGGCGGTGCTCTCGCCGGCGCGTCTATAATTATTCAGTACAGTATAACATTCTATATAGACAAGAGGGGCGAGCTGTGCGCCTGCGCTAGAGTCAACCATCAATGGAAACAACACCCCGTTACTTCATGAGAGAACTGCGGGGATGATGATTGCTAGTTGAAAGCCGCCATTTTGGGGTCAGTTTGGTGGCATTTTGGTGGTTGAGATGGGGTAACGTGAAAAAAATGAAAATACGATGACTATAGAAAACCTGGAAAATGGAAAACTGGGTGTAGGACATCCAGTGCATTGCCAACAAAATGGCTGCTTTGAACTTGCAAGAAGAACAGCTGTGCTGTTACGTCATCTAGATCTCTGTATTTCGATGAAGGTCTTCTATATTTCAACGATCGAAACGTCCTATTTAAAGCTGGTGCATTAGATCCAACCATACTTTCCATTCACACAGCTGGGATATTTTTAATCACTTTCATACCTCCTTTGAAACCATTTCTTTTGCAGTTGCTGGATGTCAAAGAATCATCGTGTCATAATAAGTGTTTCAACATAAAATCTAAACGAGTAAACCTTATCTCTGTTTTTTATCATGATCTCTTCTTGTCACGTCCAGATTATCCACACAAAAGAAAACACTGTTCAATTCTTACCGAATATTGTGTGGAACTCATCATTGTTGTTTGCATGAAGGCGGTGGACTCCGACCCACACTATATAGTACCCATACTTCGCGTACAACTGATCCTGCTCGTCCTGAGAGTTCAGGATGTGAAGATATGCCCCCTCGGACTTGCACTTCTTCCAGGCTCTGTTCCAGGATTCTTTCTCTGGATGATACTTGTAGAAACCGTGACCAGGAATCAGCTCGTAGCCTTCCCTGGAAAGTATATTGCTTCTTGACATTTGATACTTATTCTTGATGTCGATCTCTTGGGATAGACATCATTAATATTCTGAATCAAACCATATTTTGACAAATATTCATTATGTTTTGTCATTCCTCCACTCTTTTTTAAGCGCGAGTTTGAACCGAGAACAAGTAATACAACGTTATACTTTCAGTCCCATGGGTGTGACCCTTTACAGCACACACATGTTCGGTTTTAACAAAACAATGTATAACGTCTTTAGTAATAGTTTAGTCTCAGTTTCATGTATTGAGGTGTTATCATGTGAATTTCACTTGCACCTTTATATAACACTACTCACATAGTTATTCTGCAACTTATTTTGACAGGCGCTAAATGACCTCGCTGTCGGTGCGCTTCATAAACCCTGATATTAATTCAATAAATAGTAACACACTTTATCGATAGATTGGTAAGAATTGAGAAGTCACTTATTTGTGTTCAGCAATGGATAGGATTCAGAAGTTGAGAATGTTAAAGAATGTCTACAATGTTAACAACAAGCCAAGTGGAGAATTCACTTGGAATCATATGAAATTATTGGATTATTTTCTACACAATTATTTAGTAGATTCAGAGAAGAAGTAACATGAGGAAGACCAAGGACAAGATGGAAAGAAGTGATGGGATGGAATGTGAAAGGGAGAACAGAATCGAGGAGGAGAGAGTGAAGGACAGAGAGTGGTGGGAATAGATAGTCAGAGCGGAATCTTGAGGAGAGAGTTGAGCCAGAGTTTGTTGAACCTGGCGAGCACAACACATCTCAGGTGATTTGACCCAAAACATTCGGAGATGACCACCCCCCAAGTCCTCAGTCTATATATCTTCATGGGCCTATATATTAATATATATATATATTGCATTTTTTTTAATGTTACCATAATTTTTTTCTGAGGAGGTGAAATCTTGCATGAGACCTACGAAGATTTTATTGCGATGAGTGTCGGATTCTTACCGACTAAAACCCCTCCTATTTCTGGGTGATCCGTACAGCGTAGTCATTTCATCATCCCATCCTCTATTCATTACTTTTGTAGTTTTGATTTTCGAGACATAAAATAATATATATAATTGCAATCATATTTTATCCAATAAATCAGTTAAATTGAGAAATTTGAATAGTTCATCAATCCGTTTTGACTCATCTGAGTATATAAACATATATATATATATATATATATATATATATATATATATATATATATATATATATATATATATATATATATATATAAACATCAAATATGGGCTTAAATTTGGTCAAATAGTACCAAAAAACAGAGGCACAGTGGATTCTCGCATTCAAAGATAACTCAAAGCTTTTGATGAATTTGTTCCAAAAACAAATGGTCATCGTTATCAGACCAACTAAGTAAAAATCAATATGAATATATAAAAGTATAACGAATCAGATTTGGTCCTGAAAATACAATTGTGGACCTTCAAAATGTAGTTTGTATGATGTATCTTCGAATTATTCATGATTTGAAAAACCTTCTACTGTTCAAGATTATTTATGTTTCACAAGTGACTCGTAAATAGTTTGATATTGTTCGATTCGAGCTTTCAACTCACTGATATGGTATACATCTAATCTTGTCATCTTTCAAAATTATCGAAAGACATTGATTCGTACAGTCAGTAATGAAGATGTATTCTGAACATGTTTACTATATC
The DNA here is from genome assembly GCA_964007535.1 of Brachyptera risi. Classification (NCBI taxonomy): domain Eukaryota; kingdom Metazoa; phylum Arthropoda; class Insecta; order Plecoptera; family Taeniopterygidae; genus Brachyptera; species Brachyptera risi. The sequence goes on from OZ023336.1 coordinate 16,203,910, forward strand.
TCTCATGTGGAGGAAAGAGAATGAATCATCAATTGAATAAATGTGGAAACTTCATACATAATTGCTTCACAGCAGCTTTGAATAAAAGATTCATTTGAAAGATGGGATTGCTCTACCAATCGTTCAATTCTGAAACTGAATTCCAATTGACCTTCAAAATAAATAGACGTGTAGATTGTGGTTGCTATGTTGATGGACAACCTACATTTTTCTTTTTTTTTATTGGGAAAACAAAAGTTAGAAACATTACAATGACAAAATTCACAGAGCTTATCCACAAAGCCTTAGAAGTATACTTACGATGCAGAGTGATCAGCTTCACAGATAGTTGTTAGTTTCACAGAACAGTCGGTGTCTTCCAAGCCAGCTGCAGTGAGACCGCCACAGTTGTATTCAGGACCTCCTTTAGGGTTCCCAGCCGCCCATTGGCTGGACTCAATAGCGTTATCTAGCGATAAAAATTAGTAACATATCATTTGGGCCAACAAAAGTGCTTCAAGAATTCGAGATCCTCAAATGATGAATGTCTGCGAATAACATATCTACCCTTACTTATGTTACATAGACTTGAAGCTACAGAAATTATGCACCAAGAAGCGCGGGAAATATCCAGATGGCAGTGCATCGACCAGTTTTGATGATCTTGTTGGCCAAGTGACCATGGCAACAAAGAAATTAATCAGCGCCCCTAAAGCATATTTGCGCGCTCTTGATTAAAAGTCGTCAGGGTCTTTCTACCTTCTCTGATATTATTTGATAATCATAAATGTGTTGATGGTCACTATGTCAACATTGAAATTCCACACGATATTTGAAAGAGGTATATTTCATTTGAAAATTCACCATTCATAAACAGTGGAACCTCTTTAGTACGTTTTTCAGGGGACCGGGTAAAAAAACGTACTAAAGTGGAAAACTTACTAAAGAAACTATTACCATGTAACAGCATGTGAATGGGATTGGAAAGTGATACTTACTAAGGTGAAAATTGTCCCAAAGAGAACTTACTGAAGATGTTCTACTGTATATCTTTCGGGGTTTAACGATGCCCTGTAATGATGACTAAGATCTATTGGCGTCTACTGTATATCTACCTGTAACCGTGTAGTATTCTCCCTCGTAATGCCTATCGTGGAAACCAAGGTGGATAGAGGTGACTCCATTCTGAGCCATCATAGACCGGAGAACTGTTTTCTCGACTTCAGAATCGATGACTGCTATATGGCCGGAGTTGATATTGCAGTACTGAAGAGAAAATCATTTTTATTGACGGCTGTTCATCTTCTTGATGACTGACCATGAAGGTCCAGCTTACTACGAATTTGGAATTATAATTGCCGAAAGTGAAAATGAGTTATACAAATATAGTGATAAGATCAAAAACTTAATTATTATACAAAAAAAAATATATTAGAATTCAAGTAGATTGAGATACGCTGAAGAGATGATTGTGGAGAATATGTGATGATTTTCTTAATATTGTGGAAACTATTTATTGAATTAATGATTTTGATACCAGTATATTAAATGATTTGAAAAAAGTAATAAAAAATGTGGGAATAGCTGCCCTTGCTCCAAGAAGGAGTCCTACAACGTCCCAGTATTCCTCAGGAATTCCATAACGTTAATAATTATGTTAACTTAATTATATTATAAATAATATTATAAAATAAAATTAATGAAATAAATATAAATAATAATAATAATATAAATAATAAATATAATGAAATTATTATTATAAAAATAATAATTATATAATATTAATTAATTAGAATAATTAATAATTATAGTTAATTGTTATACAATTAACGTACAGTCATTCTATCTGAGCAATTATGTTTATTCATTTTTCAAAGTTGCAATCGACATAAATACGTGCAGAATGTTGTTAGACGAGCTTCAGCGAGGATTCAATTTGACATACTGAAAAAAATTGGTGTTCGTTTTTTTCTGTTTTTTCTGTTTTTTTTTGTCGTTTCTCCACAGGTCGAACGGCTACAGCTATCAACTTCAAACTCTATTCATTATAGTTCCTCATCTAACTCAGATCTTTATAGTTTTGTGGCATTATTGGGTGATGACTTTTAGTTTTATGAATTTTAGAAATTCAAAAATACCCATTAGGATAACACAGAGGAAAAAAATTTCATTTTCCATAAAAACAACAAATTTTGCACGGAGTTGAGTTACATTTTGGTACACATTTCTTGAAATTTTCAGCTTGATCGGGTCAGTCATTTTGAAAAAAAAACATAAAATGTGATAAATTGGTGCCACTCGAAGCAGTTTTCACGCATTTATAACTTGAATGTCACCCAATTGGCGAATGTAGGCAGAAGTTTGGCAAAAAAGTCGACATACTATTAGGCCTACTACCCGCTCGTCTAACAACGCATATATGGCGTTTTCCTAGTACACTACAATGACATCACAATTTGTTTCAAGTTTGTTCAGGTCAGTTTTGGGTAGGATTGATTCAGGTTGTTTGAATTAATTGATATGGTTATTTTCGAACGGGTGAGGTCGGTTATTCTGAATTTCTTAGGTAACGTTATTCAGTTAGTAGTTCCACCAATTTGAATGACGTCACATTCCTGAGAGTGGATTGTAAGGAACGATGACGATATTCGTTGAACCAAATTTAGAAAAGAAAATAGAAATCAATAACTCAATTTCACAAATCATAATCAATTAATTTGTTTTTCAGTTTCAGTACATGCTGGCACTTTTCCTGAGTTATGACTCAGACGTTACTTGGTTCCGTTCATGTTTCTATTAAGGATCAGTAATGTCTACGTCATGACTCATCTGGTATCCACAGGACAGAAAAAAAATATTCGAAATTAAGATAATGATTTTCTAGTTTTGGTGTTGTGACCTGGGTTTATTTAAAATGCGCGCAAGAACAACGCCAGCTTATGGGCTGCCACGTTCTCGAATATATATATATATATATATATATATTTATATTAGGTTTTAACGACGCACTGTAATGATGACTGAGATCTATTGGCGTCGGATGAATGATTAATGAGATGACGGGATGATGAGATGAAGGTTCTATGGGTAATGGGAAGGATAGTGGGAAGGAAGCGGTCGTGGCCTATATTGTGGGAACCATCCCAGCATTAGTTTGGACTACAGAGGGAAACCACGAAAAACCCCTGTAAAGATGAACGGTGGCGGGAATCGAACCGGGTCCGATATGTCCCTTCACCTCCCGTGTCACACGAGGCAAGTGCGCTAACCACTCAGCTACTGTGCCGGTTCCTCAAATATCGTTGCAAATTGTCTATAATACCCTTAATTTGTTCGAAACGAGAAGGCTATAGGCCTACATGTGTTATTGAAGAGAGAGAATAGTTCATTTATTGCCTGATCACCGCTAGGGTGAGTGACCTCGAGGACACTACTTGAAATTTTGATCACAAACTCGAAAAGTGTTCCCATAGAATATGATAAGGGCTTACAGATCGAAAAGAAATATGCATCTAAACTGGTGTACCAAGAGAAAAAAGGTAAATACTTTCAAAGTTAATTTTGCTTCAATATCTTAATATGTATAGACCCCATATTACAATGATAAAGATGTGTTAATTAAGCTAATTTATAAATTGAGGTACAAAATACCATTGGTAACCAAGGGTAATAATAAGTCAATCCACTTAACATCGCTTAATCAACACATTTATCATTCGTAAAACGTGACCTTGGTATATTATTAAATCAACAAAAATAACTGGATCATAATGTTTTAGTCAAATAACCAAAGAGGACCTTTTTCACATCTTGCACGGACATTGAAAATGTAATGCTCTGGGTAGGTCCCCCTCAAATGTAGGCTACCATCACAAACTGACGTCACTCTGAATGAAATATCATGTACTTCATACCTGATCATAGTACTCACTTGATAAGCTTCTGTCCAGTTTCTTGGCGTTGGGGCGTACAAATATTCCCCTATTCCCGGAACAACTTCTTTAATCCCTGCATCCTTATTGTCCTGGATAGCTGACCCAGTAGTACTCAGGATCACCGCTGATAACAGTAGCGCTAGTGGTAACAACATTCTGGGGGAAATATGAGAGATAATTGATCAGTGGAATACATTCTGTACACATTAGACAAATGTGAAGAAATAGTATATCATTTGAAAAATGCAGAATAAGATGTTTGGAGAAAAGGAACACAATTTCTCTGGTGAGGAATCATGGTGTTTTTCGATATCATTGGACGGAGATTTTTGAAACGGTCACAATTATTATTTTTGTCCTCTTTTTTTAATTTTTAATTTTTTCCTTTTCCTATTCTGAATGAGTGATCAATTACAATATCCAATTTTCTAGATCATGGTCCAATATTATCAATAATTTTTTCATCGAACACTTTTGTACATTGTCATTTTGCTTCATTTATGAATATGTTATTTCCATTTTTATATTATTCTGTGTCTAATGGGCAACCTTTTGTAAGGCAGAGACTTCATTTTTAATTAATGAAGTATATATATATATATATATATATATATATATATATATATATATATATATATATATATATATATATATATATATATATAAATATATGGGATTTTATAGTTATGTCAAAAAAGATTATGCCGGCAAGCAGAAGGTCCCGGGCTCGAATCCCGGTCGAGGCGTATCTTTTTCGACATAACTATAAAATCCCAAATATCTCGATATCGAATCATATCCAAGAAGTTTAATTATCACATATATATATATATATATATATATATATATATATATATATATATATATATATATATATATATATATATGTATATATATATTTATATATATATATATATATATGTATATATATATATATATATATATATATATATATATATATATATATACATATTTATATATATATATATATATATATATATATATATATATATATATATATATATATATATATATATATATATATATATAAATGATGAGAATATTTTTCTTATATAGTATTGATAGAGAATGCATCAAATTATTCAGCACATGGAGCAAATGGTCACAGCAAGAGCTGTAAAACGACTGCTTTTGACGGACGAGACTTGAATATCTCGAATACATTTCATATGAATATCTCTTCATGTTACAAAGCATTTGCTGTGTTCTTTGAAATAAATATGAACTGTGAAACTTCACTTTGGTTGATTATTCGAATTCATACTTATATATACACTACTTTCTGAAGATTTACCTGATGTGAAAATACAAAATAACCGATCAACAAATCCTGAACTGGAATAATTCAGAGATAAAATTAAATAGATCAAATATATAATAATGACACAAGGTGTGTGGTTATTACTGGGGGATACCAGTTATATTGCGATCGCGCATCCTACACCCTATAACTCTTCCGTTGACTCCCCGTGAAGCCTCGACACTTCTGCCTGCGCACCATCGAATTGGTTACATGAAAGAGCAGATAAACTAAAAATATTAATATCGCCATTTTTTGTTGTAATTTTTACAAAAATAGAGACTATTGTATGTATTGTATGTGAATAACTGTGAAATCTTATTCGGTCAACACTAAGAGTAGCAGGTAGTTGTCCAGCACTTACCTTCAACTTGTTGGTTCTCTTGCAAACACCTGCAATCTGTTGAGTGCATTAGACAGCGTCTTATATTAGAGCATCATCCTATCTCATTTATCCTGAAATCTAATAGTACTATACGGTAAACATTGATAACGCAAGATTTGGATCTGCGAAATCACTGAACAACATCCAATATCGTTGAAGTTTATCAGTTCTTTGGTAATTAGATTTGTTTTCTCTTCATGATTCATCGTAAATGATCTCAATATTATGTAATAATATGTAGACTAACAACAATGATGTATACTCCCCATTGTTTCAACATTCTACCTAATATTCATTGTTGGTTTATCTACATTGCTATGAAGTCATGTATCCAGGGCCGGCACGATGGGCTGGGCGACCCGGGCGGATGCCCAGGGCGCAACTTTTCCAGGGGCGCAAAAATCAGTAGTTTTTCGTAGTTTTTCTCTAATCGCAAGATGGGCGTTTCAAAAATTATATTCATCAAATGTAGTTGCATTTATACATCACTGGATGGAGTAAATGTTCTCTCATTCATATATCACTAGCTGTTATTGAATGATACATCAATTGCAGCGTTTTAATTGTTTGGTACAGCCATTTCAAAAAATTAGTCTTGTTGAAATCCATGTATTCCAGGAATGTCCTGTAGTTCCTGAAACCCGTAAAATCGTACTATCAAAAAAGAATTTTTGAAAATTTCCCTGCGGGGCATGGCATCCCTCCTTGCATTCACCTTTGATTTGGACACTCAGGTTTGGGGGCTCACAATTGACTGTTTGCCTTATGAGGTGCTGAAATGATATAAAACGGCCTTGCAGCTACAAATATTGGTTTTGGCATCATTTTTAATTGCATAAGTCGAATGATTTTGGCATCTGAACCTCATCTAAAACACTCTAAACCGTATTTAAAATGGGTGTAATCTGAAAAAATTCCCTGCAAGGCCAGAAGGGGGCCTTCCCCCCGCGTGTCGCCGGCTTCGCAATAATGGCCCGTTGCACACAACTATTCTCATATGGTTATTTCTTTTCCAAACTGAAATCGCTTTCCCCCCCACCATGAATATGACCGGGATCTGCCCCATATATAGGCCTAAACATATTGGGTATAAATGATGAATCCATTACTGTTCAAATCTCAAACAAAATGATATTTTCAAACAAAACTCTTGCCCTCGCAACAGATGGCAAAATATCATTCATTTATGTAATTAATTCTTACAATCAAATTATCAGATCATTATGTTATAGGAGTGGGTTTTGACATTGACAATGTTATCGACTCTAATAATGACATAATATTGTTCACATAATGTTCAAGTGGATAGAAAATATAGAGGGAACTCCAGGCAATAGAGTGGAGTACATTAACGTGGTATTGGATAATGCCACTACCGAGACGTGTGGCCGAGTGGTAACACACTGAACCGTCATTCGGGAGATCGGGGTTCGATTTCCGCCCTGGTCGACCATCCTGACAGGGGTTTTTCGTGGTTTCCCTCTGTCGTTCAGGTTGATTGATCGTTTCTTAACAACAGGCCACGACCGATTCCTTCCCACCATCCAAAACACCTAATAAAATAACCTTTCATCTGATCATCCCATCATCTCATTCATCATCCACCGACGCCAATAGATCGTAGCCATCAGTATAGTGCGTCGTTAAAAAAATATAATGTCACTGACCCATATAATAAAATAGAATATAATTTGGAGAATGTTATGACAATGCAACAAATGTACGCAAAGATTCACGTGATAAAAAAAGAACGAGCAAAGGCTGGATGACAGATGATATGTTGACATTAATTCGTGAAAAGGATCAACTTTTCAGAAAATTCAAAGATTGCGACTATCCAATAAGAGAAGATTTACGAAATGAATATCTAAAATGTAGAAATAAAATGTAATCTCAAACTTCACTTGAAATAAAATGATATTATAAAGTTGAACTGAACAATTTTAAAAATAGCATCAACGACACTTGAAAAACATTCAACGAAAAAAATGAAAAAAAAAATCAATAGCATTGTTGGAAATATGCGCGCGCTTCATTTTGTGACTTTTCTCTGGTTCCACTTTTTAACACTAACAGCGTACCTGCAACTTTTTTCTGGGAAATAAATATCAACAGACTGTAGGTAAACTTTTCAAACTTTTGAAGATATATCTTCCATTCTAAATTTTCAAACTTCCAAGCTCGTCTCACAACTTGGGAGAGTTTCAATTCAATTCCAATTTCAAATCATTTTATTCACATTCACATGTGTACCAGAGTACATACACAGACAACAGAAAACATACACATAAATACTACTTAAATGAAAATAAAAACAGTATCAAGTTGTAACTTAGGCTTTCTGAACTATTAGGCGAGAGGATTGTACGATAGCAATGTGAAGCCCGCGTAAGAACAGACATTCTTGTGTGCGGGCTGAATAATATTGTGTAAACAAAATATGAAATACAGCTGACGACAAAAAAAAAGTAAACGAAACATGTAATACACAGGATATTAATAAATACAAGGACGTGTATTACGATTTAGATAAGTTTTACACTCACATATTATTTACACGAATAATATAAATATAGAAACATAAATGAAACCTGAACGACTCCAAAAAAAAAAAAAAAAAAAAATTGAAAAAAAAAAAAAAAATGGAACCATATTACCAATGTATTTCAATGAGTATTACCTGTTATTTTCAATGTTGTATTTTGTGATTGTGTTGATATGTGTTCGGCTTATTACAATAATTTTTTATTGTTAATGTACAATTAAACTGGCTTCCGAGCTGTTTAATGGAATAAGAAATAACTAGTCAAACGCGAAATATGCGTTGTAAGATGAGCGAGATATCTGAATAAGGTATAAAAGTCCCTGAAGTAGTTCTACCCTTGCTACTTTATCGACTCTGGTATTCTACACACCTTGATATCTAAATAAGCTATAGAAGTCGTTAAAGTAGTTCTACTCTTGCCACTTCATTGACTCTGGTGTTCTACACACCTTGACGCATATGAAAAATACTTCATTGTTGGTCAACTCTTGAATCTAGAAAGCAGTGAATCTCGACAACTCAATTCTGTCACAATTTTTATGATATATTTTATGAATATTATCAGTCATTTTATTTTTTTTCTTCAAAACGACTGATCAGAATTGCTTACAAAATCGTAATAATGTGTAAAATCCATGTATACACATTTAGAGAAAATTTCATTCCATTTGGAGAGATTTTATTTTTCAACATTTTCCGCCCAGCCAAATCTTATGGGGTTTTTAGAAACTTCGAGATGATTTTTCTCAAAATCGGTCCGACCGATTCATTCCAAAAACTATACAGTTCTAAGTTGGATGAGTTTTCGTGTACAAAAAAAGTTTCATGTTGATCAGTCAACCCTTGCGACCTGTGGAGTGCTTACAAAAAAAACAAAAAAAAAAAAAAAAACACACCGACAAAGCCCTATAAGAGTGGGATGGAGACTTCGCTACGCTCATCAATAATACTGATATAGTGCGTTCTCCTAGTTAGATGAGCGTAGCGACTAGTCAAACGCGAAATATGCGTTGTAAGATGAGCGAGATATCTCAATAAGGTATAAAAGTCCTTGAAATAGTTTTACCCTTGCTACTTTATCGACTTTGGTATTCTACACACCTTGATATCTGAATAAGCTATAAAAGTCGTTAAAGAAGTTCTACTCTTGCCACTTCATTGACTCTGGTATTCTACACACCTTGACGCATATAAAAAATACTTCATTGTTGGTCAACTCTTGAATCTAGAAAGCAGTGAATCTCGACAACTTAATCCTGTCATAATTTTTATGATATATTTTATGAATATTATCAGTAATTTTATTTTTTTTCTCCAAAACGACTGATCAGAATTGCTTAAAAAATCGTGATAATGTGTAAAATCCATGTATACACATTTAGAGAAAATTTCATCCCATTTGGAGAGATTTTATTTTTCAACATTTTCCGCCCAGCCAAATCTTATGGGGTTTTTAGAAACTTTGAGATGATGATTCTCAAAATCGGTCCGACCGATTCATCCCAAAAACTATACAGTTCTAAGTTGGATGAGTTTTCGTGTACAAAAAAAGTTTCATGTTGATCAGTCAACCCTTGCGACCTGTGGAGTGCTTACAAAAAAAAAAAAAAAAAAAAAAAAAAAAAAAAAAAAAAAAAAAACACACAGACAAAGCCCTATAAGAGTGGGATGGAGACTTCGCTACGCTCATCAATTACTTCCAGTTCTGTACGCGGCATAACAGGTCAGAAGAAGTCACCTATGGCAGGGGTGCCTATTACGTCGATCGCGATCGACTGGTCGATCGCGACGTCTTTTCTGGTCGATCCACTCAATCTATTACACAATTTTGTTTCGAAAGTTATTGGAATATCAATATATATTTCATTGAAAATTTTTCGGAAATTTTAGAAATGTTGATTTTCGACCAAATCTTGATGGAATTCATACTAATTCTCAACGTTGTGGGTGATGAGTTCTTAGCAAATAGTAAGGCTACTCCTTATCTGCTAGTACTGAGAAAATACACTTGCGTTTTTAAGAACTTGACCCTCTTTCCACCTACTATTGGCCCAGCTTATTTTTCAAGAATGGTGTAGTTTTCAGTTCTGTGTAGTGTGAAATATTCGCCTGCAGATTATCCTAAATCAGCGAATAATATGCAGTGCAAATCGTGAATACTGTTTGTTAACCACACATCGAATTGATAAGATATATTGATCAATTTTGTATGATGTGTCTCATTTGTTTGGGTGAATTTTTTATGGGTGGTATTTTACACACTTAAGTAAGTTTTCCATGGACGCGAATTTCGCGTCGCGTAGCGAAAGCGAATTCGCTTACCGAAAACGCGTCGCCATTTTAAATTCGCGTGGTGGTGCGACTTCTAGCGGTAAACTAGTGAGGTACAGTTCGGCCGAGTTCAGCACTCTATCGGTAGAATTTCAAAGCTCAATCAACCTCGTTTTTGCGGGAAAATGAGTTGTTGCAATTGGCTGTCACACTTTTGAGTTTGGAGATCGAGTTTCGATAAATCGATATCTCGCCGGATGCAGTACGCGATCCTGGGATATTTATTAGGGACCCTAGCCTACTTCCGGCGAAATCGTTCAGCGTATGCGAAAATATTGAATTTTGTTCAACTTTCGTCGCTCGTGTCGCAGTCGTCACCGATTGGCCGAATTTTCAAAATGTCTGCCAAAAGTTCGCAACGCGAATTCGCTTTCGCTAAGCGACGCGAAATTCGCGTCCATGGAAATCCACCTTTACACTCAGTTTTGAGGAAAACAACAATATAGCTTGGTCGATCATGAATAATTTTTTGATGAAGAAGTAGATCTTTCCTCCAGAAAGTCTGGGCACCCCTGACCTATAGACTTGAAACTTATGCACATTGGCGTCATACCAGAATAGACTGGGATTGTCTCTCATGGAATTCATTTGGAAAGCTCACACGGGAAGAAATCGAAAAGTGTGGAAAATTCCCTTGAGAATAAACCGGGAAGAAAATACTCGGATAACTAAAAATTCTTCGAAAGCTCTGAAATTCTCACTGAATGAAACCAACTACTACACATATTTTCAGTGATTTTTCAAGATGATCGGATGAGAAAATAATGGAAGAAACGGAATCAAAGTACTCACTTTATTATTCATTGAATATATATATATATATATATATATATATATATATATATATATATATATATATATATATATATACATATATATATATATATATATATATATATATATATATATATATATATATATATTTATAAATATATATATATATATATATATATATATATATATATATATATATACATATGTATATATATATATATATATATATATATATATATATATATATATATATATATATATATATATATATATATATATGTATATATATATATATATATATTTTTTTTTCAATAACATCGGAGCTTGATACAAAATCATTGTTCCCCAATTAAGGCTGTGGATGAAAGATAGGATCGTTTGGAAGGGGCACCACAAGGGCGATCTTACCACCATCTTATCTTATCATTGAATATTAATTATCAATTGATTATTAATATTCAATGAATATTTAGGTTCAGAAGGTATTGCAATTGGATGCTAAGTGGTATTCCCACCCAAGATGAAAGTACACATGTCGTAACCAACAAATCAAACAATAAATTATTCCTTCCAGTTGGAGGTGAGAAACTCCGAACTCTTTTATTTCATCCAAGACATATCACATGTTAATAATATCCTCTGGGAATTTATTCAGAGAAATAACAGTAATTCATCAGTAATTTTTGAACGTTTTAATTAGATGAGCGTAGCGAAGCTTTCCATTTCACACCCTGAAAAAAAATGGGCTTCGTTTTTATGTTTTTTTTTTTTTTTTTGTAATTATATACGCGGCATACAGGTCAGAGAAATGAATCAATCAACTTGAAACTTTTTCTGAACGTTGGTGTCATACTAAAATAGGTTGGGATGGTTATTCAGAGGAATCGGTCAGAAGGTTTTTCCGGAAAATAATCGGAAAGTTTGGAAAATCCTCATAGGAATAACTCGGAGGAAAAATACTTGAAAAACAAGAATTTTTCAAAAGCTCTCAAATTCTCACAGAATATGAAAAATACTATTATACACCTTTTTAGAGATTTTTACAACAATCGAATGAGAAATAATGAAGAAAACGCAATAAACGTGTACATTTTATTGAATATTTGGATCAATTGGTTTTGCAAAGTGTTTATACGACAGGTTGCAGGTTACTATAAATATCAACAAGTTGCAGGTGAGGTTTTTGAACGTTTGAAGTAAGTCAAGGTTTGTAGATGTAAAGTGAGCTGACAAGTTATTTTTCATTCTAGATTGCCATACTTCTAAGCTCATCTCACAACGCGCATCCCGCGTTTTCCTAGTATATCAGAATTCTGCTACCACAACTCACAGATATGTTTATCAACTTCAAGATATTATGAGCGCAAAGTATTTAGTTTATATCATCTGATTTTCTCAGGAATACAACTAGAAAAACACATTCTGTGACTGTATATATGTAAATATGTCGTTATCCAAGGTTGACAATTGTATTTCATATCATTTTGAAGGTTGTATTTCTTCGGTATCAGAATTTTGATATCTTATTTCGTTGATCCAAAACAAGGAGATGGCTAAATCAACTCCCATGCACTCTTAATCACTTAACAACTACAGATAGAACGCTCAGTGTATATCTTCATGAGGATAGGTTAATCTCGCAGATGAAGGGATATTTGAACACAGCAGTCTGAGTAGCTAAGCGTTGATTAACAAATGAGTAGACGTACGGCCTCGAGAGGTAAGATTCATACGGTTGATTGAGATCATACCAATCGGTGAAACCGGTATCTTCGAATGGTAGATCTGCAACACAGAGAAGTCAATCTTGACGAAAATTTGTAAATATGTATGGGTTTACCTATAATAATATATTTAGTTGGATGGACCAGTGGCTAGCCACTCTGAACCGTCATTCAGGAGACCGGCGTTTGATTTCCTCCAAGGTCGACCATTTTGACAGTGTTATCAATGGTTTATCTATGTCATTTGGGTTCATTCTGGAATGGTTTCTTGACAACAGGCCACGACCGACTCCTTCTCACGGTCCAAAACAAATCAGCAATAAACTACATATAAATAAACTACACTAATACATAAAAATAAACTACAGTTACAAATGAACTACAATTACGATAACACTTCATAGAATAACCTTCCATCTCATTCATCATTCACTGACGCCAATAGATCTTTGTCATCATTATAATGCGTTGTTAAACCAATATGACCGATTATGAGAAAGGAAATGATATTTGATCATGTTACAATTGATGATAGAATGTGTTCATGCACTGTTACATGGCGATAATTCGAGAGCTTCGGCTGATGTGGTTTGTCTCGAACTAGACTAGGCAAGATATGATTGACCAGGCAAGATATGATTGACTAGGCAAGATATGATTGCCTAGGCAAGATATGATTGCCTAGGCAAGATATGATTGCCTAGGCAAGATATGATTGCCTAGGCAAGATATGATTGCCTAGACAATGATTCAAGAGGTCGCAGGCGCTCTACACGGACTCGTTGTTCGCTCGCTTCAGACTCCAGTTTAACATGCATCGTACGCTAGGCGTAACCCATAGACTAGCCCGCCGAACTCATATTCACGTAAACGCCGTTAATTCCCTTACTCACACTTTTGATATATTTCACAGTCTATATTTTTTATCGGTATTCAAAAATATGTATCTAGGTTTCCGTAAACTAGAAATTTTTCCATTTGAAGAATTTGAAAAATTACAATTTTTTTGCTCAAAATTCTATTGAGGCGATAACCTTCGTTTTTCAATTATCAACAGAATTCAAAAACAAACATATTGATATCTCAAACATCACGACCTTGAGAGTTTGCGGCGTGAAATACGAGCGCCTGCGGACTCTCAACTGATGAGATCATTATGTCGTTAGTTGGCTCAACAATAGATTGATCAGAATGAATGAATGAATTCATCGGAATGAATTCATAGAATGTATTCTGATATCTTATAACTATCAAAAGATATTACCGAAGACTGATATTTTGCCAAATCTATTCCTACATGCACTCCTATATCGTAGCGATGATGGTCAACTTGAATTTTTTTTTTTTTGTATTGATAACATTGAAACTTGATACATAATCATTGTTCCCCAATTAAGGCTATGGATGAAAGATGGGATCGTTTGGACGGATCTTACCACCCCATTTTGATTAGATCAAAGTCTTTCAGTTTCCGAACGTCCAGAACACATTATGACTGTTTTTGTGATATATATCCGGACACAAAACACACGAACCTTAATATCTTTCAATTTGAATCAAGTCTCTTGGGCAATGAACACTTCTTTCCATCAACAGCAGATGTAAAGTTTATCATTATACAAAATGGACAGAGAAAAAAAATGATGAGTGATCGGCCTATAATTTTATAATTAGGCCCATCACTCTACCAATAAAGTTCATCATGAGATCTTCATTTTCTCTCCTGGTTTATCTTCATAAATAATAATTATATCGACTACTCACCGAATATTGTGTGGAACTCATCATTGTTGTTAGCATGAAGGCGGTGGACTCCGACCCACACGGAAGAGTAAGTATACTTCTTGTACAGAACATTCTGTTCTTCCTGAGAGTTCAGGATGTGAAGATATGCCCCCTCGGACTTGCATGTCTTCCAGGCTTCCACCCAGGTTAACTCCTCTTTATGATATTTATAGAAACCGTGTCCAGGGATCAGCTGGTAGCCTTCCCTGGAAGCAAAACATAACACGCTTGGTGTGAGAGAGAATTAGTAGTCAGTATAAGTGTAACTTATGAATGATTGATTGTGAAGAGTTTGAAGAGGCATTGACATCGAGGTCATTTAGCGCCTATTCTCTTGTGTCCGTGTACTTTGCCGTGATAGTCAAAGTTTGTTGATGTTTCAAGCATATGGAGGAAGCGGGGAAGAAAGAGAGAAGTGAGTGAGGATAGAAAAAATTGACAAGAAAATCAAAGTAATGAGATAAAAACGCAACGCACAGTATTCCCTCCACATACTTTGGTCACCGAAAGGCTTCCACTCGATCAAGACGGTCCGAACTTGGTATGTGTCCTCATTAAATAAACTAGGCAAACGCGTTATGTGTTTCCGCGTTGATGGATGAGCTGGAACATATCAACTTATCTTTGGATTGGTTATTATATATATATACACCTTGAGATCCAAACCATTACATCACTGCCATCTTATTTTACATTAATAATTTATATAATAATAAAGAAGGCTTTGTTTTAATCGTTTACAATCAAGTGGTGACACTTGTTGCTTTGATTTAATAGGTATCTTAATAGCTTTGAATAATTGACACAAATAACATTATATATTTTTTTACATCGAAACGGCTGATTCGATTTGAGTAAAAGTTCGGAATAATGTGTATCATTATCGGATTGAAATTCTCTGAGAATTTGAATCCTCTCAGATGAAATATTTTTCACGAATGTTTTCCTCTGGCTTATTCTAATGGGATTTTTGAAAACTTTGGAATGAGTTTTCTCAGAAGTTGTTAAACCGATCGCGCCTCAAAACTATACAGCATCAAGTCAGATAGAGGTTCATGTGTGTGCCAAGTTTCAACTGATTTTGAATTTTTGTCTGACCTGTGGAGCGCAAACAAAAAAACAAAAAAAAAAAAAAAAACAGAAAAAAAAAAAAAAAAAAAAAAGGCACTTTTTTTTCGGTATAGTGTAATTGAGTCCTCGCTTCGCTCATCCAATAAATAAATGAATAATGAAGTTCATTCATTGGATAAATAGGTATATTTATATTGAAATTCATTAATATTTCATACCCAATCACCATGTGTGACCCACGTGGAAGCAAAAGGTATGAACTATCATCAGCTGTTTTCGTGATATAGCCTTGATTTCGTATCAAGTTTCGATTTCATCAATAAGTATTAAATATGATCTGCATTCATGTGTGAATAATGAATAATGTCATAGTGCAATGCGTCGACAAACCCAATATAAATGAAGATGAATGAAAATGAATAAGATATAATATACTCACGATGCGGAGTGATAATATTCACAGATAGTTGTTAGTTTCACAGAACAGTCGGTGTCTTCCAAGCCAGCTGCAGTGAGACCGCCGCAGTTGTATTCAGGACCTCCTTTAGGGTTCCCAGCCGCCCATTGGCTGGACTCAATAGCGTTATCTAGCGGCACAAATCAAAAATACATCACTTGGGTTTGGCAAGATGCCAAGAGAATGATTGAAAAGTGGCTCGAGCGATACGATTATTCAAATAAATCATTAGTTGATCACACATATTACAGGGCATCATAACTCTCGGGCCAGATTCTGTGAAACTCTGTTTTTGATTCTAGACAGGAATAAAACAATTCGAATTTGAGTAAATGAAGACTTGAAGAGTGAAGAGAAAAACTTGGAATCATCATCGCAGTTTCAGAAATTGTAATTAATTTTTTTTTTATTGTTATTATTTTTTTATTTATTTTTTTTTTTTTTTTCCTACAAAGACCTCAAATGGCTATAATAAGTCACCGTTATTAGACCTACTTATTGCAATGTTTCATTCTCAGTTCAAGATTGAATAGATTGATAATCAATTATAATTTTGGATGTGAGTAGCACATGAACATGCTGATACAAGACCTAGAATGAAAATTGAAAAAACGGCGACCATGTTTTTGCCAAAAATGTCCCTGTAACTCAATTCTCTTTCATGATAGATAGGCTCGCTACCTGTGACTAAAACCTATATATGGGCTCTATTATGGAAGAGACTGGCCATACAGTGCTTTTTGGGGCAAAAACATGGCCGCCGTTCGTTTGGAGTCCGCTACGTCATTATAAGCTGACAATAATCACTCACATGCATTTGATGATGAAATTTCCATTCTATCAATTTTGAACTGAAAATGAGCAATAAAAGTACCATGCATAACTTGGGAGAGGAAGGCTTGATTGGCAAAAACATGGCCGCTGCACCTCCCATGACCATATACAAGCATACCTGTGACCGTGTAGTAGTCTCCCTCGTAATGCCTATCGTGGAAACCAAGGTGGATAGAGGTGACTCCATTCTGTGCCATCATAGTCCTGAGGACTGCTTTCTCGGCTTCAGAATCGATGACTGCCAAATGACTGTCGTAAATATTGCAGAGCTGAAATCAAGTCACATGTTTAATTTATTTTCATTCACAGCTTTGGACTCGCACACGGTGACAGTTTTTTTCTTCTTCTCTTAAGAGCCCGCATCTTAGCTGAGCATTTTTCTCTTCGAAATGCTCAACCCAAGTTCGATGTGCATCCAAAAGTTTGGTTGTGGGTTGAAAAGTGAAAAAGGGATAATATTGGAAGAGTTCCAGTTACCACCGCTAGATGGGGAAGTTTTTCATTTCATAATTTGGACAAAATCTAGTTACATTACACATTTTGGCCAAGGAAATTGGGAAAACTGTGGAATCAAAGGCGAATCAGAATTTCAAATATTGATAAGCAAAGTTTAACTTAAGGATGTGCGTTTGTAATTTATTCCCACTATTATTCGATAACCGGGAATTACGCAATGAAAAACATCAAATCAGGCACATTTTGATCCAATTATTGCTTCAAATAATAAAATTATTCCCTTATTTTCGACCAGGCATATCTGATTGTGAGGGTATTTTTTGTTCATTGCATTTTACTGAAAGTCCGTAATATTTGTAGTTCTTTAGATATATGTGGCGAAAGTGCACCCTGTGAATCTGTCTAAGATGTGGGCTCTCAATTTTGAATGATATACAAATGACTGAAGAATAAGTCTGAAATATAATAGTATCTGAAAATGATTCTACATGGACAAATTGGATGCAGTACTGTTGTTCATAACTAATATTATATTGTGAAAGTCAGAGATCTTGGAAGGTGCCGCCATTTTAACTTTCGAGATTCTGTTCCATAGACGGATAGATCTCCCAAGGAAAGAATAAAGGTCAATATCTGTCCTATGCCGGGGTAGGTTCAGGTTCAACTTGAGTTGATGGGCGTTTCTCCTGTTGAAAGAAGCCTTATCGTCTGGGTGGTAAACATCTGCCAAGCTGGTTGTTCTGCAAGAGCTGATTTCAAGGTCACTCGAGCTCTGCGGGTAGCTAACGATTTCCACTTCAGTCCGGCTTGTAGTCTTTTTTTTTTTTTTTCAATAACATCGAAACTTGATACAAAACCATTGTTCCCCAATTAAGGCTAAGGATGAAAAGTAGGATCGTTTGGACGGGGCACCACAAGGGCGATCTTACCACCCCATTTTAATTATTTAAAACCAATGAACTTTAACATCAGGACTGCGCTGTTGGTGACCATAACTTTCCGCCGCAGATAACAGTCTTTCAGTTTCCGAAAGTCCGGAACACATTATAAGTAAAAACCGTTTCTGTGATATATATCCGGACATTATCAGCATTGGTATTAAGAGTAAACAAAACACACGAATGTTGATATCTTCCACTTTGAACCAAGTCTCTTGAGCAATGATCACTTCTTTCCATTAACAGCAGATGTAAAGTTTGTCATTATACAAAATGGAAAAAAAAATGAGTGATAGGCCTATAATGTTATAGGTATATATATATATGTCTGGTATAGTACTCACTATACTGGCTTCGTTTGTTTTGCTGACCAACGCTGATGGACAATTTTCACATATCTAGCAGCTTTGCATTGGACCTGGTCAATAAGAGTAATTGAACTCTACTGCATTATTCGAGAAGGGTTCTAATAAGGCGTGTTCTGTTGTGCCTCCGGTGCTACCCTTAAGGTTACGCATGACGAAATGCAGTGAATGCAATTAGCGTTGTTGACTAGTTTAACGACGTGATTAGTCCGGGTCAAGTTTGATGATGGATTAACACGAGTCTGCTTTGTCCTTAGCAACCGGGATTCCATTGATGCCATATGAAATCATCATTTGAGTGACGAAGATTGTTGAAACTGACATGTGTGATCTTTGCAGCGATGGCCTCAAAGCTGCAAAGATCACAACTGTCATTCCATTGGCGAAGACCAATCTTAGACTTCGTCAATGTCTTCTTGGAGTGTTGCTTCATCCTCAGGCTTGATGATGGAGTGGTAAACAATGTAGTTGTCTGCGAAGATGTGCATGAAACATGCGTTAACATGTTTTAAGGAGACATTGACAGCCATATACCGACAATGTTAAATTGGCACTTCGCCGGTACCTGTTACTCACAAACTACGAGTGGTACATGCACGAAACTTCCATAATAGTTACTTAAGACCTTTGAACACTTACACTGTAAAATAGAAATATCTAAACAAAAATTACATCTAATTCAAATTTTTTTAGAAAGTGTCTAAAAAACATACATGTTTGAGCATATAACAATTTTTATTTCTGATGATATTATGAGTAGACAGAAAAAAAGCTCTACAGAAGTATGGCACTTTTGTACCTAAGTGTGGTAAAAATTTGAAGCAATTATCTTCAACAGTTTCAGAGGTCCAGGTACCGGCGTGTGAAAAAACAATATTCTGAGATAAACGCATTTGAAAAAAATTTGTCAAAATCGGGTCGCATTGAAATTTGAGAAGTAGACCTACAAAGTGATAAATACAAAAATGTATATAATTATAACCACTTCAAATAATTTGACGAGTCTTGCAGTATATAATTATTGGAACATTATACTATCAATCGTGCGCAAAAAAAATCTCGAAATTACGAGAAACTAGCTGTCAATGTCCCCTTAACGGGTCAGCTATGACAGACAGTTCATCATGCCAAGTGTGAATTTATTGAACTTACACGTATTCCTCTTTATACAGTATTATTTGTCATATGCCATCCCGCTCTACTCATAGTTTCGAGTTAGTTTAGGTTGGTTTAAGTAACATCATATCAATTTTGATCAGATTGGTTAGTTAGTTAGGTTAGTTTGAGTTGGGTTGGGTGTCAACAAAAGTTCAAAACCTGGAAGAAATTGATGAGCTACTTCCATATTTGTATATGCGTACATTACTATCACGAACCTTGAGTAGTAGCATTCTCTTAATGTATACAACTCGAAAATTATTTTTATTTTCAGCTTTGCCTGTGAAAACCTATAAAACCTGTGATAACCTTGGACAATTTTACAATCCATACTAACTTGAAGGTCTCGACAAGAGATATGTGTATGTTTTTTTTTAATTCAGATATCACATACATTTCCGAAGCTATCATTAGACAATATATTCTTGCCAATACACTCGATCAGGTGCTCTCTTCAAAGGAATTATTAATTCCTTGGAATGTTTTGCTTTTTTAATGTTTTGATTTTTATACATTATTGTACAGATACCCACTTGATAAGCTTCTGTCCAGTTTCTTGGAGTTGGGGCGAAAAAATATTCCCCTATTCCCGGGATAAATTCATCCTTTTCCACATTCTGACTGTCCTGGATAGCTGACCCAGTAGTACTCAGGATCACCGCTGATAACAGTAGCGCTAGTGGTAACAACATCCTAGCGGAAATATGAAATAAAGTTAATAGCTATGACATTTTTTGGAAAATGTACTATTTATGTATGTACTTATATTTGAGTAATGAAAAACAAGTCCGAATCCGATATCCGATCGAATAATATGTATAATGTTCAATTGGTTGGAAGTATTGGAAGGTATTACATGTAATTGAGTATCGGTGACTCATCAGGTTTAGGTGATCTTATATTAGTTCCATGACCATGGTCTTCATGTCAACAACCGATACTCAGGTTTCATCATTATAGAGACGCCGCGCCGCGTACTCTCACGCCAGTGATTATTGAAAATGACAGCGAAATTCAAACAAATGCGAAAGTTTACTCCAATATAAAATTTTTATGAATACAAGGAAAACGGAGCATATGCGTTGTAAGATGAGTGATATAGGCATATCAATTGAAAATGGGATGGAAAGCACCCCTTATATTTGTTGCTTATTTTCTAAATCTTTCAACGATTTAATTCATATCATCTATGATCTTGTTAACACGATGTATAGTGATACCAACCTATTTCATAACAATATGAAGAAGGTGCTCCAACTCGCGTTTTGAAAGTGAAATATTTTCGGAGTCAGTTCCTGAGTCCAGGGTCCCAATAGACTGTAGCGCATCTATCACTTTTATATCGAACTATATGAAACAACAACGCTTAACAATGATATACACGACTCAGTGGAGTTATCATGTCAGCAGTTGAATTTGTTTTTTTAAGAAAATTATAGATTTTGTTAGTTCAACAATATTTACGATGTGTTTTTTTTTCATTAAATTGTATATAAAATGTATTTAGTATTCATTTTTTTATCTTCATTGTTAGATGAGAGATCAAAAAAGTGATAAGTTCGACCCTGGATGAACTGATGAAGAACACTCACAAAAACAATCGACACATTGAACAACTTTTATAGCTGTAGCACAATAAACGAATTATTTTTTTGAGAAAAAAAATGTATTGCAGTAAATGCCCTCTCAAGATTGACAATGTAAATTGCTATATTGAAAATAAGCAGACGGCTCGATGCATAGTGACACTAAATAATTCATTTCAGGTATGATTATTGATATTTTTAAATATTTGGAAACATACGACTCAAATAAACAGCCGAACCAATAATTATTTGAAAAAAAAAAGTTTGAAAAAATGGAAATTTCTCCTGAGTCCCCCTTTAAAATAATGGCAACCTCATCCGAGAGTCGTACATCATCATGTAGATAGTTGTCCTGCACTCACCTTGCTCTTGTCGTGTCTCTTGCTATTGACTAAGATGACCTGACTGAGATACACGCTAGTTTATAGTGGACCGTGTTTATCTTATCTATGTTGTTTTCCACGGTCATCATGGTGGTTCACTATATACATGAACCATCATGATAATGTAATTTGTGGAGATTAGTTACAAATACACGAAAATTGTCATCGCTGATTTATCAGTGAAGTCACGTTTCATTTCATATTTTTGCTCAAGTGATTGCATCGAACTACACATTGATTTATAACTAGGAAAACGCGGGATGCGCGTTGTTAGACGAGCTTAGGGGTATAGAAATCTAGAATGAAAAATAATTTGTCAACCCAATCTACATCTACAGACCTTGGATCACTCCAAACGTTCAAAAACCTTACGAGAATCAGTTCACGAGAATCACGGCCTTCCTCTTCATTCATTTCAATCGTTTTGAATTAATTGGTGACACTTGTTGCTATAGATTTAATTGGTTCCCGTAATAGCCTAAATTGATGGGAAAATGCTTTATAAATGCGTTTTCTTCGTTATTTCTCATCCGATTGATGCGAAAAATCTCTCAAAATGTGCTTAATAGTTTCCTTTATATTCGGCAAAAATTTGAGAGGTCTTGAAAAATTTTGATTTTTCAAGTATTTTCCTCCGGGTTATTCTAATGGGGATTTTTGAAATTTCTAAAATTCATAAAAAAAAAAGTTACCACCCGATAATGCCACAAAACTATACAGATCTAAGTTAGATGAGGAACCATGACGAAAAAAAGTTTGAAGTTGATAGCTGTAGCCGTTTGACCTGTGGAGAACCGACAAAAAAAAAAAAAGAAAAAAGAAAAAAAACATAAAAACGAACACCAATTTTTTTCAGTATGTCAAATTGAATCCTCGCTAAAGCTCGTCTAATCACCACCATATAGTATATCCAAAAGTAACAAAACTAATATTGATCACCAGTGTATCAAAAACTGATGGAATATATTGATTGATTAATTATTGTTTGTTTCATGACTGACATTATTAGACGAGCTTTAGCGAGGATTCAATTTGACATACTAAAAAAAATTGGTGTTCGTTTTTATGTTTTTTTTTTTCATGTTTGTTTGTCGGTTCTCCACAGGTCAAACGGCTACAGCTATCAATTTCAAACTTTTTTTCATCATGGTTCCTCATCTTACTTAGATCTGTATAGTTTTGTGGCATTATCGGGTGGTAACTTTTATTTTTATGAATTTTAGAAATTTCAAAAATGCCCTCTAAAATAACACGGCGGAAAAAATAGAAAAATTTTATTTTCCAAAAAATTGAAATTTTGTGTGAAGTTGAATAACATCTTGATACACATTTCTGGAAATTCTCAGCTTGATCGGGTCAGCCATTTTGAAGAAAAAACATGAAATGTGCTAAATTAGTACCACTCGAAGCCGTTTTTACCCATTTATAACTAAAATGTTACCCACTTGGCGAATTTAGGCAAAAGTTTGGCAATGAAGTCGACATACTATTACTTTCCGCTCGTCTAACAACGCATATATGGCGTTTTCCTAGTTTTATATTCATGACATTATATGCTGACGCTGTATGTGATAAACATGATTTGTCGTGGACACGCTGACTTGTCGTTTCAAGACGCGCATTGTATCAGGGAGAAAAGATTTCACCAATTTTTTGAAAGATCAGTTCGAAATTTTCAAAAGGAGAATATGGAAATGAAGAACATAGATCATTGAGAATATCTGAATTTCTCTGTCGACTAATACGAATACACCAATGGAAGACATAATCGTAATTATCACATATTTCGAACCACATACGCTTAGAAGAAATAAATGAAAAATGTGAATTGGCAGTTGAAAATGTGGTTGTAAGATTGTGGGTATGAAGAGAAAATTCTTTGAAATAAGGTAAATGTTTTCCGAATTTGAACATATTCATTATTTACTCCATTCCAAAATAATTCAGAATTGTAAACGACATTTTTGGAAAAAAGAATAAAATTGGGAATACATTTTCCCAGTAGTAGGGACGACCATCTTGAGTGTAACTCGCAGTTAAAAGTTTTATCATCACCATGGTTACCAATGTACAGTGTTTCCACTAACTCTGAGAATAAGGTTATTGCTATAGCTTTTGTAAAAGTCTTTTCACTTATCATCACTTCGTAATTCTATTATCACATTCTCATTCGTACCCCCGTATAACCTAGCTGTTGGTGGTGTCATTAAGCGAACAATCATCATCATCAGTAAATATGGTATTTAGGTATACGCATACTAGCAGGTATATATAGAAAGACGAAATTTTGAAATTTTGTTTAAGAGCTTGAAAATTTTTGAGCGTCGTGATGTCACCTCACAGTTCACACACACATTGAACTCACGTGTCATACATCCTGTATTCCCTGGATTTAGGAAGAATTCTATATCATCCTGTATTCCCTGGATTTAGGAAGAATTCTATATCATCCTGTTTTTCTGGATTCAGGAAGAATTCCAAAATGTTTGGGAAAATATGTTATTTGCTATTTTCAGTTGTATAGTTGTTTCAAAGTTTTGCCATTTCAAGGATATGAAAGGGAAGTATACAATTTCAAACGGACAGCATATTTTTTCAAGTATTTGCAATGTAAAAGTTTATCAGATGAGCGTGGCGAAGATTCCATTCCCCATACCGGAAAAAATGGACTTCGTCTTTTTTCTCTCTCTTCTTGTTTTGTAATTTTGTGCGCGGCATACAGGTCAGGAAAAAATAACTCTTTCTACATATTTCTGCCATACCAAAATAGGCTGAATTGTTTTTCAGAAAAATCAGTGGGAAGGTTTTTCCGAGAAAAATACGGAAAGTTTGGGAAATCGCCATAAGAACAACACGGATAGAAAGTACTTGAAATGTGGAAAATTTTCAAAAACTTTTCACAAAATTTCCACTGAATATGGAAATTTTAATCACGGATATTTTCAGTGACTTTCACAACATTCGTATGGGAAATAACGAATAAAACGCAATAGAAGTATCAATTTTATTGAAGGTTGGGATCAATTGGTTTTGCAAAGTGTAGGCTAGCTATATGCGATAGGTTGCAGCATTATATCAAAATATGTAAATATCAACAAGTTGTAGGTGAGGTTTTTGAACGTTCGAAGTAATTCAACGTCCGTAGATGTGGATTGATCTGACTAAATATTTATCATTCTAGTTCATCTCACAACGCATGTCCCGCGTTTTCCTAGTTCATCTAATAATTTTAAAATGATTGATTACTGTCTTAGGTCATTCTAGGTTATACGAAGGTACGAATGAGCAAGTGATTATGAAACTATGGTGTGATAAGAGAGAGGATGTTCACAGAAAAAACATGCCTTAGGTGGGACTCGAACCCATGGCCAACGGTAACTTCAGTATCTGGAGCGGTGCCTCAGTTGACAGCATTGTTCAAATATATATTCTTGGCAAGAATATATTTGGACTATGAGCTGACTGAGCTACCGAGGGTGCATGGCCCAATGATAATAATACTAGGCAAACGCGTTATGTGTCGCCGCGTTGATGGATGAGCTGAAACATAATATCTACTTATCTTTGGATTGGTTAGTAATTGAATATATATATATATATATATATATATATATATATATATATATATATATATATATATATATATATATATATATGTATATATATATATATATATATATATATATATATATATATATATATATATATAATATATATATATATATATATATATATATATATATATATATATATATATATATATATATATATATATATATATACATATATGTGAATGTATTTCGACCTCTAACTAGAAACAATATTAATCAAAATTCAATTTTCAAGAGTACACATTCAATGAAATGGAGTAGATCTGTCTTTGTTAATGGTTTAAAGGAGTATGAGAAATTGTCAATAGAAGCAAGGTAGTTGAAGTGTATTTACAGGTTCAAGTCAGTAATTACCCCTCAGTATAAAAACTGAGATACAAGACTTATGTAATAAGGTGTAATTGTTAATGTATATTAATTCTGTATAGTGTATGTGTTTTGTATTTCATAGTGTATTGCAGCTGATTAGGCTAATAAATATACTACCACTACTACTACATATATATATATATATATATACCTTGAGATCCAAACCATTACTTCACTGCCATCTTATTTTTCCTTATCAATTTCCATGATAATGAAGAAGGCTTTGTTTTAGTCGCTTACAATCAAGTGGTGACACCTGTGACTTGGATTTAATTGGTATAGCTTTGAGTGATTCAAAAAAATTGCATTATATATTTTTTACATCAAAATGACTGATCCGATTTGAGTGAAAGTTCGGAATAATGTGTATCATTATCATGATAAAATTTCCTGAGAATTTGAAATGTCTCGGATGAAAATTATTTCACGAATATTTTCCTCTTGGTTATTCTAACGGGATTTTTGAAAACTTTAAAACGAGTTTTCTCAGAAGTGGTTCAACCGATTGCACCTCAAAACTATACAATATCGAATTAGATAATTACACTTGTGTATCTCAAGTATCAACTGATTTTGAATTTTTGTTTGACCTGTGGAGCGCGAACAAAAAACAAAACAAAAAAAGGGACTTTTTTTCGGGTGTGGCGAAATTGAGTCTTCGCTTCGCTCATCCAATTAATGATCTAATACATGTTCAAGACCTTGTAATTGGAAGTCGGCGGACTCATAAAATGAATATAAATGCAAGGGGATATCAATCCAATGCTAATCTATAGTTGGCGGACGTGGTAATGCGTTATCATCACAAAACTGTTGTAAAAAACACCAGATCGGTCACCATTTTTTCAAGAGGGAAAACCCAAGATTGTTCACGTCCCACACAACAGATTCGTCTCTGGTGATGGGAAGGGGAAGGGGAAGGGGATGGATGAAGCATGGATCGAGAGATGTTGCAGAATTGCAGATGACTATAGTTAGTGTTGGCGGTGTAGAAGAATGGGTGTTTTGGGACTGAGTGTTGTGTTATTAGCACTTGTTGCGGGTGGAAAAGGTCAAAGGTCATCTGAATATGTGGGTGAGTGTTGTTGTAAGAAGTTCCTCAGCAAACAAGTTTACCGTCTTTTTGACTAAACTCGTCCCGGGAGTTGAGCACTCAACTACTGCGAAGGTTTTTCACAGAGGCGGTGAAAGTTGAAAACTTAAGTTATGACTTTTGCTGCCTATCGTCGTAAACGTTCGCGGCCGGAGAAGCCGCAACTCCCGGCAGACTTTTTTCCATCGACGGTAAATATCGACATTTGAAAAGTTTGGATATTCACCGCCTTTTCCCGAACACCGTCGCGGGAGCTCAGGGTTCGAATCCCGCGAACTTATCGGACGCCGTTTGTGTCTTGTTGGGATCATGATTTTTCATGTTTTGAGATTATTTCGATTATTGACAGATATTTTCGGGGCGCCAAAACAAGCGAGTTCTACCAATATTGCAATATAATTGCGATATTTTCAATATTTTGCAATATTGCATCCGTCAACATCCTCAACCTGCGTATTACTGCTGGAAAATCGTGTGAATCATCATGTTGATAGGAACTAAATATTTCATGTCAATTGATGATTGATTCTTTGAATATCTATTTCAAGTTCAAACTACAGAATGAATAGACGGTTCGTTATTCATTAATTGTTTCAATTTTTCACTGTAATCTTTGTCAATATTCTAGGCCCTCTAGGGTTTCGTTTTTGGGCAAGTTAACCATGAAACTACGAAAAATATGAATATTGTATTCATAAAAAAAACTATGGGTCCATTTTCAAGTGATATCAGGTTGGTATACCGACTCGGACCTGACCTGATCTATTGTGGCTTAACCCAACTGTCTGGGCTGAAAGAATGTTTTGAGAATCAAAACAGAAAATCGTTATTAATATATCGTAATATAATTCCATTCTTGTGATGCATCACCTCATAATGGTCATGCTTTTGAATAAATGTGTTCAAAATGTTGAACACAACATTTGTTGTTCAAATGTGTGTTGTAATAACTTATTATCAATTCATTATAGACCTATGCAATATCTATTTATTCATTTCATTTTTTCCAAGTCGGGTTTTAACGAATTACAGTACCGATGACTCGACTATATTATAACCAGGGCCGTGTTTACGTCTAGGCAACCAAGGCAGCCGCATGGGGTGGCAAAGTCTATGGGGGTGGCATTTCCTAAATGCTTTAAAGACTATATATTTTCTGTATTTGTACGAACTTCAGCAAATGAAAAAAAAACTGAAGAGTATCAAAAAGAAAATCGAAAAAGTATAACTTCGAAAATGTCCATGATGATGCAATTATGAGACTCCAAAACCAATTGTGAATCGCCAAAATCACTTGAAAAATGTCCATATTTTCAAAATTTCTCTGTGTATCATGGGCCTACATTCAAGTCGTCACAATCACAAAGTCGTAGAGTAGATTACGATGAGACTATTGACAACTTTGCTGCGAGGAAGGTGTGACGTCAGCAGCTTAGACGCCTATACTTTCAAGTGATTCAATCACAGCATTGACTAGATTAATTGCTACGTAATACAGAGGGGAGCGGCCAAAAATTATTTGCCTAGGGTGGCGCAAAACCTAAATACTGCCCTGATTATAACCAAGATGCATTGAGGGTTGCGTTTTCCCATTGGAGATGGTGTCCTCACTTCCTATCCCTCGCATGTTAAAAATATGTTCCGATTCACGGGCCACATTTAAAGTACTATTGACCGTGCATAGATAAGTGATGATAAAAGGAACTGACATTTCTTTCAAGGCCGGCTCGCAATCATCAAGTTTGCCAGCCCATCAGCCGTTTCTACAAAACACAACCACATAGAGCAGCGATCCATATTACACGGAAAAGTCCTCAGGAAATGGAACGAGTTTTCGGATTAGTGAAGTCACCATCTCCTGGAACCCTATTTCTGAGATAAATGAGATGTGAGAAAAATAAAAGTGAGTGAGAAAACGATTATCTCACTTAAAATGGCCGATTGGTAATGGTAAATCGACCATTTTAAGTGAGATAATCGTTTTATCACTCACTTTTATTTTTCTCACATCTCATTTATCTCAGGAATATGGGTCCTGGCAGCAAACCAACGCAACCCTCGATGCATCTTGATCACAAAGTATGGGCACACAGTTCTTGTTATTTATTAACACTAGGCAAACGCGTTATGTGTTGCCGCGTTGATGGATGAGCTGGAACATATCACCTTATCTTTGGATTGGTCATTATATATATATATATATATATATATATATATATATATATATATATATATATATATATATATATATAAAATATAATATAGGGCCTATATATACCTTGAGATCCAAACCATTACATCACTGCCATCTTATTTTCCATTATTAATTCATATGATAATAAAGAAGGCTTTGTTTTGATCGTTTACAATCAAGTGGTGTCACCTGTAGCTTGGATTTAATAGGTATCTTAATAGCTTTGAATGATTAAGAAAAATTACATTATATATTTTTTTACATCAAAACGGCTGATCCGATTTGAGTGGAAGTTTGCAATGATGTGTATCATTATCAGATAAGATTCTCTGAGAATTTGAATTCTCCCGGATGAAATATTTTTCCTGAATTTTTTTCTCCGGGTTATTCTTATGGGATTTTTGGAAAACTTATGGAAAACTTTGAAATGAGTTTTCTTAAAAGTGGTTAAACCGATCGCGCCTCAAAACTATACAGTATTTTATTAGATAATGATACTTGTGTGTGCCAAGTTTCAACTAATTTTGAATCTTCGTCTGACCTGTGGAGCGTGAACAAAAAAAGCAAAGTACTTTTTTTGGGGTATGGTGAAATTGAGTCTTCGCTTCGCTCATCCAATTAGCATAACTGAATTCAACCTTAACTCTCTTATCATTTCCAGGAGATGCATGCACCTTGAATAATGGTGAATCTGGTACTTGCAAGATTTTACCCGATTGTCCAGCGGCGTTGGCGAATATACAAAAGAATATTCACCCAAAGATATGTTCTTACAACCGCATGACGGCGATTGTGTGCTGTGAAACAAAAGCCGCTGTTACCAGCACCACCGCCACCCCCCCTAGACGCAGACGACCGGGAACGACGAGGCAAACAACGACGAGGCCGATATTGGACGCGAAGGTTGAAAATAGGAAGAGCTATCCAAGTGAGTGTAGAAACAAGTGGGAAAACATGTTCAATATGCGAGTATGCTTGAAAAGATTATTATTATTTTCTTATATTGGGTTTTAACGACGCACTATAGGCCTACTGATGGCTACGATCTATTGGCGTCGGTGGATGATGAATGAGATGATGGGATTATGAGATGAGAGGTTATTTTGTTAGGTGTTTTGAATGGTGGAAAGGAGTCGGTCGTGGCCTGTTAAAGGAACCATCCCAGTATCAACCTGAACAACAGAGGGAAACCACGAAAAACCCCTGTCAAGATGGTCGACCATGGCGGGAATCGAACCCCGGTCTCCCGAATGACGGTTCAGTGTGTTACCACTCGGCCACGCGTCTCGGTATTGAAAAGATTAGTCCTATGAGAAATTTCACGTAAAGGTACGTGCATAGAGCCACGGCAACACGAATTTTCCGTGCCGTCAAAATGAATGAGCCAATCACAGACTTGCCGGGCTTGTCGTTCACTGTGGCCTTGAAAGTTGAATGAAGTTGAACATTTTGCCGGACGACAGACTTGCCGTGATGACGTAGACGACATCACGGCCACGTTTATACTCAAACTGTGTGTTCTACGTACGAACTATCGACTGTCAAACTCGATCAGTCCATCGACGTTGCCAGGCAACTCGACGTTGCCATGGTTATCGCATCGATTCGATATATAATTGCCTTGAGTCGGCGATAGTTTGCCGTGGTATGAACGGTACCAATCATTTGACGTCCTACGGCACCTGACAAGATTGCCGGCCGGCAAAAATGCCGTGGCTCTATGAACATACCTTAATTCATTTGTATTTCCAGTGTTGTGACAGTGAACATCGTCATGTTACTGATTGCCATAGTAGCCATGGTTACTATGGTTACTATGGTGGGTTGCCATGGTGCTTGTTTGTATTTGTAATGCATCATTGTTGGAGGAAAAACTTCAGAATAAGTAACTGTTTATAACGTGCAGACCAATTACTATTAAATACATACAAAACTATATTAAACCACATCAACTATATCAACTATATTGAACTATTACAAACATCTGAGTTTATTTTGAATGATGATACATTAATTTCTATGTTGATAATCAGTTGATATATATGAACAAGGTAATGTCAGGACGCCAAGTAATTCAAAGAGCTTTCGACAGGAATAAGCTTTCCATTTTTCAAAAATATCATTCTGATAAGTTTTTTGTATTATGAATATGTTATCACTATTTGTTACTCCTCCGTAAAAGATGATACCATATTGTAAAAAAAGACTCGAAATATCCGTGATATATCATTTTTAGAAATTGTTTTTTCTAATGGTATATAGTCTATGGTAGTAAATGGTCTATAATCTATGGTAACAGATTGTAAACATCATAGAGTTATTTCTACCGACTTTCAGAACTAAAATATAATGAAATATGTTGACTAGGAATATATATAATGTCATTGAAAGTAGAATGTTTTCAGATTCATAATTTTATATTGTAATTGTCCAAATGTAGTTCCATTCTTTTGATGCATCACCTCATCAAATCCATGATTTTGAAAAAAACGTGTTTGAATATAGAATAGGATTATCGATTCATTATACTAAGAAAACGCTAAATAAGCGTTGTTGGACGAGTGGAAAGTATTAGTATGTCGACTTCTTTGCCAAACTTTTGCCTACATTCGCCAATTGGGTGACATTTAAGTTATAAATGGTGAAAACTGCTTCGAGTGGTACCAATTTAGCATATTTCATGTTTGTTTTTTTCAAAATGACTGACCCGATCAAGCTGAAAATTTCCGAAAATGTGTATGAAGGTGTAATTCAACTTCACACAGAGTTTCATTTCTTTTTTGCATGAAAATATGTTTATTTTTTCCACCGTGTTATTCTAATGGGTATTTTTTAAATTTCTATAATTCATGAAAATAAAAGTTATCATGCGATAATGCCACAAAACTATACAGATCTGAGTTAGATAAGGAACCATAACAAAAAAAGTTTGAAGTTGATAGCTGTAGCCGTTTTACCTGTGGAGAACCGACAAGAAAAATAGAAAAAATTAAAAAAAACATAAAAACGAACACCAATTTTTTTCAGTCAAATTGAATCCTCGCTAAAGCTCGTCTAATTATGCCATATTTATTTGTACATTTCATTCTTTCTAAGTCGGATTTTAACGAATTCCTGTACCAATTACTCAACTATATAACGTACACTATATTGTTTAACATATGTACATACAGGCATATATAGTTCTTGTCATTAATTAACCTAACTGAACCTAAACTAAACTCACTCATCATTTCCAGGAGATTCCTGCACCTTGAATAATGGTGTTTCTGGTACTTGCAAGATTTTACACGATTGTCCAGCGGCGTTGGTGAATATACGAGAGAATATTCACCCCAAGATATGTTCTTTCGACGGCATGACGTCAATTGTGTGCTGTGAAAAAACAGCCGCTGTTACCAGTACCACCGCCACCCCCCCTAGACGCAGACGACCGGGAACGACGAGGCAAACAACGACGAGGCCGATATTGGACGCGAAGGTTGAAAAGAGGAAGAGCTATCTGAGTGAGTATAGAAACACGTGACTGGGACGTTATCAACTGTACTACAAACAAACTGTGCTAAAGTTTTAATTCCTGAGTAACCTGTACAGGGAAAGAAAGTGGGGAACAAAGGCTTCTCCCCTTACGCATAAACACCTCCCATCATAGAATAATACGTGTCGTAGAGATGATTTTAGATGAGTTTGTGTGTAGATGAGTTTTTCTGTAGTACAGTTTGTTCGTAGATAAGTTTTTCTGTAGTACAGTTTGTACGTAGATTAGTTTGTGTGTGGATGAGTTTTTCTGTAGTACAGTTTGTTTGTAGATGAGTTTGTGTGTAGATGAGTTTTTCTGTAGTACAGTTTGTTCGTATATGAGTTTGTGTGTAGATAAGTTTTTCTGTAGTACAGTTTGTACGTAGATTAGTTTGTGTGTGGATGAGTTTTTCTGTAGTACAGTTTGTTCGTAGATGAGTTTGTGTGTAGATAAGTTTTTCTGTAGTACAGTTTGTACGTAGATTAGTTTGTGTGTGGATGAGTTTTTCTGTAGTACAGTTTGTTCGTAGATGAGTTCGTGTGTAGATAAGTTTTTCTATAGTACAGTTTGTACGTAGATTAGTTTGTGTGTAGATGAGTTTTTCTGAGTTTTTGTGAGTTTTTGTGTAGATGAGTTTGTAGATGAGATGTGTAGATGAGTTTTCCTGTAGTACAGTTTGTTCGTAAATCAGTTTGTGTGTAGATAAGTTTTTCTGTAGTACAGTTTGTTCGTGGATGAGTTTGTTCGTAGATGAGTTTGTGTGTAGATAAGTTTTTCTGTAGTACAGTTTGTACGTAGATTAGTTTGTGTGTGGATGAGTTTTTCTGTAGTACAGTTTGTACGTAATAAAGTCTGTTCGTAGATGAGTTTGTGTGTAGATGAGTTTTTCTGTAGTACAGTTTGTTTGTAGATGAGTTTGTGTGTAGATGAGTTTGTGTGTAGATGAATTTTTCTGTAGTACAGTTTGTTCGTAGATGAGTTGGTTTTTAGTACACTAACTCGAAGGTTTGTCTCCACAAATCAGATATATACTTAGTGAAATGTACAATGAAAATTTTTCGAATCAAAAGAATCATGAGCAATAAAAACAAACACGAAGGAGCAACAAAATCTGATACAATATGGTTACATTAAAAATCCCCCTGGAAAAAACAACTGAAATTTTGTAAAATTATATTTAATCTTGTAGAATTGATACAAAACTGTATATCAAAATATATGAATTATGAATAGAAAAATCATTCGAATAACGGAAAAAATTATAAAATTCAAAAAAATACCGTTGAATTACAAGAAAACCCTGAAACTATAGCATGCAATGAAACAATGAAGAGAAGATATAAATAATGTCAGTAAAATAATTGCTATTTTGAGATCAAACCTCGGGTTACACTAGAATGACAAACGTGCAACTAACAAAACAAAAAGATGAGTGAATTTGAAAGATGAGTGAATCACATATTTGTAAATTAGCTTTGTGTGAAGACGAGTTTTTCTGTGGCACAGTTTGTTCGTAGATGAGTTTGTGTGTAGATGAGTTTTTTTTGTAGTACAGTTCGTGAGTTTGTGTGTAGACGAGTTTGTCCGTAGTACAGTTTGTTCGTAGTACAGTTTGTTCGTAGATGAGTTTGTGTGTGGATGAGTTTTTCTATAGTACAGTTTGTTTGTAGATGAGTTTGTGTGTAAATGAGTTTTTCCATAGTGCAGTTAGTTTGTGGATGAGTTTGTGTGTAGATGAGTTTATCTGTAGTACAGTCGTGTTTGGTGAGTTTATCTGTAGTACAGTCGTGTTTGGTGAGTTTTTCTGTAGTACAGTCGTGTTTTAGATGAGATGGTAAATATCAACGTATCTTTCCATGATGGTAGGTGTCTATGCGTAAGGAGAGGAGCCTTTGTTCCCCACTTTCTAGCCTGTACAGGTTACTCAGTAATCAAAACTTTAGCACAGTTTGTTTGAGGTACAGTTTGTCCGTAGATGAGCTTTTTTATTGTACAGTGTGTCCGTAGATGAGTTTGTTTGTAGTAAAGTTGACCCATCCCCGGAAAATATCTTCACTATGCGAGTAACCAAGTTCTGATAATGTTTTGCTAAATCATGGAGTCACAGTAATACATGGGCCCATGGTCAGATGAATTATGAATGGAGGCAATTCCTATATATATATATATATATATATATATATATATATATATATATATATATATATATATATATATATATATATATATATATATATATATATTCATATATATGAATGAATATATTTAAATATATATATATATATATATATATATATATATATATATATATATATATATATATATATTCATATATATGAATAAATATATTTAAATATATATATATATATATATATATATATATTTATATATATATATATATATATATATATATATATATATATATATATATATATATATATATATATATATATAATATATATATATATATATATATATATATATATATATATATATATATATATATATATATATGCATATAAATATATATATATATATGAATATATATATATATATATATATATATATATATATATATATATATATATATATACATATATATATATATATATATATATATATATATATATATATATATATGTATATATATATATATATATATATATATATATATATATATATATATATATATATATATATATATATATATATGCATATATATATATATATATATATATATATATATATATATATATATATATATATATATATATATATATATATAGAGGGAGAGAGAGAGAGAGAGAGAGAGAGAGAGAGCATATATATGTATAGCATATAGCATATATAGCATATATATATATATATATATATATATATATAGAGAGAGAGAGAGAGAGAGAGAGAGAGAGAGAGAGAGAGAGAGAGAAATACATATATATATATATATATATATATATATATATATATATATATATATATATATATATATATATATATATATATAAATACCATATATACATTATTTATTTCAAACCAACATCGAAAACTTGACACACAATCACTGTTTCCCTAAGAGGCAAAGGATGGAAGGTCAAAATCGTCCGGATGGGGCGCCACAAGGGCGATCTTACCACCCCAAGGATGTTGTCATATTCAAAATATCTCATCCAAAATATTGTGAGAATCATAGTGAAAAGCTGAGGAATGAAAAGCAATTCAAAAGTCATATTGGTAAAAGTTTCCAACCTTCTTTCCGAATACATCGATCTCCTCTTTTTCCGAGTTATCATTCTTCATCTTATTTTCTTCTCTTCTTCCAGATCTTTCTTGCTCCTTCTACTTGAAAATTAACCTGTACGTGATGAACGTGAAAATCAAATCAATATTCATATCAATCATAACCATGAGAGAATTGAGCACCCTATGCCTTCTGGAGTATGCCTATGATGTTTATACTAGGAAAACGCGGGATGCGCGTTGTGAGATGAGCTTAGAAGTATGGCAATCTAGAATGAAAAATAACTTGTCAGCTCAATTTACAACTACAAACCTTGACTTACTTCAAACGTTCAAACACCTCACCTGCAACTTGTTGATATTCATAGTTACCTGCAACCTGTCGCATAAACACTTTGCAAAACCAATTGATTCAAATATTAAACAAAATGTACACGTTTATTGCGTTTTCTTCATTATTTCTCATTCGATTGTTGTAAAAATCTCTGAAAAGGTGTATAATAGTATTTTTCATATTTTGTGAGAATTTGAGAGCTTTTGAAAAATTCTTGTTTTTCAAGTATTTTTCCTCCCGGTTATTCTTATGAGGATTTTCCAAACTTTCCGATTATTTTCCGGAAAAAACTTTCGACCGATTGCTCTGAATAACAATCCCAACCTATTCTGGTATGACACCAACGTTCAGAAAAAGTTTCAAGTTGATTGATTCATTTCTCTGACCTGTATGCCGCGTACATAATTACAAAAAAAAAAACATAAAAACGAAGCCCATTTTTTTCAGGGTGTGAAATGGAAAGCTTCGCTACGCTCATCTAAAAATCTCTGAAAAGATGTATAATAGTATTTTTCATATTCTGTGAGAATTTGAGAGCTTTTGAAAAATTCTTGTCTTTCAAGTATTTTTCCTCCGGGTTATTCTTATAAGGATTTTCCAAACTTTCCGATTATTTTCCGGAAAAACCTTCCGACCGATTCCTCTGAATAACGCTCCCAACCTATTCTGGTATGACAACAACGTTCAGAAAAAGTTTCAAGTCGATTGATTCATTTCTCTGACCTGTATGCCGCGTACATAATTCCAAAAAAAAAAAAAAAAAAACATGAAAACGAAGCCCGTTTTTTTTCAGGGTGTGAAATGGAAAGCTTCGCTACGCTCATCTAACTACGCTCATCTAAAAATCTCTCCAAATGGGATGAAATTTTCTCTAAGTGTGTATACATGGATTTTACACATTTTCACGATCTTGTGAGCAATTCTGATCAGCCGTTTCGAAGAAAAAAAATAAAATAACTGATAATATTCATAAAATATATCATACAAATTGTAAAAGAATTGAATTGTCAAGATTCACTGCTTTCCAGATTCAAGAGTTGCCCAACAATGAAGTATTTTTTATATGTATCAAGGTGTGTAGAATACCAGAGTCAATGAAGTGGCAAGAGTAGAACTACTTCAACGACTTTTATAGCTTATTCAGATATCAAGGTGTGTAGAATACCAGAGTCGATAAAGTAGCAAGGGTAGAACTACTTCAAGGACTTTTATACCTTATTCAGATACCTCGCTCATCTTACAATGCATATTTCGCGTTCGACTAGTTATTATAATCTATGACTATCAATAACGTGAGGGGATAAGCAACATGGCGCTTTCCTTTCGCACCATGCGTATATCAAAGGGATGCCGCCTTACAAATGTTATGATGATTTGCTGGTATTATTGTGTTTTGATCTATACAAGTAATAGATGTAATGCAATCTGTGAATCTAGCTCTTTCCAACTGCATTAAACAATATTGGGATAAATTTCATTTGAATTAGCCAATCTAAATTTAAAATAGTCTGTAAAAGCATTTAGTCCCCTAGTCAAGAGCCCTACTGCTATATTTACCATTTGATAACTGGACAATTACTCATCATCTACGAGAAAGATTAAAATCAATGCAATTGTACAACTATGTACTATATATTGAAATACGAGCCCAATACGTACGATTTGATTTGAAATTGCGAATCTCACAAATGTACACGAAAGCGCGCTGATTCCATCATGGTGAAAACGGCTCAATGTTAAAAGGATAGGACTTATGCCGTGTTGCTTATCCCGTTACGTTATTGATAGTCATAGTTATAATGTACTACTATAACATGTCAATAAAACGCCTTGAAACAAGAATAATAATGGTTTGCGTGTATCTGCGCGCGCAGTGTGCGAGAAGTACGCAAGCGCAGTGTTCCAGCTGGTGAAAGTTGTGAATGCGCTGATGGCGAAACCCTTCGTCGTCAACGTCACGGCATGCGCCGCATCCCCTCAGACAATGACTATTGACGGTCACAAAGCCGAGGCGAAAGAATTTCCACACATGGTGAGCGTTTACAGCGATTACTAGCAATGCTAAACTTGTAGTTGTTTGTATTTGAAGAGTATTTACAATAATTTGCTAGAGAAGATTCTTTAGAACCAAACTAACAATGATGAATATATATTTATATATATATATATATATATATATATATATATATATATATATATATATATATATATATATATATATATATATATATATCCATATATATATATATATATATATATAAATACATATATATATATATATATATATATATATATTTATATATATATATATATATATATATATATATATATATATATATATATATATATATATATATATATATATATACCCGATCATATATATTATCGATCAGAACCCCCTATAATGGGAATAACATTCCCGCTATTGATGGTAAATTTGAAGCCGAGTGGTAATACACTGAACCGTCATTCGAGAGACCGGGGTTCGATTTCCGCCGTAGTCTACCATCCTGACAGGGTTTTTTCGTGGTTTGCCTCTGTCGTTCAGGTCAAATACTGGGATGGCTCCTCAACAACAGGCCAGGACCGACTCCTCCACACTATCCAAAAACACCTAATAAAATAACCTTTTATTTCATCATCCCATCATCTCATATATCATTCACCGACGCCAATAGAACTTGGTCATCAGTACAGTGCGTCGTAGAACCCAATATAAAAAAATTGATTAAAAAAAAAAACGAAAGAATAAACTAAGAGAGAATTACCGGTCACTGACCATATCGAGGCCTTGGCTATCACTCATTCTATTAGTATTAACAGGGTTGTACGGTGGTCAAGTCTAGAGGAAACAAGATCATATGCTCTGACTATCGCCTTCTCATGATTGTATCACATCCCTTCCGATTTCCCATATCTGTGATCCTTGTTAAATCTTGATTGTAGCATTCGTTCAATTATTCTGTATAATTGAAATCTTAATTATCTTATTGGAATTATTTCAATTTCTGATGTAAGTTTCGCAAATAATTAGATAAGAAATAACATATCCATATGAGAATAATTATAATTGTATGTACTTCCTTGAATTCGAATTGAATTTGTATTGATTACACTCAATGTTTGATTATTGAAAACTTGAGACAATATATATAGCAGAATATTGAAATATCTGGAATACATTCATTCATGTATTATTTATATTCATTCGATTAAATAGT
The DNA here is from genome assembly GCA_964007535.1 of Brachyptera risi. NCBI lineage: Eukaryota > Metazoa > Arthropoda > Insecta > Plecoptera > Taeniopterygidae > Brachyptera > Brachyptera risi. Next base: position 16,243,519 of record OZ023336.1, read on the forward strand.
TTTCGATTAAATTACTTTGTGCAAAAGTTGAAACACACGAGAATTTTTATTGTATTTAATTCATCTTGATTCACAATCAGAATTCAGGCAATTCATGTCTTGTGAATATATTCTCATGAATTACCGTGTAATAGTCGTGAACTTGACTGGAAAGAAAATTTAATTCGAAAACTGTCCGCTAGAGAGCCAACTGGAATTCTGTTTCTAGAACGTGTTCAGATTTGTGTGCTGAACCGTCATTCAGGGGACCGGGATTCGACTAGTACCATGGTCGACCGCCTGACGGGGGTTTTTCATAGGTTTATATGAATACTTGTATGGTTCCGTAACAACAGGTCACAACCGTTTCATCCTCAACCAGCTAAAAACACATGACAAAAAAAGCTATCATCTTATCTTCTAATCACTTGAATATCATTCAACAAAGTCAATATATGTTAGACATCAGTATACAGTGAGTCTTTAAATCCGATAAATATTAATGGAAAAGTTGAAGGAAATATCACATTCGATTAAGGTCAGACAGCGCAGTTCTGGGGGCACATTCCAGCATAGACTAAAGATATAGTTTTTTTTATATCTTTAGTCTATGATTCCAGTATGCAATCTTAAACAGCTCGAAAAGACAAAACCGAAAAAAACAGCAATTTAATTCAATTTCATTTTCATTTCATTTTATTCTTCATAATATAACAGCTGATCGATACATAATATGAGTGAGGATAGTAAAATCAACAGAAGCCCGCGTAAGAATACAAGTTCTTGAGTGCGAGCTGACAAAAGAAAAACATTTATAAATATTGTAGCTCGTAGCAGAGACGTAATACATAAATAATATTTGATATTCAAGAGAAGACAAACAGAACAAAAATTAATCATAAATTATCAACACTTAGTCGTTGTGGAGAAATGAATTTGTCTAGATTATAGTATTTTTAATAGCATAGTGATATAAATTAGTATATATTTAATCACGTGGTAGATTCGATTACATTTGTAATGAATGGTAATGGTGTATGGTATATGGTTTAATAATATATGGGACTGAAACAAGGTGAAAATAGTTATGTATCTAATTAATTTGGTAAAGCATGTTGGGACAAATAATTCTTCCAGACGACCTCAGAAAGCGGTATTATCCCGTTTACTAACGTCACGATGAAGTGATACCAACCTATTCAATTATAATATAAAGAAGGTGTTCCAACTCGGGTCTTGAAAGTGAAATATTTCCAGGGTCAGTTCCCGAGTCCAGGGTCCCGATTGCCTGTAGCGCAACTATCGCTTTCATATAAATTCGATATCAAAGTGTAAAAGGGTTGATTTCGTACTCACGCATTTATTATACACTCGCATTATTATCACCATCTCATTTTCAAAATTTATTTCATATATATATCTTCATCACTGTTACACTCGATGTATATTTCAATCTTCAGGTCTATTTAAGTTCCAAATTACAATGTGTAGCTAGGATGTATTATTCATTATTGTATAACTAGAATGTATCATATTATGAGATGTATTATATGTGTTTCACGTCTGTTTCATAATCATTGTGTTTATACCACAGACAAGCCTAATTTGACTTTGTGGGTCATAGTGTGGGATTTATGTATGTTTCTATGTGATATATGTCAATAAAGAGATGATAATGATAATGAATGATAATATCGAACTATATAAAACAATAATGCTCAACAATACTATACACACGGCTCAATATAATTATTATGTTAGCAGTTGTATTTCTTTTTTACGATAATTATAAATTGTGTAAGTTCAACAATGCCACCGGTACCGTAACCACTATTATCTAAATCTAGTTCACAAGGGAAATCCGCTAAATCGTGACAGGCAATCAGGGCCTTTGGCTCTGAACTGACCGCAAGAAACCACAAATGTCTTCCATGTTATTAGTATGGGAGTTGGGGCACCTCCTTTATATTATGAAAAAATAGGTTGGTATCATTACATCGTGTCCATACTAACGCCATGGTTAACACAGTCATCTTGATCTCTGACTCCAATTTAAGACTGTGTCCATCTTGTAGGCCCACATGAATGCTCTATCAGGTGTCAAAATTCATTATTTCTCATTTACAATAAATAAAATGGGGTCGTAAGATAGCCCTTGGGGTGCCCCATCCAAACGATTCAACTTTCAATTGGGAACAATGATTGTATATCCAGTTCCGATGTTATTGAGAGAAAATCTATTCATGTTCGACGATCTTTGTTCCCAGGCTGTTCTTGGTTACGGCAAAGCGGATGAGAAAGATTGGCGATGCGGTGGAAGTTTGATAAGCGAGCGATTCATCCTCACCGCTGCTCACTGCCTCGTATCCAGTGGACGGTATGATTAACAGACCTCAGATCATGTGTGACTAGAGTTGTGGGAAGTTCTATTTTCATGTGAAATGTAGCATTTTGTTGCAAACTACTCAATCGACATGAGCTGTACACTCAGAGCCAACAACTACGAAAATTGTAGAATCTTCCGGACAATTCAATCTCAGGCAGGAATCTGTCCGAATGAAACTTTCAACTTTCAATAATTATTCCAAGAAAGAGATCAGATAACGATTCTTTTCAATTTGAAAAATTTCTTTTCAATTCTATTGGTTTCTCCAGCTCATTTTATTTTCGAACACACTTTTCGGAAAACATTTTTCCTACATTATAGCTCATTGTCCTCAAAACCTTGCATATTTCCACTAAATAGTTGAATGAAGGTGAATGCTCGGTAAAAGAGTAGAATAGAATATATTGTTAGATGAATCGAAAGACCATGAAACATGAAGAAAGCGAAAAATATATTCTCTTGTGAAATATATGGATTTGATATAGTCTATTTCACTGTTGCTGAATTCCTGCATCTCTCCGTATGACAAGTGTGAAGCGTCGCGTAGAGATGTTGAAGCCCCACACTGGTTGTATGGGGAGGAGGGGGAGGGATGGCTGGGGGAGGGAGAAAGGGGGGAGTCGCGTGATTCAAGGCATCGAGTTCGGCAATACTATGCCACCTGACTCCGTTTCCAAGCCAGACCAGAATAATTCTCTTAATGGCCCAAGAACCATTGAAGAAAGGCCTCATGAAAGTACCTTATGAGGTAAGTATATATTCTGATTATTGGATTCGATACAGATCAATGAGTATGGACATAATATGCGCGTCTCACGGAACGCATTTGGCTTTCATCGGGGTCAATAAGGACCCAGCCACGTCCCAGTTTCACTTCGTTAGGTACATGGATGGTAAAAACTCCATTTTGTGGAGGAAATTGCTCAGATTCCAAATATATATCACTATATGGAAAGCTATGGATCATTTTATTTGCCCTTCAAGACGCGTTTCACCCATAATGGGCCCCTTTTTCACGTGAAGGTAAAATGATGAAAACAAATCGTGTTGGGAAAAGAGCCAAAAATATTCACAAATATCGTGATAAACTATTTGGAGGGAAATTTCCACTTCAAGATGCTATTATATATCAGGTTTCAGGAAAGAAGAAAATAACTAAAAATATGTGAATCAAGGTATTTTCACGCAATTTTTCATACCAATATTATGCATGTACCATTTTACGTAATAAAGGCCCATTTCGGGAAAACCCATCTATATTTATAGGCAAATGACCTACAATTTTTCATATAAAAGTATATAGACCCGATTGAAATCTGGGAATTTTTTCCCACAAAATGACGTTCTTCCATTCATGTAACTTTTGAAGTATACTGTGACCGGGATGTGTCCCCCAGACATTTCGTGAAACGCGAATATTGTGTCCAACTTATTGATCTGCATTGATTCCAAGAATCACAACGTATTGTGTACCTCATTAGATGACCCTTCTTCATGGCGCTTGGTCTAGTATTCTTTGATGTTTGGCTAATATGTGCAACACTAATTAACAAATTGACTCGCAATAATCAGCATATCAACCTCCGTCTCATCAAGTGACAGACATCACAGCTTTCTGTATTCAGTAGCCGGATATGAACATAGAATGTCCCTCATGTACAGTGATGAAGTATACAGGAAAAGTGAACAGAAGGGAACATTCATTCCGACTATAACTATTCTGATGTTGGGAATATTATATGATTCATGTAGTGTACAAGGGGGGGGGGGGGGGTAAGGTGCAAAACCTAATTCTCACCACTGGTCCGTCTCATTATGTTATGACAAAAAACGCCACTGCAAAAATTCTTACCCCATTTGACACGGAAGAAAAAAAACGTGAAAAGTAGATAATTTTCGAACGGGCCCAACGAAAATCTCTCTTATGGAGAATAACATGTAACGCTTTTTTGAGCTAGGAACGTAGAAGAACTAAGATAGGTAGAGAAAAAGTGTTCCCACAAAATATCTACGCCAGAATGTCATCTTTCATTTGATATGTATAACATAGCTACTTATTCCCGCCATATGATTTCAATTGATCAACTCGCATGGCGTGTGGCTTTATTGTTGCAGATATGATTTTACCAATGTCCCAGTAATAACCTCGATCTCTCAACGTATTCCTACTATGACAGTTTGATGGCAGGTGTCTGAAGGGGGAAGAAGGACATTGGTATATTCACAATGATTGTCAGAAACTTGATTTACAGACATTTGTACAATACTGAACAAAATAAAATCACATGCAGCGAATATTGGTCGTCTATCACGGCCTATTTTTCCAAAATATTTTTTTGTAAATATTTGGAAGTGACATTTATTTTTAAAGGGCGTTTTACGTCATGACATAATGAGGTAGACCAATGGTAAAAATTAAGATTTGCACCTTACCCCCTCTTTAATAACTTGAAGGAATAATTCAGCAATCAATAATCTCGCTCCGATTCTATGATAACAAGATTCTACTTCTGAAGACGTCACTCTACTAGCAAAGTTCGGAATGTGTTCTCAAAGCGGAGGAGCTGTGTGAAATTCATTCCTCATTTTTTTTTTAATTGTCTCGAACAGAAACGAATCGCCAAAATACTTCTGTATCTTTCGGGAGAAATTTCAATGTTCAAAATTTGGACCATTACAAAATTTCGAAAAAAGATCCTCAGAGTGAGGGCTGGAGTTGATGTGAGATCGTCAGATCAACATTTGAATTATTCGAATAATGATTCAGAACGTCTAGGAGTAGATTCAGAAAAATAACACTGTTTCGTGATATGTTTTGAACGGTACGAGCTATTCAATTTCTTATACTAGGAAAACGCCATATATGCGTTGTTAGACGAGCGGATAGTAATAGTATGTCGACTTTTTTGGCCAAACTTTTCCCTACTTTCGCCAATTGGGTGATGTTTAAGTTATAAATGGGTAAAAACTGCTTCGAGTGGTACGAATTTAGCACATTTTATGGTTTGTCTTCGAAATGGCTCACCCGATCCAGCTGAAAGTTTTCTTCAGAAATGTGTATCAGAATTCAACTCGCCAACTTCACGCAAAATTTTATTTTTTTTGGAAAATAAGAATATCTTCTTTTTTCCGCTGTGTCATTCTAATGGGTATTTTTGAAATTTCTAAAATTCATAGAAAAAAGTTAACATCTGGTAATGCCACAAAACTATACAGATCCAAGTTAGATGAGAGACCATAATGAAAAAAAATTAAGTTGATAACTGTAGCCGTTTGACCTGTGGAGAACCGAAAAAAAAAAAACATAAGAACGAACACCAATTTTTTTCAGTATGTCAAATTGAATCCTCGCCAAAGCTCGTCTAATGAGTAGAACGTAGATATTTTCAATTCCCTGAAGATGGTGTGACTGTGAGCTATAACTGTTGAACTGATATCGCATGATTGTCGGACGCTCGAACGTATACACAGCTTGAAAACACATTCTTATAACTCCATTATACAGTTATGAGAATGTACCTTTGACGATTATGAGAAATAGATTATTTTCAAGGTATGAAAATATCTGTATTTCGCCCCAATTCAAATTTTGACACCTCGTTCCGTTCGAAATTCATCATACTAGGAAAACGCTATATACGCGTTGTTAGACGAGCGGAAAGTAATAGTATGTCGACTTCTTTGCCAAACTTTTGCCTACATTCGCCAATTGGGTGACATTTAAGTTAGAAATGGGTAAAAACTGCTTCGAGTGCTACCAATTTAGCACATTTTATGGTTTGTCTTCGAAATGGCTCACCCGATCAAGCTAAAACATTTCAGAAATGTGTATCAAAATGTAAATGAACTTCACGCGGAATTTCATTTTTTTTTTAAATAAAAATATTCTCTTTTTTTCCGCGGTGTTATTTTAATGGGCATTATTGAAATTTCTTGAATTCATAAAAAAAAATTTACGATCTGATAATGCCACAAAGCTATACAGATCTAAGTTAGATGAGGAACCATTATGAAAAAAAGTTTGAAGTTGATAGCTGTAGCCGTTTGACCTGTGGAAAACCGACAAAAAAACACAAAACTAAAAAAAAAACATAGAACGAACACCAATTTTTTCAGTATGTCAAATTGAATCCTCGCTAAAGCTCGTCTAAAAACAATTATATTTCACTGAGTTGACTCCCATGCGCTTGGAACCGTAAAACTGACCGTAAATGAAACAACAATTTTCCCGTTTGAAGCAACGTGAAGTGGGCACTGATGGCAGACTTGGACTATGAGCGTACAGACGACGAAGACCAGCCGATCTTGGCCGAAGTTATCGCAAGGATTCCACACCCCAACTGGGCACAACCTTACAACGACATCGCTCTGCTGAAGCTGAAGGAAGATGTGGTGTTCAATCCTTCCATTCGACCCGCATGCCTGAATATAAATACTACAGTTCCTGTTGGATCTCGTGCTGTTGCAACAGGTTGGAGTCTCAAAGGAATGAGTGAGTACTAGGAAAACGCTATATACGCGTTTTTAGACGAGCGGAAAGTAATAGTATGTCGACTCCATTGCCAAACTTTTGCCTAAATTTGCCAATTGGGTAACATTTTAGTTATGAATGGGTAAAAACTGCTTCGAGTGGTACCAATTTATCACATTTCATGTTTTTTCTTCAAAATGGCTGACCCTATCAAGCTGAGAATTTCCAGAAATGTGTATCAAAATGTAACTCAACTTCACACAAAATTTCGAATCTTTTGAAAAATATTTTGTTTTTAATTTTTTTTCTCCGTGTTATTCTAATGAGTATTTTTGAAATTTCTAAAATTCATAAAAATAAAAGTTACCACCCGATAATGCCACAAAACTATACAGATCTAAGCTAGATTAGGATCCATGAGGAAAACAAGTTTGAAGATGATAGCTGCAGCTGTTTGACCTGTGGAGAACCGACAAAAAAACATAAAAAACAACATGAAAACAAACACCAATTTTTTCAGTATGTCAAATTGAATCCTCGCTAAAGCTCGTCTAACTATTTGACGGTATTAATGAGCTCGGGGTGCACCTGTTTACACAAGCCAAACGATAGGTGAGAGCCGAAGTGATGCTGTCGTATGCAGTGGATGAATTTGGAAATTTCTTATGGGGGGATGGTAACACGAGTCACGAAAGAAAGCGCTAGAAGGATAAATGGGGGGAGAGCCCCTCAACAAAGCCCCATAGGGAAAATGTGAAATCATATTTTTTATCCTGTTTCCCAAGTTTTTGGAGTCTGTAGGTAGTCATACACTATTTTACTATATGTATTTAAGTATTTTACTAGGAAAACGCTATATACGCGTTGTTAGACGAGCGGAAAGTAATAGTATGTCGACTTCATTGCTAAAATATTGCCTAAATTCGCCAATTGGGTAACATTTTAGTTATAAATGGGTAAAAACTGCTTCGAGTGGTACTAATTTAGTACATTTCATGTTTTTTCTTCAAAATGGCTGACCCGATCAAGCTGAGAATTTCCAGAAATGTGTATCAAAATGTTATTCAACTTCACACAGAATTTCAATTTTTTGGAAAATAAAATTTTTTAATTTTTTTTTCCGCCGTGTTATTCTAATGAGTATTTTCGAAATTTCTAAAATCCATAAAAATAAAAGTTACCACCCGATAATGCCACAAAACTATACAGATCTAAGCTAGATGAGGAACCATAAAGAAAAAAGTTTGAAGTTGATAGCTGCAGCCGTTTGACCTGTGAAGAACCGACAAAAAAACATAATAAAAAAAAAAAAAACATAAAAACGAACACCAATTTTTTTCAGTATGTCAAATTGAATCCTCGTTAAAGCTCGTCTAATGAATTAAATCAATTGTTATGATAGGTTTTACGTATAATGAAGCGAGGAGGAACCAATATTTTGTATATAAAATAACGATGAGTCATCGCCATACCGGTGAATTACCGCGAAATGTGCATGTTTTCGCTCAAAAGTAGGCCTACCGCGACACTGGTAAACTGGACTATGAAGTATAACAGGTGAATATACGCAAATTACGGAAGTGAAATGCTAGATTTTAAAACAACTGTGTTAATGAACTACTAGGAAAACGCGGGATGCGCGTTGTTAGACGAGCTTAGGGGTATAGAAATCTGAAATGAAAAATAATTTGTCAACCCAATCTACATCTACAGACCTTGGATCACTCCAAACGTTCAAAAACCTTACGAGAATCAGTTATGTCACGGCCTTCCTCTTCATTCATTTCAATCGTTTTGAATTAATTGGTGACACTTGTTGATATAGATTTAATTGGTTCCCGTAATAGCCTAAATTGATGGGAAAATGCTTTATAAATGCGTTTTCTTCGTTATTTCTCATCCGATTGATGCGAAAAATCTCTCAAAATGTGCTTAATAGTTTCCTTCATATTCGGCGAAAATTTGAGAGGTCTTGAAAAATTTTGATTTTTCAAGTATTTTCCTCCGGGTTATTCTAATGGGGATTTTTGAAATTTCTAAAATTCATAAAAAAAAAGTTACCACCCGATAATGCCACAAAACTATACAGATCTAAGTTAGATGAGGAACCATGACGAAAAAAAGTTTGAAGTTGATAGCTGTAGCCGTTTGACCTGTGGAGAACCGACAAAAAAACATAAAAAAAAAAAAAAAAAAAAACATAAAAACGAACACCAATTTTTTTCAGTATGTCAAATTGAATCCTCGCTAAAGCTCGTCTAATTAATTGATAATCAAGATACTTTATAGGAGGAAAAATGATAACTGGAATGGGGGATGGTGTACGCCACCTTTTCTCTTTGGGGGGATTGTTTTAGCAACGTTTTCTCTTTGAAAGATGGTGTGAGTGGCTATTTCTCTTTGGGGGATGGCATCCCCAGCATCCCCCTTCCCTAAAATTCGACCACTGGTCGTATGTAAATTCCCCTAAAATCCCCCTGCTGAAATCTAAAATTTCCCCTGCTTCGCATAAGTCACACCCATCTACAATGGCCAATTGGCGTCACACGTTGGGCGACAATTAAAGTTCTCAACGTGGGACGCCAATTGAAACGGAATACGTGTTGTAGGAAGATATATAAATGTTTGTGTGTTCTGTTCAGATTCTGAGGAACTCAGTCCTGACTTGATCAAAGTCGGTATAGAAGTCGACGAGCCGAGAAGATGCAATACTCTGTTCCGATTGCCGAGTCTGAAGAAGCGAGGGTTCGACGGAAAAGGCATGATATGCGCAGAAGACATAAAAGGAACAAATCACGACGAAGGCTGGAGAGATATGTGCCAGGTCAGTGAACCGTTGAAGTTGACTCACATCAATTATATCATCTTATATTCAATTTCTTCTATTAAATTCAGTATTTTATATTGGGTTGATTGTATTTCCATTTTCTTTATAACATCACAATTATACCAGAGTTGATTGATAATTCAAGTTTGAAATCGTTCTCCGAATGTAACGTGGATTATGCATCTTCAATTTCTGATTATTTCTGTGGTCTAATTTTCTGAGAAATGAATCTGATTCGGGTTCTGTGGATTTTATGCTCAGCCAACAATTCATAATATGATTAGATGAAAATCGCAAATGAATACTCGAAGAATACGCTAAAGAAGTCGCCAACCAGCAATACCATCGAACCAATTATATATATATATATATATATATATATATATATATATATATATATATATATATATATATATATATATATATATATATATGTATATATATATATATATATATATATATATATATATATATATATATATATATATATATATATATATATATATATAAATATATATATATATATATATATATATATATATATATATATATATATATAATATATATATATATATATATATATATATATATATATATATATATATATATATATATATATATACATATATATATATATATATATATATATATATATATATATATATATATATATATATATATATATATATATTATATGTATATATATATCTCATGGAGACATATTGGATCACATATTCCTCAGTCTCTAATCTATTGTAAATTCAAGCACTTGGAATTTTAGCCGAAGTAATCTTGAAGGACATAAGAAACATTGAGTGTACCACGCAACTACCATATATATTTCAATACTTTATCCCACGTTACCTTGTGTTACCTGGTAACACAGTCACCTTTACAGTTACCTGGTGGAAACTACATATTTTCAGTCTGATGTCATCATTGAATGAGGAATTGGAGATAAATGTGTAATCAAATCGATAATTGATCATGTTGAAATCTATCTGGAGTTGATTAAAATTCATTTGATGAAAGAAATGTATCCTGATTTTCAAGAGATTGTCCAGAACCTTGACGCCAATGTCACAATCAATACGTTTCACACAGCTAATCAGGCATTCTTACAGATTATTCTGGTTCGAAATCATCTGGCAACATTATTATTCATGATTGTTCACTCCAATACTAATATATTCAATAGTTCTCTACACATCCAGTTAATATTTTAAGTATTCCATTGAAAGATGAAGCACAGAAATACAATCAATCAACATAGTTCACGGGTATGGCAGAGTGAGATCTCACGTCTCGTGAACATCTTCAATCCCATCGCCTGAAGCTGGGTTCCGATCTTTCCTTGTCGTCCGACACAATATCGGCACGACTTTTGTCATGCCTGTTTCCACTTCGCTGCCCCGTAACGTTCTCGTGACGTCATAGTTCGTGACGGCCTTCATTTATATTCATATTGGGCTTTTAACGACGCACTGTAATGATGACTTAGATCTATTGGCGTCTGATGAATTATTATTGAGATGGTGGTATGGTGCGATGAAGGTTTTACGGGTAATCGGAAGGATAGTGGGAAGGAAGCGGTCGTGGCCTATATTGTGGGAACCATCATGGTATTAGCCTAGACTACAGAGGGAAACCACGAAAAAAAACTGTCAAGATGGACATCAGTGAGGGTATTGATGGTGTGTACCAGAAATTGAATCGGGTACCTTCATTCGCGTGAACTGTGTTGGTTGCATATATATTGTCATTGTTCAAAGATACACCCTGATGATAAGTGAGATCTATTGGTGTCGGTTTCAAGGGTCACTGAACTAAAATCCTTGACTGATTACAACCGAATATGATGTTTTTCCGATTGATTCCAGGGTGACTCCGGGGGGCCGCTACAAACCCGCATGAGTAGCCCTTTCTGCATGTACAGAATTATCGGCATAGCTTCCCACGGGAGCAGAGGGTGTGGCACTTCCCGACAATCTACCGTCTACACCCGCGTCGACGCATACATTCCCTGGATAGAGAGCATCGTTTGGCCAAATTAGTTCTCAGACTCGTCATTGGTTACTAGATGATTAGACGAGCTTTAGCGAGGATTCAATTTGACATATTGAAAAAAATTGGTGTTCGTTTTTTTTTTTTAATGTTTTTTTCGGTTCTCCACAGGTCAAACGGCTACAGCTATTAACTCCAAACTTTTTTCATCATGGTTCCTCATTCAACTTAGATCTGTATAGCTTTGTGGCATTATCGGGTGATAACTTTTTCTTCATGAATTTTCGAAATTTCAAAAATACCCGTTAGAATAACACGGCAGAAAAAAAAAGAAAATATTTTTATTTTCAAAAAAAATTAAATTTTGTATGAAGTTGAACCACATTTTCATACACATTTCTGGAAATCCTCAGCTTGATCGGGTCAGTCATTTTGAAGAAAAAACATAAAATGTGATAAATTGGTACCACTCGAAGCAGTTTTTACTCATTTATAACTTGAATGTAACCCAATTGGCGAATGTAGGCGAAAGTTTGGCAAAAAAGTCGACATACTATTACAATCCACTCGTCTAACAACGCATATATGGCGTTTTCCTAGTAATTTACATCAAACGATTCGTTGAATTCATAATCTAATAGATTGACGATTATGAGAAAGGAAGAGAAGAGAGTGGTATCAACACTGTCATGAACGATTGCTGGTCGGACACAATATGACCAAATAAATCAACAATTCATTACCATGAAGTAATAAGTACAAAATATCTGTGGGCATATTGAAGAGAACCAGCTTTGAATTATAAATGCAGAATCAAGCTGTCTGTTGAAGTAATAATAAATCACTGTTATGATGAAGAGAGAAGAAACAAAATAAGTGTTTTTAGGCATGGAAGTATCAAATTAGATGAGAAGAGCATTCGATTGAAGCAAAGAGAGCAATAATCGAATCTATTGGAACTACTTTTATTATCAAATTAGATGAGAAGAGCATTCGGTTGAAGCAAAGAGAGCAATAATCGAATCTATTGGAACTATATTTAGTCATGTACTGAATTACGGATCCGAATATTAGATTCCACACAAAAGTTGATGAAAAAGTGATGGAATTCCAATTTCACCCCAACATTCAATAATTACACACACACACACAAAAAACCGTGAGTCATTTGATCTCATATCTCAGTGTTTAAATGATAGTTAGGTCTATTTTACAAATGATAATAAGGCTTTTCTGACACTTAAATTGAATTCATAATGTCGAAATATGGTTTGATTTGATTTTCTTCTCTTCCACGTTCCAAACACTGAATACTTCGTCTATTCAGGAATTAACAGGATCATTTTACCAACCGATTATAATACTGATATTACCATAATTGTGGAGAAATATATCACATTTCTGAACTTTCTGACCTTTTGAAAGATGTGGCTGTGTAACTTTCGTGATTGGTCTAAAACAGTGATTTACAAAATATATCATCTATAGAAATCAATGTGATATTTGTTTTTGTTATTAGACGAGCTTTAGTGAGGATTCAATTTGACATACTGAAAAAAATTGGTGTTCGTTTTTATGTTGTTTTTTTTTATGTTTTTTTGTCGGTTCTCCACAGGACAAACGGCTACAGCTATCAACTTCAAACTTTTTTTCATCACGGTTCCTCATCTAACTTAGATCTGTATAGTTTTGTGGCATCATCGGATGTTAACTTTTTTTTAAGAATTTTAGAAATTTCAAAAATACCCATCAGAATAACACGACGGAAAAAAAATATTTTCAAAAAAGAATGAAATTTTGCGTGAAGTTGAGTTACATTCTGATACACATTTCTGAGAACTTTCAGCCTGATCGGGTGAGCTATTTTGAAGAAAATCCATAAAATGTGCTAAATTGGGACCACTCGAAGCAGTTTTTAAGCCATTTTGAAGAAAAACCATAATATGTGCTAAATTGGTACCACTCGAAGCAGTTTCACCCAATTGGCGAATGTAGGCAAAAGTTTGGCCAAAAAAGTCCACATATCCGCTCGTCTAACAACGCATATATGCCGTTTTTCTAGTTTTAATGTACGTCCTTCGACTATTGTGGAAACAATACTAAAATAATATCAAGTACGTTTACATTTCTGCTTTGTGCTACGCGCAACATGCTCTGAGCAACTTGCGTCGTGCATCGACCAATCAGAGCTCAAGCTTCTCCGTGTTACATGAAGTCATGAACACTCGCTAGGCGCGCTGAGAGATGGGCTAGTTGTCGTTTCTACAAGCAACGTGCGCTGTCACCCCCAATGCAACGGAAAGTTTTGTTCACCTGTCTGAGCTGTTAAGTTCAATTTGTCGACCGCTATCACAAGGCGCTCTGCAGGATATATTATATCAGCTTTCAGCACTATTATTCAGTTAATTGATTGTCCAACAAAGTAGAGAAGCTCATTCAATTTGTTTGGAGACATTTGCAAAAAGTGTAAAGAATGTTTTGTGGTGACATGGCCACAATTTGAAGTTCAAGTTTGGCTTCGTCACATAGCTCAACAGTAAACGGATTTGTTCTCTGAGAGTATGTTGCCTTTTGTCAAAGCCCACGTTGCCAATAGCACACAGCAGAAGAGCAAACGTACCTTGAATATGTGTCAAATATTCAAAATATCATATAAATATGTGAAATGAACTGAAATTTGTGAAGATATGACCCAAAAAAATAAACAACATCAAATATTTTCATCTTTTATTCTCATATCCATCTACAGATTGATATCATATTGGTGGTACTGGCTATACGCACAAAGTAATACTCAAAGAAATTATGTATGCTATCAGCCAGCTCAAACGACTTATCGCGACGGTTGAAGTTCCATATCAAGGTGAATAGAGTTAGTATATCCACATTATGCTGATTTTGGTTTTGGACATAATCAGAGTAATTGTATCGTATTCGCATTGATATAGAAAGATATCAAACTTCGTCACAACAGGGTTGTAAAGGCGGGACTTGAACAGCCTTGCAGGGAAAAACATTTTGAAACTAAAAAGTGACGCGATATCATCATTTTAGATCCTTATATGAGTAATCTAACAAGTAAACGTGCCAGGTGTATTGTATGATGAGCAAGATATGTGAAAAATATGCTCGATACGTATTTACACAGATTTGTTTTGAAACTGTCAAACCTAGTCTCTCACTCTATTCGATAAACAGCCCAAGTTATTGATTATCCATAACACACATTTTTTTTTATTGGGTTTTAACGACGCACTATACTGATGACTACGATCTATCGGCGTCGGTGGATGATGAATGAGATGATGGGATGATGAGATGAAAGGTTATTTTACAATTTAGTTTACAGTTTATTTAGGATTAATAGTTGACAGACATTTCACTTGGCGACCTCATATCAATCGAATCTGTAATAAACTTAGAATCTGTGCATACCATCTATATAATTTGAGTAATGTTTTAAATCTGAAATTAATGAAGATGGTTTATTCTGCAATAGTAGAATCGATATTAACTTACGGTGTGCTTGCTTGGGGGAATGCTTCAGTTGTACACTTGCAAAATTTGTTTCTGTTACAGAGGAAAATTATAAAAATAATAATGCCAAATTGTAAGAAACATACACTAAATTATGACGTGGATGAATTTTTTGTGTATTTGAAGTTTCTGGATGTTTTCGATTTGTTTCAGTATAAGTTGATAATAACATATTATTTTGATAACGCTTATAAAGTACAATATGATCATGGAATTGAAACAAGGGCGAAGAATGAAGGAAGATTAAAAGTACCTAAGGTTAAAAATAAGTATGGAAAAAGACAACTTCATTATACGATACCTAGCATATTTAATGAAGTTCCGGCAGGTTTAAAGAATTTAGAATGTTATAAAACGATAAAAAATGAAATAAAAGAGTGGTTATTACATCAGCAGGAGTGATGAATAATGATTGACATTTCCTTATGTAGAATATAATGTGATCTAATAATTTAGTTTAACGGAGTGTAATGTTAATTTCAACAACTTTATTCTTTAAGATTCAATATTGATTCAATAATTGTCATTTCAATTTCAATTGCAAGATGTAATTTGTAAATGTGTTATTCTTCATTGTATTCCATGAACTAATTATGTATTATTTTTCTAGTGTATTGCCTCAGACTAGCCAATTGGCTATGGGGCATAGTTTGTAGTAAATTACAATTATATTTAAATATTAATAAAGAATTTTGAACTGAACTGAATTATTGAGACTTCATATTTCAAATATTTCAAATATAATGCATTCAATTTTTCAAAACGAGCAATACATTTTTCTCCAAATTTGATAGTAACATATTTATCATAAAAAAGCATTATGTTGAAATTTAATTTCAGTTGTATAAAGTTGTATAAAAGCATCTCATCGAATGCTATTATAGGCCTACTATGGAGATATTGACGTGATTTTCCGAACAGAATATATCAAAGTTTCAGTGATGTGAATTAAATGGGGCTGAAAACACTAATTATGTTGAAATTGATTGAACATTTCAACCCTAAAACATGCATACCTATTGGCTTCTGTTGAGTAACAAATGACAAGCAATAGTTATACCATTGCAATACAGCGAACTGGTGGACCACCAAATATTCTAATTGGTCAATTCCAACTGGTGGACATTGTTGTCTGTCTCTATACTCTCTTTGACCCCGTTTACATTACTACTCAACTACTCTAGTAACCCCACCTACGATCGTAAGTTACCGTGTGTGAACGTAAATTAGTTGCTACGCTAGTAACAAAAGCTACTACAGTCAACTTACTACCGTTAGTACGGTTACTCTAGTAGATGTACTAGTGTGAACGCTCGATAGTTGGTACTACCGTTCGATACAAGGAGAAGATGGCGACGAAGAAAGCAGCTGGCGTGCCGAACTGTTAATGCACAGCCTTGTAATTCTTGTAGTGTCGCTCGTTAGACGGCTGTAATTCGAAATAAACTGCTCTCGCGGTAAAACATATAACTAAAACCTCTAGTAAACAAGAATCTCTATTTGACAGTGTGAACGCAAAAATAGTTACTATCGTTTTACACCAGTAACCTTACTAGAGTAGTTGAGTAGTAATGTAAAGGGGGTATTACAACAATGGGTGATGTCACTTGACAGAAGCCTATACAAACTTATACAATATAAACCTGTTAATATTTTTCCTGAAATTGGAAATTACTGCTGCGGATGCATAAATCTTTCAATACCCAATGTGTGATTTTCAAAAACGTTGTATGATTGTGATATATTAAACATAGAATCACTCAGTGCTGTGTGTATGTCCCTCTATGTGTCACCTAACGCTGACTCACGCTAACTGGGAAAAACTCTTTCCCACAGAACTGGGTAGTTCCCAGTTTTGGGTAATTCCCAAGTTTGTGGGAAAACCCCAAATTACAACAACAATTTCACTTTCTATTCAACGTCGATCTCACAGATGAATTGAAAATAAACACTGCCTCGAGTGACCAAGCGTTCATTCCTATACGAGTAGACATAGGGATGAGTGATGAAGGTTCCCAAAGGATAATCATCACTGTACCACCTCGTGTAACCAGTATTCGCCAACGGCTCGCCTGCAACACAAACAATGAAGCGTCAACGGCGCGTCAACGACTATGTGATATTGAAAGCACAGTGTATTCTAGTGTAAGATGATGAATATGAGTTTGAAACAAATGGGGGGGGGGGGCACTGAAGAGCGTATACCGGAATGAAGTCGACTTTGTCGTGTGACATGGGCTTCGAGGTACTGTTAAATGGAATGTGGTCAAGGTTAAGGTAAGGTCGGACACCCAAGCCCATGTCACACAACCGAGTCGACATTATTCCGGTATACGCTCTTCAGAAGGGACGTGGTTAGGATTTTTGTATTGCGGGGGCGCACAGGGGTTACATGAATAAAATGACCGCCCAGCTGGACACCTGCCACGCGCGAAAAGGGGGTCTGGGGGGCAGAATCCCCTCAGCAGAGCCCCGCAGGAAAATTTCGAAAATATGGACATTTTTCAAGAGATTTTTGCGATACACGAAAGGTTTTGGAGCCTTATAATTGCATCATCATGGACATTTTCGAAGCTTTACTTTTGCGATTTCTCCCTGCAAAGCCCCGCAGAGAATTTTTTGAAATAGACTCATGTCATTTTTTAAGTGATCTTCTATATTTACAAGCGGTTTCGGAGTCCAACGATTGAATCACTATGGACATTTTCAAAGCTATTTTCGCGATTTCTCCCAGCAAAATTCCCAGCAGTGATTTTTTCAAATATGGTTATTTTTCAAGTGATTCTTGCAATTCACGAGCAGTTTCGGAATCTATAATACTTGAATCATTATCGAGAAGAAAAAAGGGAGTGTAAATTAGTAGAGTGTACACTGATACGATTCATGTTAATAACTAAGTCATCAACTCATCATAATTATTTTATTGTGTGACAACATTATTTATTTTTGAAGGAGGATAAGTTATTGAGGGGGCGCGAATATCGATTGGGGGCTGCGCCTCCCCCCCCCCCTCGTCCCCTGAGACCCCCTAACGACGGGCTTGCTCTTCAGGCGACCTAATTGAACTAAAAGCACGTCAGCGACTACAGTAGATTCTATATATATATATATATATATATATATATATATATATATATATATATATATATATATATATATATATATATATATATATATATACATATATATATTGGGTTTAACGACGCACTCAAAATGAGGCCCATACCTAACCCTTCCTGTGGATCTCTGTGATGAACCTCTGCATATCAAGTAGACGAACTCCAGACAACCATTGCATCATCATCGTCTTTCCTTTTCAATTACCTCTTTCTGTTCAATCGTTTTTATTTCTAGTTTTAGGTTTTTATATTCCCTATATTTTTACTATGTGCGTATCTTTAGATCTTCAGACTTTGGATCCAAGCAAGGCATTCTATATTATCACTAATATAATTATGTCGAATATGGCGGAAACTTCCAGGTTGGAAAAATGGTGTGAAGCTACTGCTGAGACACAAATATGTACGCCTTCTTAATGTCGAGTAACGTATCTCGGATTATATATATCTATACCCTAACTAACTCAACTTGATGTACATATTTATCAAATATAATATTATTTTCTTGATACTCCTCATCATTTTCTTCACTATCCCGCCAACAAATCTTGATAATTATTCGAGCGAAACAAATGGTCAATGGAAACGCCGTATCATTCAACCAAGAACATGGAATGGGCATGTCCTATGTGCATTCAAATATAGACCAATAACAAATCAGTTCGTCAAACAAAATGAGTCCCTTCAAATGGCGTTTACATACACAAACTTCATGTGACTCGGGAGGTGAAGGGACATATCGGACCCGGTTCGATCCCCGCCACCGTCCATCTTTACAGGGGTTTTTCGTGGTTTCCCTCTGTAGTCTAGGCTAATGCTGGGATGGTTCCCACAATATAGGCCACGACCGCTTTCTTCCCACTATCCTTCCCACTACCCATAAAAACCTTCATCTCACCATCCCATCATCTCATTAATCATTCATCCGACGCCAATAGATCTTAGTAATCATTATAGCGCGTAGTTAGAGCTCAATATAAAAAAAAATTGAAAAAAACATACACAAACAATGGACTATCGGGGTGAAATTTCACCGGATGAATAGTTTGATTTTTTCAGATCAACCTAGAAATGAAACAAAGCATTTAATCTTCATTTTACCAAATATTGTGTGGAACTCTTCGTTATTGTTGGCATTATTCCTGTGGACGCCGACCCAAACATCTGTGTAATTGTACTTCGCATACAGCTGATCCTGCTCGTCCTGGGAGTTCAGGATGTGAAGATATGCCCCTTCAGAGTTGCACGTCTTCCAGGCGTTGATCCAGGTTTGGTAATCGTCATGAAACTTGTAATATCCGTGTCCAGAGATCAACTCGTAGCCTTGCCTGGGATGAAGAATCATATTTATACCAAATTGAACTGATTGGATGTACGAGCTAGCTACTATGGCAATAGGACTAACAATAACGTTGTCATAATTACTTAAACTGCAATAATTCATCATTTTTATTGGTCATCTAATTCTAATAGACCATTTTAGAAAAGAAAGAGCCATCTAGCGGCAATCGTTTGAACTAGAACGGGATGTTATTACCTGCGTTCGAAAGTCCCATGCTGCCAATGCTATTTAGCACGTTTGATTTATATTATTGTGCGTCACAGTGAACGTATTACGTTATAATATGATGGTATGGTTTCAATATTCATATGTTTACTATATACTGAGAGATTTACACACTGTCAGAGTGAGTAAGATGAGAGATAATGCAAGTTTTATATCTTGGTGTTTTGCATTCAACCCTGTGGATAAGCGCCCCGATTTTTTGACCACTAAAACTCCCAGAATGCAATACCAGCGATCTCGACTGCTAGGAGGCGTGATGCGCCTGCGCATTGAATTCTTCAATTGGTCTATTAGAGAATCTAGCGCTTTGACTCACAACAATTAACATACAGAAGGATTACAATGTAGCCATTTTAGCAAGCTTTTCTAATACGCATCAGCATGGGACAATGTGTGATAATTTAATTTCTTTCAATTTTTAGGGAAATCAATTGACACAAGGTAATTTATATGGAAGTAAATTTCGATGCAACTGGACACCTTGTCGAAGTGTGGTGGCTTGCTTGGCCCCATGATCACTGAAGCTGTAGTCGGGAGCAATTTATTTTCCCACAAAATGGTCACCCATGACGTTCTGGAGTCAAATTCCAGACCAAGTTCCGACCGTCGGTCGAGTGGTAGCCGTTTGGTGACCGGAGTATATGGAGGGAGTACTGAACCTTGTGTAGGTGTTCTATTTCATTTCATTTTCTTGTATTATCCGCAACTAAGTAGGGTATTGATTTTATTCTATGTGTGATAATCAAGGTTGTTGGAATATGTAGATAGTGTATGTATAATAGGAGACCTGATTGTAATTTGAGTTATTATATGTGAAACGGTGAGCCAAACGAAATGAAACCAAATTAATATTCACTAGGCAAACGCGTTGTGTTTCCGCGTTGATGGATACGCTAGAACATATCAACTTATTTCTTTGGATTGGTTATTATATATATACACCTTGAGATCCAAACAACTACGTCACTGCTATCATATTTCCTAATCAATTTCTATGATAATAAAGAAGGCTTTGTTTTAATCGTTTTCAATTAATTGGTGACACCTGTTGCTTGGATGTAATTGGTTTCTTAATAGCTTTGAGTGATTTAAAAAAATTGAATTATATATTTTTTTAACATTAAAACGGCTGATCTTATTGGACTGAAAATCCGGAATGAGGTGAAAAATTATTATATTAAAATTCCCTGAAAATTTGAATTCTCTGGAAGGGAATAATTTTGACAATTTTCTTCCTCTGGGTTACTCTAATGGGATTTTTGAAAACTTTGAAATGAGTTTTCTCAGAAGTGGTTCAACCGATTGTGCCTCAAAACTATACAGTATCGAATAAGATACAAGAACACTTGTGTATGCCAAGTTTCAACTGATTTTAAATTTTCATTTGACCTGTGGAGCGCGAAAACAAACAGGCACTTTTGCGGGTATCGTGAAATTGAGTCTTCGCTTCGCTCATCCAATTATCAAGGGTGAGTGAATAACATACGTAACCAAGGGTGATAACAGGGTGTGTCGCTGATTGTTTCCCCATTCACAAATCAACAGTTTGTATACCGGCTCTGATAATATTACTTCATTTTCAACTGTTCTGTATTTATATATTCCGTAATACTGATAATTGAAAGCTAATCAGCAGTTACTGATACTTCAGTACTGATAGTTACTTATAGCAGTTACTTTTTTCACTTGGACATATTAAGATGCATCTTACAATATGCTCACTATGTAATTTTGAATAAACCGTTTGAATTTCACCATTCATCTTTTATAACAAACATTGTATTTCATTTATGTGAATACACGGATAAGCCTACATAAGGCTGTGTGGATATTCTGTGAACGTAGTCACGTATAAATATTGGAAATATTAGAATAATTTCAATTTTCAAAAAAAGATCAGTATTATTAGCATTATTCGTCTGACAGCTTGAGTACAAATACAGAACTGATGTGATTACTGAGAACGTATATGCAATTCAATCAGAATTTACTTTTTGTGAACGATTTTTGTCATCTTAAAACAGGAGACTTACTTGATAAGCTTCGGTCCAATTTGTCAGGACTGGATTGAAAGTGTATTCCCCAACATCCGGGATCACGTCCTTGATTCCCACGTCCTTTTTATCCTGAATTGTTGAGCCAGTAGTGCTCAGGACCACCACGGATAGTAGTAGCGCTAGTGGTAACATCATCCTGTCCAATGAGGAATGTTATTTCAGTTTTTGTTGGAAAGTTCAGTAAATATTTAGATGGCAGTGAGTCACGAAGTTCAAGGATCCATCTCTGTGACTAGTGATATAAGTTTTCACGATTTTTTTTTTCCAAAGAAAATGTTGACTATATTTTTTTAAAAAGCTTGACAATTTGAAAAATGTAACGTCAATTCTTGGATGTGTATAGGCCTAAGTTGTTACAGAATGAAATAGAGTTAAAATTCAGTATTGGCAATATACTGAAATGATTTGCTGAACCGCTATTATCAAAGTATATCACTGTGCATTAATTACAAAATTATCAAAGCCAGGAAAGATACATTGACTAAAGCTGGTAAAACGTATGTTATTATTTATGTATTTATTTATTTATTTATTCTCTTGTTCACGCATATAAATGCTGATCACAAGGGCATAGATTAACAATATTATAAAGATAAACATAATATTCACAGAATATAGTAAAATTAAAAATGTATTATACAGAGATCTTGCGCTAAATGACCTCGCTGTCGATGCGCCTTAAAACCCTAATATTCATTCATTCAGAGATCTCAATATTAACAATATTGTGAGATAAACATGATAATCGACAGAATATAGTAAAAATATAAATGTAGTATAGAGAGATAATAATATTTATTTCCATCCAAAATTGATCAATACATGATATTGGATAAGTCATAATAACACAATACGATAAAAATACACCATGTACAAAATTGAACATAAAATACAAGAACATCATGATGAAGTAGAAAAAAAGATTCAATCAACCTTAAATATCTGTTCTATTTGATTTGTGAAGATGATAAATAGTCATCTATTGAATAGAAACACTCATTTATTAAAAATGCTTTAAGGGTATTTTTAAAATCATTTCCTTTTTTGTTCTTAATATTCAATGGTAAAACATTGAAAAGTTTGGATCCCATGTGGAGTGGATCTTTGGAACATGTTATGTTTCTTGAAGAGTGGTGTACATTGTGTCATTATAAAAAACCTCTGCACATGGATCAAAGCTCACATTTGACATGTAGCGTAGGGCTCGTTTTTGTAGGGTGAACAATCTTTTTATATGAGAAGATCCCCAAAAAATTATGCCGTATTGTAGTATTGATTGAATATGAGCGTAATACACCAGCCTTACTACATCTATACTAGTTATCTCCATCAAATTTTTAATGAGGTAGCAACCTGACGCTATTTTTTTGCTTATGCCAGTAATGTGTTCTCTCCAATCAAGCTGATTATCTATAATCAGTCCTAGAAATTTAGTTACCGATACTCCTCAATGCTCTTTCCTCCTAGTCGTATTAAGGGACTACTGAAAGAGAGTGCAGTTTTATCAAACCCGAAGCGTAGAAAGATCATAATATGTAAGAAAAATAGATGTAAACCGAAAAGTGTTCATAAATTTGGTTATTTTGCATTAACCTATGATTAATAGTAAGACCAAGTGGAGAAATAGCAGTACTGTCTTGCGTCATACTATCATACTTTGTGTCATACTTCTATTTCTTAATAAAGCGACTGCTAAATATTGAACACACCTCTGTGGAATATTATAGATGGAAAAGTCTGTGAAAATGATCTTTTTGAAAGGCAAATGAGAAAAGGTATTACAAATTTCCAACGTTCCATCTCGCCAATAGACATCATCAACATCACCCAAATAACATTTTCAGTTGGCTCCCAATAAGATTATTAAGCAAACGCAGCATATGCGCTGTAAGATGACATCACCTTGAGTCCTATAAAATTTACTCCATTTGGTAAACATCGAATCTAGAAAGCCATGAATCTCAACAACGGTTCCGTTATTATTTCTATCCATTTGTTGAATGAAAAAAAACTTCAAATTATTTTCTTAGAAATAGCTGATTCAAATACAGCATTTTATTAATGTATATCAATCATGTGTTCACATTCAGAGAAAAAAAAATTTGGTAAGAGTTTATTTTACACACTTTTTCGCTCAGTTAAATTTTATGAAGTTTTTAGAAACTAGCAGATGATATTTCCCAGAAATAGTCTAACCGACATGACCCAAAAACTTCTCAGTTCTAAGCTGGATTAGTCTACGTACACAGAAAAAGTTTCATGTTGATCAGTTGAACCGTGCGTGTGCATTGCTGACAAAGAAAAAGAAAGCAGACAAAGTTCCATAAGACAGAGACGGAAGTCTACACTCTCGCTCATCCAATTAGCATGACATTATTCGATCCTCTTTGTTATGTATCATTTTCCCAACACTCACCTCGTACCTGTTGCTTCAGCAGAGTCACTAGAGTGGGTTAATCAGTTTTTTTTCTCTCTGCTTTATAAAGTCGACACATCAATGTTATCAACCGTTACGTATACTCTGTCTAATATGATTTGATCGATATTGCAACCGATATACTCACTGCACCATGAAGTGTTTCGTTCTTACCTTGAACAGAGTTCAATATCCATCTGATGACAAGCAGATCAAAATCAGATCCGAATATTGATACTTTATTGTGATTTCAATGATATTTCATTTTCATTTCATTTGTATTATATAATGTTTTTCAAGATACATTAATACATACATATAAACTAATAACTTAGATTATTGAAAAACAGAACCCACATAAGCCGAAGCCTGTGTGTGTGTGGGAAAGAAGGGAAAGGTAAATACATTTGAATAAGATATATACCAAGAGGTAACAGTTCTTAATATAATACTGGTACATAGATGTGTATAAGCTGGGTATATTTCGTGTATTTAGAAAGAGAAAGGTTGAATTTGATAGTAAATTATGATTAATGTTGGAAATTTAGGATGGTTGAAACCGAATGTCATTGAGGTTCAGTTCAATTAGACTGTTGTGGTCCAATAGTGCATATTAGTGATAAAGACAGTGACTTTAATTATCAAAAAAAAATTCAAAAAGTCATGTCCAATGTCGTGAAGCCAGCGAATCAATTTGTGCTTGAATGAATTATAGTTTATTGATGAAGTTATGATTTTAGGTAAATTATTGAACATTTTCGGACCAAGATATGCACTTTGCCTTTATCCCAGTAATATTTATTATTGTGATTATATTGATTATTTCAATTGCTCATGGTTGACGTTGAAGTGGTCTATTTGTTTAATCTCCACTTATCGCTCGTTGATCATTGCAGTTTCTCAGTCATGGAATTGAATTGACTTGAATGATTGCTCGATGAAGAGTTGAATGACACCACTTCAAGTGATGTTCGGACTTGATGGTGATGGAAGTGATAACGAGTCTAGGCTTGGTCCTCAGAACAGGTGGATCTGAAGTTGTCGTGAGAGCGTGTGTTGTATTTGATTCATATTGCACTCGAGTTAATCAAGTAATTAAACATACGTCGATAATGACATTGTCGTGATTGTTAGAAAACCTTCAAGTATAACGAGATTATTATTATTTTTTTTTTTTTAATAACATCGAAACTTGATACAAAATCATTGTTCCCCAATTAAGGCTATGGATGAAAGATAGGATCGTTTGGATGGGGCACCACAAGGGCGATCTTACCACCCCAAAAATTATTTAATTATTTTAATTATTTTATTGCGAAACTTATAATTGAGGATAGTAGTTTAATAATTGTGTGTAGTAGAAAAATCAGAAATACTACATTTAAATAATATGAAATACTTGAGAGCTGTGTGCTATACACATACAGTGTATATGAGGTAGATGAGGAAAAGAAAAAGATCTCTAATCCAATCATCCCTTATTATACCGAGAAGTATAATGCTACGGATATCAGCGTTGTTGGGTTGTTGATTGGAGCAAGGGGAACGATCACGTCATTTTTTGTTAAATTTTGTAAAGAATTTTTAATTGGAAAGGATATAATAGAACATATATAAGTTTATTGGCTTTGAGAGGATCAATTGCCATTTTAAAAAATCATTTATACGGTCAACATATTATTTGATTTTCTATTCTTACCTTGGTGTTATTTATATTCGCGTTTGTTCTTTTGTTTCACCAATTCACCTTTATTACCATTCCATTTTTTTTTCTCGAATACAGTTTTCTATATTACTCTTGATACTCAATTTTTGTATTACGGAAAAGTTTTTTAGAATGTCTCTATTCTATTTTTTTCATATTTAATTCTCTTATTTTTAAAAAATAATGCATTGTTTTTATAAATTTTGTCATACTGTGTCCGTGTGGCAACTGTTTTGGCGGCAGTGTTTTTTGTAATAAACTTATCTCTCTATATACACTATTTACATGCTATATATACGCTTCTGATGCATAGCACTTAGTTAGTTGATGGACTTGTTGCATGTACTCTCGTTGTGCGACGCTCTCATCAGTGCCACCTGTTGCTCTTCTTGAAAGTTCATAGTTGAGATGAGACTCTGAAATGACCTCATTTGTGGTCTGAATTACAATACAATTTTAGCTCATTCGGGAAATTTTTTCTATTGTTATAGAAATATTGATAAAAATATATAGTTGATATAGTTAAAGAAATATAAATGTATATATATATATATATATATATATATATATATATATATATATATATATATTCTCTCTTCTATTGTTACATAATCAAACTCCCTAGCAACTATGCGCCCAATTGTTAACTACCCAATCAGGTTTTCAGTATTGTACCACTTGATGTTTCAGAATATGTCTATAATCAACTACACCGTAAGTTCATATCGTAGCAAAGCTGCTAGCTGGAGCATCCAGGACCCTTACCTAATAAACCACTCGAAATGTTTGTGCTAGCTAGCTCCAAGATGCTAGGACTCTGATCGGTCAATGTTCACTGAAAAAGCTACCAACAATGACAAAATATAATAAAAACAAATTCACGGTCTCTTGGACTGAATAATTTCATCACATTTCTTAGCTCACCTCATAAGCAGGACTAGGATTTTGTGCTGACAACAATGGAAATACACAGAGACCAGACGCGTTGCCATGGCAGGTAGCTCTCCTAGTGAACATGGACTAATCAAAGTCCTAGCCTCTTGGAGCTAGCTGGCACTAGCACAGAATTTATTAGGTAAGGGCCCAGCTAACCAGGTCCACTTCAATGTACTGTATTTTACACTAGGCAAACGCGTTATATGTTGCCGCGTTGATGGATGAGCTGGAACATATCGACTTATCTTTGAATTGGTTATTATATATATATATACACCTTGAGATCCAAACCATTACATCACTGCCATCTTATATTACATCATTGATTTCTATGATAATAAAGAAGGCTTTGTTTTAATCGCTTACAATTAAATGGTGTCACCTGTAGCTCAGATTTAATAGGTATCTTAATAGCTTTGAATGATTCATAAACTAGGCAAACGCGTTATGTGTTTCCGCGTTGATGGATGAGCTGGAACATATCAACTTATCTTTGAATTGATTATTATATATATATATATATATATATATATATATATATATATATATATATATATATATATATATATATATACACCTTGAGATCCAAACCATTACATCACTGCCATGTTATTTTCCATTATTAATTCATATGATAATGAAGAAGGCTTTGTTTCAATCGCTTACAATCAAGTGGTGACACTTGTTGCTTTGATTTAATTGGTATCTTAATAGCTTTGAATAATTAACACAAATTACAATTACAATTTTTTTACATCAAAGCGGCTGATCCGATTTGAGTGAAGGCTCGGAGTAATGTGTATCATTATCAGATCGAAATTCCCTCAGAATTTGATTCCTCTCAGATGAAATATTTTTCACGAATTTTTTCCGCCTGGCTTATTCATATGGGTTTTTTGAAAACTTCAAAATGATTTATCTCAAGAATTGTTGAACCGATTTTGCCTCAAAACAATACAGCATCAAGTCAGATAGGGGTTCATGTGTGTGTCAAGTTTCATCATGATCTGAATTTCTGTTTGACCTGTAGAGCGCGAACAAAAAAAAAAAAAACACATTCGATTTTTCAAGTACAGTGAAATTGAGTCTTCGCTACGCTCATCCAGAAACATTAAAAAAAAATTTACACTAGGCAAACGCGTTATGTGTTTCCGCGTTGATGGATGAGCTGGAACATATCAACTTATCTTTGGATTGGTTATTATATATATATATACACCTTGAGATCCAAATCATTACATCACTGCCATCTTATTTTTCATCAATAATTTATATGATAATAAAGAAGGCTTTGTTTTAATCGTTTACAATCAAGTGGTGACACTTGTTGCTTTGATTTAATAGGTATCCTAATAGCTTTGAATAATTAACACAAATAACATTATATATTTTTTTACATCGAAACTGCTGATCCGATTTGAGTGAAAGTTCGTAATAATGTGTATCATTATCAGATTGAAATTCCCTGAGAATTTGAATCCTCTCGGATGAAATATTTTTCACGAATGATTTCCTCTGGGTTATTCTAATGGGATTTTTGAAAACTTTGGAATGAGTTTTCTCAAAAGTGGTTCAACCGATCACGCCTTAAAACTATACACCATCAAGTCAGATAGGGGTTCATGTGTGTGCCAAGTTTCATTTGATTTTGAATTTTCGTCTGACCTGTGGAGCGTGAACAAAAAAACAAAACAAAAAACAGGCACTTTTTTTTCGGTATAGTGAAATTGAGTCTTCGCTTCGCTCATCCAAATAGCTTATCCCATCTGTAATATGTTACGTGAATCGACATGAAAGTTATAACAAGATGGAGAGAACCTTACATCAGTGGCGTAGCCAGGTTTTACAGCTTGAGGGCAGATCTATTTTTGCTAGGACTCATACATACATATAGTCTGTGTCGCCACTCTGGAGTAAGTGTCGGAGATCTTTGTAGTTTGCTCATCTATTGTCCAGCGAATAGGTAGGTATATAAGCATGTCAATCATCTCTACAGACCTCATTGGATTCATACAGTGTTGCATTTTACTCAAATTATATTATACCTGAGTTGACTACAGATTTCTGAAGCGATGTAGCAACGTTGCACCACAACCCTTACTTGGTCACAAACTTGTCCTCAAAATGCACGTGAGAAGAGTTCCTTTGTTACTGTTGGAGTCATGATTGACATGTTTACCTATTCGGCATTTAAGCTGATAGATGAGATAGCAACAGTTACTCTAGAGTGCATG
Source organism: Brachyptera risi (assembly GCA_964007535.1). Lineage (NCBI taxonomy): Eukaryota > Metazoa > Arthropoda > Insecta > Plecoptera > Taeniopterygidae > Brachyptera > Brachyptera risi. The sequence goes on from OZ023336.1 coordinate 16,272,757, forward strand.
GTGAGACAGACTATACATACCTATACAAACCACAAAACTCATACAATACAAACCTGTTTATATTTCTCCTGCAATTGGAAATGACTGCGTATGCATAAATATTCTGCTACGCGGTGTGTGATTTTGAACATTTTTCATGATCATACATATTATATTATTTACAAATAATACATAGATACGACATACATAGATACATATATATTAGACATTATTTAGATACGATGCTACGTATTTTGGTGTAGTGATAATTATGACTTGAAACAGGTTTTTTGGTTTGTTTTGACATTCATGCTGCTGACAATGTTGTTCCTCATTTTGTATATTCATGCTTTATTGTGTCATCCACTGTATTGATATTCTTCACTCCCTGATGCACCAATCAAGCCATCTCAAGGTCATGTTGATTTCTCACATTCGCATTCTATGTTATTGGAAGATCACATATTTATTTTTCATTGGTATTTTTGTTATTGTATCTTTTGTGATATTATAGTAAATCTCTTGATTAGTGTAATTAGTGTAATAGTCCATCGTGTAGATCATATTCCTTCTTTTTTTCTATTCATATTCTTTATTTGCCACACAATTTATCAGTTATGTTATATTTTCTCAATCACCATACATAAACTAATGTATAAAATCCAGAGCTAAGCAATATACAGATATAATTTCTTTTTCCCCACAGTCAAGTCTTCCTTGGAGACTTTGTGGATTTTATTTGAATGTTCAGTGTTTTTATTTTGTATATGTACAAAAGTGATGACTATAGAAAAAAGAATCACCCAGTGCTGTGTGTGTGTCCGTGTGTAAGTCACATAACGCCATCCCACTCTAACTGAGATAAACCAATATTACAACAACAATTTCAGTTTCTACACATCGTCCATTTCACATATGAATTGAAAAGTGTAATTGCCTTGAGTGGCCAAGCGTTCATTCTTATGCGAGTAGACATAGGGATGAGTGATGAAGGTTCCCAGAGGATAATCATCACTGTACCACCTCGTGTAACCAGTATTCGCCAACGGCTTACCTGCAACACAAACAATGAAGCGTCAACGGCGCGTCAACGACCATGTGATATTGCACGACATGTCAATGACGTGGTATATTGTAGACTCAGTGCTATGTTGTGTTTCGTGAAGGAATTGATTTTGAATTATCCTGAGCCGAAGGGCGCGTCCAAGGTCATATTTAATCTCTCCTGTAGATCTGTAATAAACCGCTGCATATCAAGTATTTCATTTATTTGTACCCATAAATTCCCTAATACGGAGGGGGATTCTTCATCGTATATTGAGATAGTGGTCGGTATACTCCACAATAATACATGAGCTCGGAATTATAATGATATTACTGAGACGAGTAGACGAGTGGCTAGCACACTGAACCGTCATTCAGTAGGGTGGAGTTCGATTCCCGTCATGGTCGACCATCCTGATAGGGTTTTTTCGTTGTTTCATTCTGTCGTTCAGGACAATACTGGGATTGTTCCGACCGACTCCTCCCCACTATCCAAAAACACCTAATAAAATAAACTCTCATCTCATTACTTGGTGTATTCTGTTGTAACTTGGTGAAAACGTGTGATAAAACAATCAGATTATTTAGTCTGTGTGAATTTCATTCTAATCGGAGAGAATTCAAAGTTCACCCCAATGCTATACTGATTGAGATATTCAAAATTTTCCGACATTTTTCTGAGAAACATGTCAAATCGATTCAGCTATGAAACAATGGATATCTGTTGTGGTATGATATCAATTTCGAGAAAAAATGTGATCGAGTGGTACGTATATCTCCCCTTTCACATTACGCCACGCACAAAAAAAAATGAAAATTCGATTTTGTTAGCATATTATATATATATATATATATATATATATATATATATATATATATATATATATATATATATATATATATATATATATTTATATATATATATATATATATATATATATATATATATATATATATATATATATATATATGTACATATATATATATATATATATATATATATATATATATATATATTTATATATATATATATATATATATATATATATATATGTACATATATATATATACATATATATATATATATATATATATATATATATATATATATATATATATATATATATATATATATATATATATATATATACATATATATATATATATATATATATATATATATATATATATATATATATATATATATATATATATGTATATATATATATATATATATATATATATATATATATATATATATATATATATATATATATATCCAGATATCTACCAGCACGACCGTCCCGCGGCTGCAACAACAGAATACTGGCCAAGAGGGTAGTTACCATTGGCCAGACGCGTCCGACCAATCAGAGTCCGACTCACTCCCTACTGGTCGCGTGCTCTCCCAAACGTCAGGTATAAAGCCTTGCTTCGGGAAGCACTTAGTCACTCGATTGCCGGCCACCATACCTACATGGACGATTGAGGATGGCTGGACGTTCTCAGCCAAAACGTCTAAGAATGAATATAAAAACCCAGGATCTTTTCATAGCCACCAGCTGTTTCAAGGGAGAGAATATCTCCAAAAAGTGACATTTCATCACCTTCTTCCGGCTCTCAAAGTTCACGCTACAACATATATATATAATTGTATATTCATATATATATATATATATATATATATATATATATATATATATATATATATATATATATATATATATATATATATACATATATATATATATATATATATATATATATATATATATATATATATATATATATATATATATATATATATATATATATATATATGTATATATATATATATATACATATATATATATATATATATATATATATATACATATATATATGTATATATATATATATATATATATATATATATATATATATATATATATATATATATATATATATAGATGCTTTCAAACTTTTTTTTCCATGATGCATATAATTGAATAATGACACATTTTGGGTATATTCATGGATATCTTCTCTAATAAAGATATCCATATTTAATTAAAGAAGATATCCATGAATATACTCCAGATGTGACATCATTCAGTCATATATATATATATATATATATATATATATATATATATATATATATATATATATATATATATATATATATATATATATATATATATTTATATATATATTGAAACTTTCAAATTTCCACGAATCATTTTATAATAATGATATATATTAATTAGGAAGATCAAAGTCGTCTATGAAATTGTGAAGTATTTTTAATATCTCCACGTTTCAACCATTATGTTATGGTCTTTTTCAAGAGAATATAATTCTCTTGAAAAAGACCATAACATAATGGTTGAAACGTAGAGATATTAAAAATATTTCACAATTTCATACACGACTTTAATCTTCCTATGAAATATATCATTATGATATATATATATATATATATATATATATATATATATATATATATATATATATATATATATATATATATATATATTGCAGATTTCATTCTAGCTTGTGGGATGGGAGTCTTCGCTACACTCCTGAGACAAAGAGAACACATCAAGTGCGTTGCTAGGTGAACGATATATTCGTATGGAGTGTACTTGGAAGCTATATACACACCTTGATTTCGAATCTATCAAATGTAAACCGTATATCACTGCCTATGCCTGACACTGCCAGCTTGTTAGTCTTTCCTAACTATAGATATAAATTAGGCCCACCTCACCAAGATACGTTACCCTGCATCCGATAGCGTCATTAACATGCTTGTTCCAATCTTAGCGGCCATGTTGGACATACACAAATGGAATCTGAGCAAGGCATTCTATCACTAATATATGTCGAATATGGAGAAAACTTTCACGGTTTTTTGCAAAGCAGTGTGAAGCTACTGCCGTGACACAAATATGTACGCCTTGAAGTTATCTCGGTGATATAGATCTATGCCCTAACTAATTTATAACTTTATATACACATTTATCGAATATGATTCATCATTTTTTTGGTAATCCTCATCATTTTCTTCATTATTCCGCCAACAAATCGTGGTTATTCAACCGGGTAGTCAAACAAATGGAAACGCCGTATCATCCAACAAAAAACATGGAATAGGCGTGTCTTGAGTGCATTTAAACGTATGTCGATAACAAATCAATTCGTCAAACAAAATGAGTCCGCGTTTAAATGAACAACAATGAAATATTGGAGCGTAATTTTCAGATCATCCTAGAAATAAAACAAAGCATTTCATCTTCATTTTACCAAATATTGTGTGGAACTCCTCGTTATTGTTGGCATTATTCCTGTGGACGCCGACCCAAACATCTGTGTAATTGTACTTCGCATACAGCTGATCCTGCTCGTCCTGAGAGGTCAGGATGTGAAGATATGCCCCTTCAGAGTAGCACGATAACCAGGCTGATACCCAAGACGTGTACCATGAATAAAACTTGTAATATCCGTATCCAGAGATCAGCTCGTAGCCTCTCCTGGAGATAAACAAGCACACCACATTGACCTTATTGGATGTACGAGCTAGCTACTATAGCAATGGAAGTTATGATGACGCTAACATTATTTCCTGGACTGCAATATTTTATCTTTCTCATTGGTTATAATCAGAAAATTTAGCTCTTTTATTCACAACAATTATAGCATACTGTGGTATTACATAATATGTTGCCGTTTCAGCTAGCTTTTTGTATTATCCATCAGGAGCAGCTGTCCATAAATCACGTCCACAATTCAGGGGGGGGGGGATTCTCGTAATACCCATCATAATGTGACAAATGAGGAGGGGAGGGGTGGCTGAACACTATGTGATATCCAAATTTACACAATCCATTTCATTATATGTTTAGAAAAATCAATTGACACTAAATGATTTATATGGAATTATATTTCAACGCAACTGGACACCTTGTCGAGGTGTGGTGGCTTTCTTGGCTCCGTTATCTCTGGAGCTGTCGTCGGGAGCAATTTATTCGCCCCAAGAGGGTCAACCATGACGTTTAGGTCTGGAGTGAAAGTCCAGACCAAGCTCGGATCGTCGGTCGAGTGGAAGCCTCTTGTGATCGGAGGTTATGGAAGAAGTACTGAACCTTAGGGGGTATTGTATTCAATTTCATATATTCTCGTCACTTTTCTTCTAATCTATCGTCTTATTTTATTCTATTTTATATCATCTTCTCTTTCTTTTCTCTTTCTTCCCCGCTCTCTTCATATGGTTAAAACATCCACAAACGTTGACAACCACGGCAGAGTACGCGGACACTTATAGGCGCAAATTGACCACGCTGTCGACGCACCATGATACGCTATAACACTAACTAACTAATTTAGATGATATTTAGTTGAGATTTTAGGTGGGAATTTGGGTATCAGAGTGGACCAGGAATCCATGGATCAGTGGCTGATCAAGCAGTAACATGTTATTAGTCATTATTTTGCATCACCAATTGAGTTGAAATAATATTTCAAAAAATATGCAATTACTGAGAAAATGAGGAAAACTTCTTTCTACACATCCCAATAATACAATATCACGGATTTATCGAATTGGAATGAACAATTTCAGTGGGAGCGGATGAATATTGACTGGATTGCGGCATCATTAATGGGGTGAGTTGTTCATCTCTGTGACTTATTGGACAAAGGAGGGGAAGTTGAATAGGCCCACCTTAGAATTGTATGATATTTTGTGACAGACCCGTATAGACAATGTATACGACTTGTCCTTTGTCCATGAGTGTATGTCACGTCATTGGTCCACCAGTTGCATTGCGTCATCAAGCTACACTTACATTTTTGCCTTGTTTGTAGAATATTCGCAAATGAACGCTTGATCAACAGCACAGTCTGTGTCGATGAATCCGTCAGCAGTGAGACCGCCACAGTTGTATCCTGGACCTCTAGGATATCCAACAGCCCATTGGCTGGGAACAACACGTTGCCCTGGAGACAAGACATTCAATGTTTCCAAATGTTGTACTCAATGTGGATGACTTATGGACTCAAAATCAATTACAATATCGATTAATCAACATACCGCGTATCATATATATATATATATATATATATATATATATATATATATATATATATATATATATATATATATTTATATATATATATATATATATTTATATATATATATATATATATATATATATATATATATATATATATATATATATATATCGTACAGATTATATATATCGTACAGATTTCTTTGCGGTATGTAATCTGCCCTCTTGTGATGAGATGTCGTGGTCCTAAGAAGAACTGCGGTCTCGACGTTTCGGAAGTAATTAAAATTCCATCTTCAAGAGCTGGTCTGGTCTGCCAGGCTGGTTTGCTGGACTGCGATTGAATGACGATGGTCTGTTCAGCACCACTATTTATATATTGGTGTGGTGCGTGGTTTCCTCGTCTCGGTCACAGCGTCTACAGGAAGTCGACTCAACACCAACCGCTACCTGCACGCCACCTCGTGTCATCCTTCTCAGATAAGATCTGTGGCCAACACGCTGACCACCCGATCACAGAGAATGACGCTGATCACATCAAAGACGAGATACGAAAGCTACGGGAAGCCTCACATCTCAATGGGTACAACACAAGCTATTCTACCGAGCCTGGCACCGTCAACCGAGAACCATCTCAGACCGAGATGAAGAAGCTGAAACTCCGCTAGCTCAAGCCTACATCCCTTACGTGAAAAGGACATCCTACCGTATTGGAAAACTGTAGCTGAGGTCAACATTAGAAACATGTACAACATCGACAGACAGAACAGCAATCTCTTCAGAAGCAGCAAAGAGCAAATCTTACTTGAGGAAAAGGGCGTTTACGAGGTGCCCTGTGGAGACTTCAACCAGACGTACATCGGTCAAACCGTAAGAAGAATAGCGGTTTGATTGGAAGAACACATTGTCAATGTAACATGCAACGCAACTTCATCAGCCAACACTCAGCATGCAAGCAGCACTGGACACCATATTAATTTCCAAGGAGCACGCCCCCACGCAAACGTCGAGAAGTTCGCACCACGAGAAGTTCACGAGAGCATCGAAATCGGAAAGAGTCCGCATAACCTGAGCAGGCGATATGACAGCCCGCGACTCCCGAGAGAATGGAAAACCATACTGTCAACCATCGTGGCCGAACCTACAGAAGAGACCAGAGCCAGGTCATGAAGCCAACCTGTGAAGACCGACAAGAGACGGAAGGTAATACAATTGCCGAGTGTTGAAGCAGTACCAAGACTCATCACTCGGAGTCAAAGTACCAGAGCCACACTCACAAACAGCAGACCGACAACTTGTCCAAGCTAAAATATACAGCCAGCTACTCGCAAGCTATCAGACGACAACCGGCGGACCGCAGAGGAAACCGCGAGCTAGCCTCACGCTTATTCTAAGTCTCCATCAAGAAAACAATTAACCAAATTCTACACGAACCTGACACAAGAGCCAGACCCGCTCATAGAAGGTTCAGGTGACACTGAAAAAACACCCAAACTATGGGCACCAAAGATCAGTGGACATACTGAAATGATCGAAGACAAAAGCTCAGCGTCCATTCCTGAGTAGGCAAACTGGGTTGAGACCGAAATGATCCGTCTTTAAGTCGACAGGTGCAATAATAATGCTTCGGCATTGCCACCGCTCCGAAGTCATTTGTCGGTATTCTGACGGATCAGTTCAAAACAGCTCAGACTGGAGTGGAAAATGAAGAAATTTGAAGAAAAAATACATAGAGGACATCCTCAATTAGGATAGAATGGCATAGACTTGTGAAAACAACAAGTGAATTAGACAACACCCGACAAGAGTTTGGAGTATGGGTTTTGAATAACCTCGTACCATCAGCACCTCGGACAAGAAAGAAGTGGTAAATAGGTTTGGAATAACCTAGTACCATCAGCACCTCGGACAAGAAAGAAGTGCTAAATAGGTTTTGAATAATCTTGTACCATCAGCACCTCGGACAAGAAAGAAGTGGTAAATAGGTTTTGAATAACCTCGTACCATCAGCACCTCGGACAAGAAAGAAGTGCTAAATAGGTTTTGAATAACCTTGTACCATCAGCACCTCGGACATGAAAGAAGTGATAAATAGGTTTTGAATAACCTCGTACCATCAGCACCTCGGACAAGAAAGAAGTGGTAAATCTCCATCCCAGGCTGCAACAACACGCGAGGCAACCAGGAGGCGATTTCACCCGTGAACGAGTTTGAGACCAACACCTCACACGCCATTGGCTGGCAGCCGACGGACCGCCTGGGAAACTGCAGACAACACCAAGATATGAATGGTGGTGCTGGGCAGACCATCGCAATTCGATCGCGGTCTAGCGGACCAGTCCAGCAGACCAGACCGACTCCTGAAGATGGAAGTTTCATTACTTCCGGAACGTCGAGACTGCAGGTCGTTTTTAGGACCACCACATCTCATTCCAAGAGGGCAAATTACCACAAAAACACCTGTAACATCTACCAGAGGCCCTGAAAACCTTCGTTCATATATATATATATATATATATATATATATATATATATATATATATATATATATATATATATATATATATATATATATATATATATATATATTCATATATATATATATATATATATATATATATATATATATATATATATATATATATATATATATAAATATATATATATATATATATATATATATATATATATATATATATATATATATATATATGAATATATATATATATAAATATATATATATATATATATATATATATATATATATATATATATATATAATATAATATATATATATATATATATATATATATATATATATATATATATATATATATATATATATATATATATATGAATATATATATATATATATATATATATATATATATATATATATATATATATATATATATATATATATATATATATATATATATGATATGTCTGTATATTATTTCTTGAGTTTTCGCGGAAATGTGATGTGTACTTTATTACTGTTTGTATTGTTCTCCTGTTACCCAACTAGCTGTTTTGAATGAGATGAAGAATAAAAAGATTCATAAATTCAATTGGAATTCAATTGCATGAATAGTCCAAACTATTCGAAACGTCTAGAGAATATATATATATATATATATATATATATATATATATATATATATATATATATATATATATATATATATATATATATATATATATATATATAAGATAAAGTGTAGGGTTCGGCTAACACTACCATTTTTCAATAGTTGGCGGTTTATTCCTGAGGACAAACATGGTATATATATATATATATATATATATATATATATATATATATATATATATATATATATATATATATATATATATATATATATATATATATATATATATATATATATGATTTCAATAGCTTCCTGGTTGACCACCAGTAGGTTACTATAATTGTATGATTTTTAAAACTGTTTAAAAATTGCGACCTCCCCCAGGACTTGAACCCGGATCTCCAGATTGCCAGTCTGACGCGCTACCCATTACGCCAGAGAGGAAGATCTTCTTGAACAGTTTTATCTGTTGATATCTTTCGTACAGTCACACATTTCTAGACTTGTGGATCACACCCCAAATTGACAGGAAATTGTACTGCCTGATCGACATCTCCCAGCTATCCCAGCTGTTGGGTCATATGATTTCAATAGCTTCCTGGTTGACCACCAGTAGGTTATTATAATTGTATGATTTTTAAAACTGTTTAAAAATTGCGACCTCTCCCGGGACTCAGCAATTTCGCAATTTTTAAACAGTTTTAAAAATCATACAATTATAATGACCTACTGGTGGTCAACCAGGAAGCTATTGAAATCATATGACCCAACAGCTAGGATAGCTGGGAGATGTCGATCAGGCAGTACAATTTCCTGTCAATTTGGGGTGTGATCCACAAGTCTAGAAATGTGTGACTGTACGAAAGATATCAACAAATAAAACTGTTCAAGAAGATCTTTCTCTCTGGCGTAATGGGTAGCGCGTCAGACCGGCAGTCTGAAAATCCGGGTTCAAGTCCCGGGGGAGGTCGCAATTTTTAAACAGTTTTAAAAATCATACATACATATATATATATATATATATATATATATATATATATATATATATATATATATATATATATAATATTCACATGTATATGTTATGTGGATATGGACCGAGACAGACATGATAATGTGTATGACAATTATCAACAGGCTTGTTTGTTTGACTTGCTGCTTGTTCTTCCACGTTGGCGATAAGGCCAATCCGAGACACGATTAACAGCCCTCTTATTGTTCACTCATTCGAGATCAACTTCACTCTTGATATCATAATGATCGAAAATCAAGTACATTGATTTTGATACCGAAATGTCTGTACACTAGTCAAACGCGAAATATGCGTTGTAAGATGAGCGAGATATCCTAATAAGGTATAAAAGTCGTTGAAGTAGTTCTACCCTTGCTACTTTATCGACTCTGGTATTCTACACACCTTGATATCTGAATAAGCTATAAAAGTCGTTAAAGTAGTTCTAATCTTGCCACTTTATTGACTCTGGTAATCTACACACCTTGACGCATATAAAAAATACTTCATTGTTGGTCAACTCTTGAATCTAGAAAGCAGTGAATCTCAACAACTCAATTCTGTCACAATTTGTATGATATATTTGATGAATATTATCAGTTATTTTTATTTTTTTCTTCAAAACGACTGATCAGAATTGCTTCCAAAATCGTAATGATGTGTAAAATCCATGTTTACACATTTAGAGAAAATTTCATCCCATTTGGAGAGATTTTATTTTTCAACATTTTCCGCCCAGCCAAATCCTATGGGGTTTTTAGAAACTTTGAGATGATTTTTCTCAAAATCGGTCTGACTGATTCATTCCAAAAACTATACAGTTCTAAGTTGGATGAGTTTGCGTGTACAAAAAGAGTTTCATGTTGATCAGTCAACCCTTGCGACCTGTGGAGTGCTTACAAACAAAAAACAAACAAACAAAACAAAAAAAACACACAGACAAAGCCCTATAAGAGTGGGATGGAGACTTCGCTACGCTCATCAATTATATATATATTTTTTTTTTTAAACCAGTTAAACTTTTCTTGGCCAGGTTTGGGATCTCTGAGACAACAATAATCTTCACCCACCTGTGACCGTGAAATAGTATCCTTCTACATGTCTGTCTTCGAAACCAAGGTGTATAGAAGTGGCTCCATGCGCAGTCATCATCGCTGCTAGAGCTGCTTGTTCGGCCTCAGAATCAATCACTGCTAAATGACCGGTGAACTTGTTGCAGTTCTGAAATAAAACATTTCGAGAGTTGAAATATTGATTTTGATAGTTATTGATGAGCGTAGCGAAGTCTTCATCCCACTCTTATAGGGCTTTGTCTGTGTGTTTTTTTTTTTTTTTTTTTTTTTTTTTTTTTGTAAGCACTCCACAGGTCGCAAGAATTGACTGATCAACATGAAACCTTTTTTGTACACGCAAACTCATCCAACTTAGAACTGTATAGTTTTTGGGATGAATCGTTAGGACCGATTTTGAGAATCATCATCTCAAAGTTTCTAAAATCCCCATAAGATTTGGCTGGGCAGAAAATGTTGAAAAATAAAATCTCTCCAAATGGAATGAAATTCTCTCTAAATGTGTATACATAGATTTTACACATTATTACGAATTTTTAAGCAATTCTGATCAGTCGTTTTGAAGAAAAAAAATAAAATGACTGATAATATTCATAAAATATATCATAAAAATTGTGACAGAATTAAGTTGTCAAGATTCACTGCTTTCTAGATTCAAGAGTTGAAAGTTGTGTAGAACACCAGAGTCAATGAAGTGGCAAGAGTAGAACTACTTTAACGACTTTAATAGCTTATTCAGATATCAAGGTGTGTAGAATACCAGAGTCGATAAAGTAGCAAGGGTAGAACTACTTTAAGGACTTTTATACCTTATTGAGATATCTTTCTCATCTTACAACGCATATTTCGCGTTTGACTAGTTATGAACAATAAGTCAAGGTATTGATTTCGCGTGTAATAAATAATCACGGTTGTTGTAATATTATCTAGATAGTGTATGTAATAGGAGACCTGATTAGAATTTGAGTTGTAATATGTGAAACGGTGACCAAACGGAATGAAACCAAATTAATATTATCAAGCGTGAAAAAATAACACACCTACCGGTAACCAAGGGTGATAACAAAGTATGTCGCTGATTTTTTACCAATTTACAAATCAATAGTTCGTATACCGGCTCTGATAATATTACTTCATTAACAACTGTTCTGTATTTATATTCCGTATTACTGATATAATTAAAAACTAATCAGCAGTTACTTATTGGAGGGACTTAGTTTTCACTTGGATATCCTGAGATGCAGCATTCATGTAATTTTGAATAAACTTCAAATTTCACCATTTATATTTTGGAACCAACATTGTGTAAACTCTAGGATAAGCCTACATAAGGCTTTGTGGATATTCTGTGAACATATGGTCACGTATAAATATTGGAAATAATAGAATAATTACAATTTTCAAAAAAAGATCATTATTATTAGCATTATTTGTCTGACAGCTTAAGTACAAATACAGAACTGATGTGATTACTGAGAACGTATATGCAATTCAATCAGAATTTACTTTTTGTGAACGACTTTTGCCATCTTAAAACAGGCGACTTACTTGGTAAGCTTCGGTCCAGTTCATCAGGACTGGATTGAAAGTGTATTGCCCAACATTCGGGATCACGTCCTTGATTCCCACGTCCTTTTCATCCTGAATTGTTGAGCCAGTAGTGCTCAGGACCACCACGGATAGTAGCAGCGCTAGTGGTAACATCATCCTGTCCAATGAGGAATGTTATTTTAGTTTTTGTTGGAAAGTTCAGTAAATATTTAGATGGCAGTGAGTCACGGAGTACAAGGATCAATCGCTGTGACTGGTGATATAAGTTTTCACGATTTTTTTCCGAAATGAAATGTTAATTATATATTTTTTTAAAGCTTGACAATTTACATTTTTCACGTCAATTATTGGTTGTTTATGGGCCTGAGTTGGTACAGAATGATTGAAGTTTGAAAGATTGAAGATTTGAAGATTGAAGATTTGAAGATTTGAAGATTGAAGATTTGAAGATTCAATCTTGGCAATACTAGAACGATTTGCTGAACCACTATTATTAAAGTATATCACTGTGCATTACTTACAAAATTGTAAGGGCAATAGAAGATACGTTGACAAAAGCTGGTAGAAATTATTAGTTTTTTTTATATATAGACTGCTGAATAGTCAACACATAATTGTGGGATGATTGGATGAGCGTTAGCGAAGACTCCATCCAACGCTTATAGGGCTTTGTATGTGTTTTTTTTTTTTTTGTGGGCACTGCGCAGGACGCAGGGTTGACTGATCGACATGAAAATTCGTTTGTACACGCAAACTCATCCAACTTAGAAACCAACTTCAAAATTTTGGAATGAATCGGTTGAACCGATTTTGAGAAATATCATTTCAAAATTTCTAAAAAAAAATCCATGAGATTAGGCTGAGCAAGAAAATGTGAAAAATAAAATCTTTCCAAATGGAATGAAATTTCGCTGAATGTGTAAACATGAATGATACACATTATCACCATTTTGTATGCAATTATAATCAGCCGTTTTGAAGAAAAAAACTTAATCAAATGTTTGTATTCACCAAATATATTATAAAAATAAAAGCAGATTCAGGTTGACAACATTCACTGCTTTTAAGATTCGATATTTGCCCAAAAATGAAGTATTTTTGTATATACGTCAAGGTGTGTAGAATACCAGAGTCGATAAAGTAGCAAGGGTAGAACTACTTTAATTACTTTTATAGCTTATTCGGATATCTGGCTCATCTTACAACGCATATGCTGCGTTTGCCTAATATAAATGATAATGGCTAGGCTTGCATTAGCAAATGAGAATAATGAAACTTGCAATGTAAGTAGAAATGATATAATTATGAGATAACATCTGGGCCCAGATTCACAAAAGGTCATAACTTTGATCCGGCTCAAAGTTACGACAATGTCCAGATACAATACCACAGTTGATCCATTATTTTTGATTTTTTAATTTTCATAAATGACGGATTGATAATAATAATGTATTTATTCAAAAATTAAAATTGAAAAATAAAAAATAATGGATCAAATATGGTATTATCGCTAGAAATTGTCGTAACTTTGAGCCGGATCAAAGTTATGACCTTCTGTGAATCTGGGCCCTGGGTTTAGCATAAGTTTTTTGACATTTTGATGAGTCTAGATCTTCAGTGAATGTGTAGACTTCTCGACGATCACCTGCTGATGGGGCCAGTATTCCTTTGAACTGTCATATTCGAAAAGTAATCTGAAAATATTCTTTCAAAAAAGCAAATAAGAAAAGATGTTGAAAATTTTCAACGTTCCAACACAATATGTGACCTTGGTCGCCAATAGACACCATATTCAATATCATACAAATAAAATGTTCAGTTATAGTCTTCATTATAATTATTGTTACTAAGCAAACGCAGCAAATGTGTCGTAAGATGAACGATACATCTATACGAAGTTTAATCAAAACCTCTACACACCTTGACTCTCATCAAATATACTCCATTCGGTGAATATCGGATCTAGGGAGCCGTGAATCTCAATAATGGTTCTGTTGTTATTTCTATCTATATCAGTTGAATGAACAAAACATTAAACAATATTCTCTTCGAAACAGCTGATTCAAATTGCATACAATATTGTGATAATTAGATGAGCGTAGCGAAGTCTCCATCCCACTTTTATAGGGCTTTGTCTGTGTGTTTTTTTTTTTTTTTTTGTTTGTGGGCACTGCACAGGTCGCAGGGTTTAACTGATCAACATGAAACTTTTTTTGTACGGGCCAACTTTTACAACTTAGAATTGTATGGTTTTTGGAATGAATCGGTCGATTAGATTTTGAGAAAAATCATGTCAAAGTTTTTAAAAACCCCATAAGATTAGGCTGGGTGAGAAAATTTGAAAAAATGAAACCTCTCCGAAAAAAATAAAATTCTCTCTGAGTGTTCAAACATAAATGATACACATAACCACCATTTTGTAAGCAATTCGAATCAGCTGTTTCGAAGAAAAAATTCAAATAACTGTTTTTATACATCAAATATATGGAAATGAGGCAAGATTCACTGCTTCCCAGATTCGATATTTGCCCAAGCATTAAATATTCTTCATATTCGTCAAGGTGTGTAGAATACCAGAGAGGATAAAGTAGCAAATGTAGGACTGTTATAATACCTTATTCAGATATCTCGCTCATCTTACAACGCATATTTCGAGTTTGCCTAGTGTATATCAATCATATGTTCACATTCAGAGAGAATTTCATTTTTTTCTGGTGAGAGTATATTTTTCACATTTTTCCGCTCAGTTGAATCTAATGGAATTTTTAGAAACTTTGAGATGATATTTACCAGAAATAATTCAACCTATATGACTCGAAAACTATACAGTTTCAAGTTGGATAAGTGTACTTATACACAGAAAAAGTTTCATGTTGATCAGTTGAACCGTGCGTTTGCAGTGCTGACAAAAAAAAAACAGACGACGCTCTGTGAGAAAAGGATGGAAGTCTTCCCTATCGCTCATCCAATCAGCATGGAATAATTCGATCCTCTTTGTTATGTATCATTTTCCCAACACTCACCTCGTACCTGTTGCTTCAGCAGAGTCACTAGAGTGGGTTGAACAGTTTTTTTCTCCCTGCTTTATAAAGTCGACACATCAATGTTATCAACCGTTACGTATACTCTGTCTAAAATGATTTGATCGATGTTGCAACCGATATACTCACTGCACCATGAAGTGTTTCGTTCTTACCTTGAACAGAGTTCAATATCCATCTGATGACAAGCAGATCAAAATCAGATCAAAATCAGAGCCGAATATTGATACGTCATTGTGATTTCAATGATATTATACCAGGCAAACGCGAAATATGCGTTGTAAGATGAGCGAGATATCCGAATAAGGTAACAAAAGTCGTTGAAGTAGTTCTACCCTTGCTACTTTATCGACTCTGGTATTCCTCACACCTTGATATCTGAATGAGGTATACATAAGTCATTAAAGTAGTTCTACCCTTGCTACTTCATCGACTCTGGTATTCTACACACCTTGACGCATATAAAAATACTTCATTGTTGGGCAAATATTGAATCTAGAAAGCAGTGAATCTCGACAACCTAATTCTGTCATCATTTTTATGATATATTTGATGAATAAAGACAGTTAATTTTATTTTTTCTTCAAAACGCGGCTGATTAGAATTGCATACAAAATGATGATGTGTTTTATTCATGTATACACATTCAGAGAACATTTTTATCTCATTCGGAGAGATTTTATTTTTCAAATTTTCTTGCCCAGTCTATACTAATCTTATGGGGTTTTTAGAAACCTTGCGATGATATTTCTCAAAATCGGCCCGACCGATTCATCCCAAAAACTTTACAGTTCTAAATTGGATGAGTTTACGTGTACAAAAAAGTTTCATGTCGATCAGTCAAACCCTACGACCTGTGGAGTGCTCACAAACACACAAACAAACAAAAAACACACAAAAAAACACATACAAAGCCCTATAAGAGTGGAATGGAGACTTCGCTACGCTCATCTGACTATTTCAATTGCTCGTGATTGGTGTTTTTTTTTTTTTTTTTTTTTTTTTATTAATCTTTTTTTCACATACAAAAATACACATGACAGTCGAAAAATCCACAAAGTCTTCAAAGAAGACTTGACTGTGGGAGAAACAAAGAATATTATAATCTGTATATTTTTTTAATTTTTATGTTGAATTTATGAAGAATTTATGAAGAAGGTGATCAAGAAAATGTAAATATGATGATGAATTGAGTGGCAACTATGAAAGCATAAGTAAGAGATCTAATTTTTAGATTGAACAATATTTTTTAAAAAAAGAAGAGAAATACCTGAGAATATACTATCACAAAAAAATTACAAGGAACAAAACACCACTGAAAAATAAAATTGACATACTTCTTTGCATTATGAATGAATAATAATATTGTGAAAGTGAAAAATGAACATAATAATAGCACCTGAACAAGAGTCTTGAAATAACTTAACTGGTGCATCGAGAAATAGTAAATATGAATACATTATTGGATGAGCGAAGCGAAGACTCAATTACACTATACCGAAAAAAAAGTGCCTGTTTTTTTTTTTTGTTTTTTTGTTTTTTTGTTCGCGCTCCACAGGTCAGACAAAAATTCAAAATCAGTTGAAACTTGGCACACACATGAACCCCTATCTGACTTGATGCTGTATAGTTTTGAGGCACGATCGGTTGAACAACTTCTGAGAAAACTCATTCCAAAGTTTTCAAAAATCCCATTATAATAAGCCAGAGGAAAACATTCGTGAAAAATATTTCATCTGAGAGGATTCAAATTCTCAGAGAATTCCAATCTGATAATGATACACATTATTCCAAACTTTTACTCAAATCGGATCAGCCGTTTCGATGTAAAAAAATATATAATGTTATTTGTGTCAATTATTCAAAGCTATTAAGATACCTATTAAATCAAAGCAACAAGTGTCACCACTTGATTGTAAACGATTAAAACAAAGCCTCCTTTATTATTATATAAACTAGGCAAACGCGTTATGTGTTTCCGCGTTGATGGATGAGCTGGAACATATCATCTTATCTTTGGATTGGTTATTATATATATATACACCTTGAGATCCAAACCATTACATCACTGCCATCTTATTTTACATTAATAATCTATATAATAATAAAGAAGGCTTTGTTTTAATCGTTTACAATCAAGTGGTGACACTTGTTGCTTTGATTTAATAGGTATCTTAATAGCTTTGAATAATTGACACAAATAACATTATATATTTTTTTACATCGAAACGGCTGATCCGATTTGAGTAAAAGTTCGGAATAATGTGTATCATTATCAGATTGAAATTCTCTGAGAATTTGAATCCTCTCAGATGAAATATTTTTCACGAATGTTTTCCTCTGGCTTATTCTAATGGGATTTTTGAAAACTTTGGAATGAGTTTTCTCAGAAGTTGTTCAACCGATCGTGCCTCAAAACTATACAGCATCAAGTCAGATAGGGGTTCATGTGTGTGCCAAGTTTCAACTGATTTTGAATTTTTGTCTGACCTGTGGAGCGCGAACAAAAAAACAAAAAAAAAAAAAAAAAAAAAAAAAAACAGACACTTTTTTTTCGGTATAGTGTAATTGAGTCTTCGCTTCGCTCATCCAATAAAACAGATAAAAAGAACCCCTTAGAAAACGTTTGTATAGCGCGGTATTATGTTGTTGTGCGCATCCCCTACTGCGCATCCCTTGTGTGAGGTCTTCCCACCTGTTCTTACCTCACAACCTGTGTTACTAACTACCGATAACCACCGCCATTATCGCTAGTGTCGCGCAATAAATGTCAATTTTAATCACCAAACGAAGCAATAACCATCTAGTTTTACTGCTTAGCTTTATGTATACCGTGAAATAGTGAACGAAATTGAGGGAAAGAACAAATAATAAAAAAGAGAAAAGCTGAGGAAAAATACTGCCGCCGAATGGTCGCTATATCAATATTAATGTAGATGGTAATAACCTAGGCAAACGCGTTATGTGTTTCCGCGTTGATGGATGAGCTGGAACATATCAACTTATCTTTGGATTGGTTATTATATATATTTACACCTTGAGATCCAAACCATTACATCACTGCCATCTTATTTTCCATTAATAATTTATATGATAATAAAGAAGGCTTTGTTTTAATCGTTTACAGTCAAGTGGTGACACTTGTTGCTTTGATTTAATAGGTATCTTAATAGCTTTGAATAATTGACACAAATAACATTATATATTTTTTTACATCGAAACGGCTGATCCGATTTGAGTGAAAGTTCGGAATAATGTGTATCATTATCAGATTGAAGTTCTCTGAAAATTTGAATTCTCTCAGATGAAATATTTTTCACGAATGTTTTCCTCTGGCTTATTCTAATGGGATTTTTTAAAACTTTGGAATGAGTTTTCTCAGAAGTTGTTCAACCGATCGTGCCTCAAAACTATACAGCATCAAGTCAGATAGGGGTTCATGTGTGTGCCAAGTTTCAACTGATTTTGAATTTTTGTCTGACCTGTGGAGCGCGAACAAAAAAACAAAAAAAAAAAAAAAAAAAACAGGCACTTTTTTTTCGGTATAGTGTAATTGAGTCTTCGCTTCGCTCATCCAATTATTAATGGAAAATAAGATGGCAGTGATGTAATGGTTTGGATCTCAAGGTGTATATATATATATAATAACCAATCCAAAGATAAGTTGATATGTTCCAGCTCATCCATCAACGCGGAAACACATAACGCGTTTGCCTAGTATTAGGAACAAAACACTACTGAAAAATAAAATTGGCATAATTGTGTACATTATGAATGAATAATAATATTGTTAATGTGAAAAATGAACATAATAATAACAACTAAACAAGAGAGATGACTTCTGATGCATCGAAAAATAATTAATATGATTGCATTATATTATATAGAGGGTGACATGATGATGATTACATGAACAAAATATAACAATATTATGATGTCAGTAATATGAATAATGAATGATGTGAATGCCGAAGAAAAAAAAAATATATCATGTTGGAGTCTTATGTCTTATCAGTACAACAATACACAGAAATACATCAGTATTGGCAATGTAAATTGAGACTGATTGAATGTAAGTCGAGACTAATAATGATAAATGTATTAAAACAGAAACCTACACGAAATTATAACAAAAGGATTCAATATAAGGTCTACTATGGGAATATGAAATTAATAGAGCCTAAATTATTTTATTGACCAACCATGTTTTGATTTCTGATTTGACATTTTTATAAGAATCGAAATTACGTAAACTTGGAGGAATTTGATTAAATTTGGAAGGTACAGCGTATTCGAGACGACGTTTACCATATTTATTTATATAAGTAGGAATATTATAATTTCCAAGGAGCCTATATCTAGTGTTTGCTTCATAATCATTCAATGTTTTAAAAGAAGGGTCGTAATAATATTTTAGAATGAATTTATAATCGAATAAGTAAGTGACGGGGAGAATATTACAATACTGAAATAATGTAGGAATGTCATTATCAATCGTATTTTTCACCTGATCGGGTGTTATACATTTTATCATGTTAATTTGGAGGTTGATAATTTGTTGTAGATGTGAGTTCGAAGCGTCCCCCCAGGCTAAAATACCATATGAAATTAAAGATTCAGCCAATGCTGAATAAACAGTACGCAACAATTGAAAAGGTGATATGAACTTGAGTGTGTATAATTTAAATGCACAAGACCGGAGTTTAGTACACAAAATATTTATATGAGGTTTCCATGTGAAATAGCTGTCAATTGTTAAACCCAAGTAAACGTAATTGGATACATTTTCGATTTTTGTATTACAATTTGAACAATTATCACCCTTGCTCAAGCCATGTAAACATTGATAAGAATGATAAATCGTATTGATGGTTAAATTTTTTCTCTATTAAATGGGGAGCAAATATGTACCAGTTTGGTTTTATTTGAATTAATTACGAGGTCATGATCGTGAGTCCATGAAAGTAAATGACTAAAATCTTCTTGTAGATATGACTCGGCTACTTTTAAATTTTGGTGCGAGGAGAGCAATACAGTGTCATCTGCGTACATGTATATTTTACATTTACCAATGAAATTAGGCATGTTATTAACATAAATTAGGTATAATATGGGTCCAAGAATTGAGCCCTGAGGTACGCCCGTTGTGATGTTCCTCCTGACGCTCAAAGTGTCTCCAATTTTAACTACAATATGTCTATTCATCAAATAGTTTTCAAACCAATTCAACAATGAACCTCCGATACCGATATTAGTTAAAGCGAGTAAAAGTTTTGCATGATTGAGAGTATCAAAGGCTTTAGAGAAATCAATGAATAAACAAATTACGTGAGAATTGATATTTAACTGAGAGTTTATGTAATCTGTGAATAAAACTAATAAATCGGATGTACTTTTATCTTTTTGAAATCCAAATTGATTTGCATGAATAATTTTGAATTTGAACAAATAATCAGTTAGCGTGACCGCTACACATCGTTCCATGATTTTTTATATTGAAGGTAAAAGAGCAATAGGTCTGTAGTTGGAATATTCAATGTGCGAACCTTTTTTATAAATTGGACGGACAACAGAAATTTTCAATTTATTAGGAACAATGCCAGTTTTCAGCGATAAGTTAATTAATTTGGATATAACAGGACTTACACAATCGACTAATAATTTCAAATCCTTCACTCGTATCCCGTCAATTCCAGGCTGCTTATTTTCATCCATCCCATTTATAATATTTTTAATAAAATTTACGTTAACAGAAGGCATATGCATGGACGTACATCTATTAATATCATGCATTTGATTTATAGTAATTATATTACATTTATGACTAATATGATTGATTTCATCGATAAAAGAATTCACGAAGTTATTTGCAATGATATCATTAGAATATGATTTACCAAGAAATTTCATTATTACTTCATCTACCGTTTTCTTTCTACTTCTACCTACTATATCGTTAATGGTCTGCCAAGTACTTTTCAAGCTATTTCTCGATTTAATTAATTTCTCTTTAAAATAAACATTCTTTGCTTTAATTATTTTTACATTAACTGAATTTCTGCACTTTTTGAACTCATCACGATATACAGTTTTGAGAGAATTATTACAATTTTTCCATTTTTTAAATAATGCATCACGCTCTTTCAAAAGTAACTTCAAATCGGTCGTGATCCAATCTTTCTGAACTCTCTTCTTGGCTGTTTCACTTTCGTGCCGCCTATAAGTAGCAAGGTCATAACATTCTTTGAATTTAGAAATTAAAACTTCATAAATCTCATTGCAATCATTTAATAATAGCTCTGAGTCCCACCTTATGAGTTTAAGTTTGTTTGCAAGAATATATTCATTTAAACTGTTTTTATAAACACCGGTTTCCTCTTTTTGATTTTCAATAATTTTGTCAAAGTTAATGTCCGCAGCTATCATATAATGATCTGTTATTTTTGTTGTATATATAACTGATGTTATTTCATTGGCCGATCCTCTTATAAATATGTGATCTATACACGTACCAGATACACTGTCAAGTCTGAATTCTTCTCTTGTTATTCCAAATATTCCTTTATAAAAACCATATGTAGCGAACATATTTTCATAAGATTGAATAATAATATCATCTTTGTTCAATAGATTCAAGTTCATATCACCAATTACAATTGCATTTAAATGTCCGATAATTTTAATACACTGCTTCAATTCTGATATAAAACCTACTTTATAAGTGTCCGGAGGCCTGTAAATAGCTATTAAAGAAATGGTTTTATTATTGTAGATGAGCGAACCACTAATAGATTCAAAGTAATTATTATTCGCAATACTCTGAACGAAACGAAAGCTAGATTTAACAAATAAAAGTAAACCTCCGCCACCTTTTTGTGCACGAGTTTTATGAAATGTTGAATAACCATCCAATTTATAATAAGATATGTCCACGTAGCTTGAAGATATTTCACTAAGAACTAAAGCATCGAAATTTCCAACATGATTCTTTAAAATGACATTCAATTCATTCCAGTGTTTATTTAGTGATCTGATATTTAAATGAATAATAACGAAGCCCCCAGCAGAGCTTAGCCAAAAATCCAAGTCGGCCACAACAAGCCGTTTATGAGTAACCTGATCACATACATCGTAATTTAAATCAAGGTCAAGGTCTAGCATGTATCGAATATATATTACGTGAATGGATAGAAACAAATATCGCAGTACTCAAAATACAAGGGGAAAACACAGGTTCAAGTTACTTAATTTTTACAAGATCAATAACGTTATTCACCTTCAATACTCCCGATGACTCGTCTTTTTTTACAAGAATATGACCACGGTTCACCCAAGCAAATTTATACCCAACTTCCTTAGCTTTAGATCTTACTTTCCAAAACAGTTCTTTATAAAACGGGGAGAGATTCTCGTTAATATATACTCTGTCTTTTCCGACCTTGCTATTTCTTCCAGTTACGTCGTTACTTGTTCGAGCGTCTCTCTTCTTGGAGATGAAGTGATCTCGCTTCTTCCTGCTTGCTAGTTGCACAATGATGTTAGCAGGACGACTCGGATTTCTAGATTTCAAGCGATGAGCCGCGTCAATATCGTTTGCGTCAAGCGGGATGCCTAACGACTCAGCCAAGTTAAGGACGATATCGTCAATATTTTCGCCAGCAACCTCTTCTACGTTTACAAGTTCGAAGTTATTACGCCTGCTGTACTGTTCAAGAGAATGAACTTGATCACTTAAAAGTTCTATATGCCGATCTTTTTCTTCACACTCTTTTTTCAAGGTCACGACGGTATTTTTAAGTTCATTAAACTCAGAAGTAAGTTCCTCCTTAAAATTCTTAAAATCGTCACTCAACGATTTGAAATTTTCACGCATATCGGAGCGCAAATCAAACAAAGATTTGGCAACACCCACGTCGCCGAACTTGAAAGTCTCACTGTCAATGGGCGTATTATTACCAGACTTCTTGCCTTCTTTGCATTTGTAGCACCTCCACACAGATTTGCTCTCTCTTGATTTTATATTAAATGCCGATTTCTGCACAGACGCACACTTGAAGTGATACGCGGTATCACAACCTTCACAAAAAGCAAAATCACCTTCTTTGGGTAACTCAGCAGTGCATTTACCACAAAACATAACTATGACGTATACTAATATATACAGCGGAGCGTATAGTTGACAAAACACGTCCGTTCACTACCTGAGCGACTGTTTGTGCGACTGTTTGAATTGGTTTATTTGTTTAGTCTCCACTCATCGCTCGTTGATCATTGCAGTTTCTCAGTCATGGACGCAGCAACAACAAAGGATATTACCCGGGGGCAAAAATCCAATGAACTACAACGCTGGTTTTACCCTAATTTTTGAAGAAAACTTTTTTTTCAACATCGAAACATTGGCACAAGATTATTGTTTCCCAGTTAAGGCTATGGATGGAAGGTAGGATCGTTTGGACGGGGTGCCACAAAAGCGAACTTACCATCCCATTCTAATTATTTAGAACAATTTAAGCCATACTCCAACATCAGGACTGTGCTGTCTGTGACCTTTAAGAGAAAACAGAGAAAACTTAAAAACTATTGTCTCAATTTTAGAAATTTGAATATTTTTCTTTCTGAAGCGTGACTTGGGCATTACCCGATTATGTTTTTTTGTCCATACAGAACCGGGTCACCCTATGAAATCATGACTTAGAATAGGGAGCAGGGGGCGAATTCAGGTAGACTTTACTCTTTTAAATTGCTGTCTTATCGTAAATATGAGACAAAGCTAATTCGAGTACGTTTTTGATGTCGTATATGACCATTTACGATGTATAAATTCAGGCGAATGACTAGCTGTCTTATTAAATTCACGCTGGCTTAAATTTGAGAGAGTAAAAAAGGTACATGAATTCGCCTCGGGTCTCTAGAGGGAAAATTAATTGATTCTAATTTTTGGAATTGAGATATGATTTCCAGTTTTCTCTGCAGTTAGGGGCAAATGGCATTATTATCTGTTCAAATCTAGCCCCAGGGTTGAGATTCCCTCCAAGGATTAAAAACTTCCGAAAGATGTGGTGGTTTCTTCTATATCTTGAACTTTTGTTTTTCTCTTCGTATCTTGATGGTTTCAACCATCTTAAAGTCTAACAGCCGTTTGGTCAGCAGAGTCAAAAAGTAAATTTGAAATTAATTCTACATTGGGGAAATTTGAGTAGAGCTGTATTGAACATGTGTATTCTTGAATTGAAATTACATCAGAAACACTGTCATATTTTTTTAGCTGAAGTTACAGAGCTTCAATGAAATCTTAAGTTGCTATTTTGACTTCATTTTGTTGAAAAATCAACAATTTTTCCTCCTTAAATGAGTGTAATTCATAAATGAGAAAGGGTACCTATATTTATTTTTGCATAATTCCATTCGTAACATCTTCATCTACAATAAAACAAGTTTTTTGATTGAACGCCATTCCTTTCATTATATTTTAATGATCTGTTGAATAATAAAAACGCATGAAATTTGAAGGTTTCATGTTGAATGATAGGGAAACATCCAGATTTTGAAGTGATATAACTCAAAATTTATCCCGGTTAGCCTATCATCTGTTTGGATATTATTATCGAGCACATCAAAACAAATCGACTGACAAAAATCATAATTCTTTCATGACCATGAGGTAATGGAGGCTAGAGCTTAAGCAGGATTTATAATGCGGGCTAATGATTATTGGTTAATGATTAACTCAAGTTGAGAGAAACATAATCGGTGCCAGTGTTCACAACTTCACGTTGCGTCTGATATTAGTAACTGACCTTGAGAGTTCATTAAGTATCAACTTTAACTGTGAAGTTGAAGTCTGTGAAGTCTCACTCAGCCTTCTGCACTGTTGAATTCAATTCAATTCGGCATCCATAGTTCCAAAGCATGAAAACTTCAACATTTCTGTCAAAATTGATTCTAGGTTTAATTCAAAATCTATGTGAATGCAGCTCTTGATCATAATTTTAATATTAAGAATACCGAAGTACATTTGTTGATAAGCGACAATCAAAGATTTGGTTGGTATTATACCCTTGATTACCAATAATATTTTCGGACCTTAATTATGAATTAGCTAATTATTTTATTTTTTTATCCGTAAAACGTGGTCCAATGAGAATCAATGACTAACCAGTAGTTTTGTGAATTCTGCTATTTAATGAATGAATGAATAAATGAATATTAGGGTTTAAAGGCGCATCGACAGCGAGGTCATTTAGCGCATAAAGCCAGGTTGCGGACAGTAGGTTAGGTTATTGAGTTAGGTTAGTGTATAAACCTTGCATTTACCGCCGGCAGGCGGAACGGAGCTTATATATTAATATATGGATCATTTATCGGTAACTAGTGTTGGGTGCACTTTAGCAGTGAAAATTACAACTGAACTATCCTCCCGAATGAAGTAGAACCCCCCCGAACGAATCCGGAGCGTGGCCTGTGAACCTAAGACGCGACCCTGAGTGTCATCAGAATGGGAGGCTGGGAACACTCGAGGTCCACGAACATGAGAACCTGGTGACACCTGAGTGTCACCAGACTCGGCCAAAATATATATAGGTATACCCGGTCTCATTTATGAATCACACTCGTTTTAAGAGGAAAAATGGTTGATTTTTCACCAAAATGAAGTCAAAACAGAAACTTGATATTATACTCAAGCGCTGTAACTTCGGCCAAAAAAAAAAATGACAGTGTTTCCGATGCAATTTCAAATCAAGAATACACATGTTCAATGAATCTTGACTCAAATATCCCCATTTTGGAATAAATTTCGAAATTTCTTTTTGACTCTGCTGACCAAACGACTGTTAGACTTTAATTATTGATCCACTTGGAGAAAAAAATGTATAGGCCTAGATACATAAATATCAAGAGGCAAATAGTATGCAAGATTTTCAGTAGGGGGCCTACTCCATATTGAAATCACTGATTGGGTTGTCATTAAAAATAGTGATTTTTTCCATTTTTTTTTCTCATTGCTCAATTGTTCTGGGTCTCGTATAGAACCTCATAACGTCTTAACGTGGGGATATTAAGAAAGTATTTACAAACATATACGATTGATCTGCAGCATCAGCTTATTATAAAGCTGATGACTCTCGATCAAAAGGTTCACTGGTTGGTGTTAGTTTAAAGCTCCATTACTACGTCAAAGTCCCAACCATCAATGGAGTCCTCTTTCGTGGGCCTGCTTTAAGCCAAATAGCAAGCCCGGGATAGAGGTCCACATAGAGTCCGTGAACGAGACTCTATGTGGCGGAGACCCAACAAGCTGGGCTAGAGATTGAACCTAGCCCTAGTGACAATGACCCGCTCCAAGGAACGTGTCATTTCACCGCTGGCTACCTCTATAAGCTTAGCTCTTACTCAATGAAAGGCTTTACGGGTTTTTAAGCCACGCCAGTGAGATTTCATTGAGCAGCAGCTAAGCTTATACTCAATGAAGGCTTTACGGGTTTTTAAGCCACGCCAGTGAGATTTCATTGAGAAGGCAGCCAAGCTCTTACTCAATGAAACCTTTGCGGACCCTCAAGCCACGCGCAGATTCCATCGAGCAGAACTGTGCAACATGTGCATCGTTTGCTTGACAAATTTAGAATGATTTGATACTCCAAAATTACTCAGTATCTATGGTTTCGTGAACTTATTATTTATCATACTATTATTGTTGATTATTTACTTCCAGTGTTGATAACAATAACAATAATAATGGTGTGTTATTGTCACCAAGAAATATTGTAGAATAATATTTCAACAATGAATGGCAAACAATAGATTCGGTCATTTCTGAAACTGAGATGAAAAAACAAATGGTATTTGAAGATGTGCTCACTTCACTTTGTTATTCTATGGATATTCTCCATTATCTTAGATCTAATCTCCAGTTCAGACCTTGAACCAGAGGGTTTTTCGGGTTCAATTGAGGCGAATAAACGTATCATATAACGTTGAATTGCAAATGAAACAAGGAATCCGGAATGGCATGGTACTTCTTCAATTTCGATGTGGAAAATAGGGTCGCGACGCTTCGAAGTGATTCACTACGTCGTATTAGTAGTAGGGGTGTGTAAATCCATGTTTTCATTCCTAACCGAATTTTCATCAAAATCACCGAATTCGAACCTGAATTCGAATCTCTTTAACATGCATTGTGGAGCGTAATAAAATGACAAACGACACTGCTGATTGAGTTACACTCGATCCATGGGAGTGAAAATCATATCTCAGCATTCTCATAATCACCCCTTCATAAAACATTTTATGCAGCACAAGTCTAACCATTACAGCAATTGTTCTTGAGAATGGCAAATACAAAGTTGCCACGTTTTTGGCGCGAAGATTCAAAATTTTCGAATCTTTTATGTTGGACCGAATCCGAATCTGAAATTGGATTCGGATTCGATTAGAAAAACATGGATTTGCACACCCCTAATTAGTAGAGATGTGGGAATTCAGCATTAGACTATCAAATCTATACATTCCATGATGATATACATATTTGGTTTTTCTTATGCTTAATGGTACAGTGGAACCTCTTTTATATGTTTTTCAGGGGACCAGACTAAAAAAATGTATCAACGTGGAAAACTTATCAATGAAACTTTATAAGGTCCGTGAACCTGGCCCCCCAATATGTCACACTAATTCTGAGACTTGGAATATAATTAGTGTGCCGTGACAGGATTTAGTGTGCCAAATCTCAGAATTAGTGTGCCATTAGTTTCTGAGATATGATAGAAATAGAAATGAGGGGCCAAGTTCACGGTGGCCCCCCAACATGTCACACTAATTCTGAGACTTGGAATATAATTAGTGTGCCGTGACAGGATTTAGTGTGCCAAATCTCAGAATTAGTGTGCCATTAGTTTCTAAGATATGGTAGAAATAGAAATGAGGGGCCAAGTTCACGGTGGCCCCCCAACATGTCACACTAATTCTGAGACTTGGAATATAATTAGTATGCCGTGACAGGATTTAGTGTGCCAAATCTCAGAATTAGTGTGCCATTAGTTTCCAAGATATGATGGAAATAGAAATGAGGGGCCAAGTTCACGGTGGCCCCCAACATGTCACACTAATTCTGAGACTTGGAATATATAATTAGTGTGCCGTGACAGGATTTAGTGTGCCAAATCTCAGAATTAGTGTGCCATTAGTTTCTAAGATATGATAGAAATAGAAATGAGGGGCCAAGTTCACGGTGGCCCCCCAACATGTCACACTAATTCTGAGACTTGGAATATAATTAGTGTGCCGTGACAGGATTTAGTGTGCCAAATCTCAGAATTAGTGTGCCATTAGTTTCCAAGATATGGTAGAAATAGAAATGAGGGGCCAAGTTCACGGTGGCCCCACAACATGTCACACTAATTCTGAGACTTGGAATATAATTAGTGTGCCGTGACAGGATTTAGTGTGCCAAATCTCAGAATTAGTGTGCCATTAGTTTCCAAGATATGGTAGAAATAGAAATGAGGGGCCAAGTTCACGGTGGCCCCCCAACATGTCACACTAATTCTGAGACTTGGAATATAATTAGTGTGCCGTGACAGGATTTAGTGTGCCAAATCTCAGAATTAGTGTGCCATTAGTTTCTAAGATATGATAGAAATAGAAATGAGGGGCCAAGTTCACGGTGGCCCCCCAACATGTCACACTAATTCTGAGACTTGGAATATAATTAGTGTGCCGTGACAGGATTTAGTGTGCCAAATCTCAGAATTAGTGTGCCATTAGTTTCCAAGATATGGTAGAAATAGAAATGAGGGGCCAAGTTCACGGTGGCCCCCCAACATGTCACACTAATTCTGAGACTTGGAATATAATTAGTGTGCCGTGACAGGATTTAGTGTGCCAAATCTCAGAATTAGTGTGCCATTAGTTTCCAAGATATGGTAGAAATAGAAATGAGGGGCCAAGTTCACGGTGGCCCCCCAACATGTCACACTAATTCTGAGACTTGGAATATAATTAGTGTGCCGTGACAGGATTTAGTGTGCCAAATCTCAGACTTATAGTGTGTCATTAGTTCCCGAGATACAATCGAAAGAAGAACTGGGGGGCCAAATTCACGCTCCCCCCTCCCATATGTCACACCAATTCCAAGACTTGGAATATAAGTGAGTGTGCTAACAAGGGATTAAGAGTGGAATGAACACAAAAATAATTATAAAATAGGGTGGCTTTCCACCCTTCAATTTTTTAACTTTTTCCTGAGAGTAGGCCCACCCCCCTTTGTAGAAATTCGAAAAATGAGGGGTGTATTCACGGGTTCCTGGCAGGCGAACGGAATTTGTTAGAGGGATGCCGTGCACATATTCGGGTCGATTGGATTGTGCTCAATCCAGAAATGATCATCTCGAAGCGATCCGAACCTCTGGAAGATATAGGTGAAAAACGGGAACCATGTAGTAACCTCCATGAGACCAATGTTGAAGGACTTTGAAAGAAATCATCCATTTTGATTTAACATTGGTTCTAATGCACTACGACATGGTTCCCCTTTTTCGCCTATATCTTCCAGAGTTTTCTTCGAATCTCTTTGAGGTGATCAGTTCTGGATTCAAAAGAGTCTGATTGACCGGCATCTGGTCACAAAATCCCCAGGAAAAATTAATTTCGTCCACCAGAGGGCCGTGAAAACACCCCTCATTTTTCGACTTTTCACTAAGGGGGTAGGTACCCTTACAAAAAACTCAAAAATTGAAGGGCGAAGAACCACTCTTTCCTATTCTTTCATCCATTTTTGAGGGGGGGTCCCCTTAGCATTTATCCATTGAGTTTTTCGCGATATCAGGAATGGTTCATCTACTACGCCTGTCAGAATATTCAGACCAAATATTGTCCAATATTGTCCGAAACTGACATGTTCGCCATTTCCACATCGTTCGCTCGATTTGGCTGATATTCTGGCACGTGAAATTGGATTTCCTAATCTACGAACGTCAGGAGAAAAAAATCCCCCAAATAATCAATTCACGAAAATGTTTTTTTTTCACCCTTTTTTAGGCCTATTTCACGTCGGGCTGCCGCGTTGCGGTCGCTACAGTGATCGTTGACGCGAAAAACGACCCGAAATGGCCGCCAACGGGTCGAAAAGGGTCGATAGAAAGAAAGCTAATTTTGGGTTTCGAACTGGTCGTTCAGGTCGGGGTAGGATATGTGGTACCGACCTTGACTGGGTGCTCGAGACGAAAAAAATAGTGTCGGAAACTGAAATGTTCGCCATTTCCACATCGTTCGCCCGATTTGGCTGATATTTCAGCACGTGAAATCGGATGTCAAAATGTACAAATGTCGGGAGGAAAAAATGAAAAAAAAAATCAATTGACGAAATTGATTTTTTTTTTAACCTGCTTTCAGGCCTATTTCACGTCGGGCGGCTGCGTCGTGGTCACTACAGTGGTCGTTGACGCGAAAAACGATCCAAAATGGTCACCAACGTGTTGAGGAGGTCTATAGGCGGAAAGTTAATTCTGGGTTTCAAACTGGTCGTTCAGGTCGGGGTGGGATATGCAGTACCGACCTTGACTGGGTGCTCGAGACGAAAAAATAGTGTCGGAAACTGAAATGTTCGCCATTTCCACATCGTTTGCCCGATTTGGCTGATATTTCAGCACGTGAAATCGGATGTCAGAATGTACAAATGTCAGGAGGAAAAAATGAAAAGAAAAATCAATTGACGAAATTGATTTTTTTTCACCCGCTTTAGGGCTATTCCACGTCGGGCAGCTGCGTAGCGGTTGCTACAATGGTCGTTGACGCGAAAAACGACCCAAAATGGTCACCAACGCGTCGAGGAGGTCTATAGGCGGAAAGTTAATTCTGGGTTTCGAACTGGTAGATCAGGTCGGGGTAGGATATGCCGTAGCTACCACGAACAATATGTCGAAATTTTTCAATCGAGTTTTAACATTAACCTCAAAGGGCTATGACATGGTTCCCGTTTTTTGCCTGTATCTTTCAAAGTTTCGTTCGTATCTCTTCAAAATGGAAATTTCTGAATCTAAGAGCGTCTAAATGAACTGAGAATGGACACGAGTTTCTATTGGAAATGCATTGCATCCGCCGGAGGGCCGGGAATATGTCGGCCCCTCAGCCGAAATGGGTTAAAACTCGATTGAAAAATTTCGTCATCTTGTTCGTGGTAGCTACGGCATATCCTACCCCGACCTGC
Source organism: Brachyptera risi (assembly GCA_964007535.1). Classification (NCBI taxonomy): domain Eukaryota; kingdom Metazoa; phylum Arthropoda; class Insecta; order Plecoptera; family Taeniopterygidae; genus Brachyptera; species Brachyptera risi. The sequence continues at coordinate 16,304,801 of OZ023336.1, forward strand.
CGGGCAACGCGGCAGCCCGACGTGAAATAGGCCTAAAAAAGGGTGAAAAAAAAACATTTTCGTGAATTGATTATTTGGGGGATTTTTTTCTCCTGACGTTCGTAGATTAGGAAATCCAATTTCACGTGCCAGAATATCAGCCAAATCGAGCGAACGATGTGGAAATGGCGAACATGTCAGTTTCGGACAATATTGGACAATATTTGGTCTGAATATTCTGACAGGCGTAGTAGATGAACCATTCCTGATATCGCGAAAAACTCAATGGATAAATGCTAGGGGGACCCCCCCTCAAAAATGGATGAAAGAATAGGAAAGAGTGGTTCTTCGCCCTTCAATTTTTGAGTTTTTTGTAAGGGTACCTACCCCCTTAGTGAAAAGTCGAAAAATGAGGGGTGTTTTCACGGCCCTCTGGTGGACGAAATTAATTTTTCCTGGGGATTTTGTGACCAGATGCCGGTCAATCAGACTCTTTTGAATCCAGAACTGATCACCTCAAAGAGATTCGAAGAAAACTCTGGAAGATATAGGCGAAAAAGGGGAACCATGTCGTAGTGCATTAGAACCAATGTTAAATCAAAATGGATGATTTCTTTCAAAGTCCTTCAACATTGGTCTCATGGAGGTTACTACATGGTTCCCGTTTTTCACCTATATCTTCCAGAGGTTCGGATCGCTTCGAGATGATCATTTCTGGATTGAGCACAATCCAATCGACCCGAATATGTGCACGGCATCCCTCTAACAAATTCCGTTCGCCTGCCAGGAAGCCGTGAATACACCCCTCATTTTTCGAATTTTTACAAAGGAGGGTGGGCCTACTCTCAGGAAAAAGTTAAAAAATTGAAGGGTGGAAAACCACCCTATTTTATAATTATTTTTGTGTTCATTCCACTCTTAATCCCTTGTTAGCACACTCACTTATATTCCAAGTCTTGGAATTGGTGTGACATATGGGAGGGGGGAGCGTGAATTTGGCCCCCCAGTTCTTCTTTCGATTGTATCTCGGGAACTTATGACACACTATAAGTCTGAGATTTGGCACACTAAATCCTGTCACGGCACACTAATTATATTTCTTGTCTCAGAATTAGTGTGACATGTTGGGGGGCCACCGTGAACTTGGCCCCTCATTTCTATTTCTACCATATCTTGGAAACTAATGGCACACTAATTCTGAGATTTGGCACACTAAATCCTGTCACGGCACACTAATTATATTCCAAGTCTCAGAATTAGTGTGACATGTTGGGGGGCCACCGTGAACTTGGCCCCTCATTTCTATTTCTATCATATCTTGGAAACTAATGGCACACTAATTCTAAGATTTGGCACACTAAATCCTGTCACGGCACACTAATTATATTTCAAGTCTCAGAATTAGTGTGACATGTTGGGGGGCCACCGTGAACTTGGCCCCTCATTTCTATTTCTATCATATCTTAGAAACTAATGGCACACTAATTCTGAGATTTGGCACACTAAATCCTGTCACGGCACACTAATTATATTCCAAGTCTCAGAATTAGTGTGACATGTTGGGGGCCACCGTGAACTTGGCCCCTCATTTCTATTTCCATCATATCTTGGAAACTAATGGCACACTAATTCTGAGATTTGGCACACTAAATCCTGTCACGGCACACTAATTATATTCCAAGTCTCAGAATTAGTGTGACATGTTGTGGGGCCACCGTGAACTTGGCCCCTCATTTCTATTTCTACCATATCTTAGAAACTAATGGCACACTAATTCTGAGATTTGGCACACTAAATCCTGTCACGGCACACTAATTATATTCCAAGTCTCAGAATTAGTGTGACATGTTGGGGGGCCAGGTTCACGGACCTAACTTTATAACATGTGGAGCATAGGCCTATGGGTTGGATCAAAAAATAAGACATAAATCTAATTCATAACCGAGAAACTCATAACAGAGGTTCTACTGTGTTTTGTTTCATTCAATATTATATTGCATATATCACCATTTATCCTATAAAAGTCTTTTTTCAGAGCATCAGCTACATTCAGCTATTTTGTGAATGTTGGCGTCGATTTATTTTCTCTATTCTCTTGTCTGTTCAATCTACGTTCTGCACAACTGGTTTATTCCCATTCCTCTCTTGACTTCCAGTGTGCTTAGGGTCGAAATAGGGTTAGAAGTTATTCCGTCATAGGGTAAGGGAGGCCGTGGGATAGGGATAGTTAGGGAACTTGCCACTGCGCACGTATGTGCAATTGCAAGAGTTTTTAAATGATTAAATAAATGGTGACGCATGGTGGGGATTAAATTTTGATTGTTCTCAGTTTTGACCTCTCGTTCACTCAGTTCATTTGTCTCCTCTTACGGCTCACATCCAGTCCGGTTAATTGCGATGCGGTATGACGTTCATTAATCAGTGTTCTTCTCGCAACTGCTCTGTCAGTCTGTCCACCTCATCAGTCTGGCGTCTCTCCTAGTTTTATTTTCCTGGTTCCTTGAAAAACGATGGATAGAGTTTTCATTGTGGTACAAGAACTGCATTTTGAATTTTAAACTACGTTATAACCGTTAACCAATTGACTTTTAATTTCCATATTGATTTCTCAATTTAATTCATGACTTGGTAGTTGCTAGGTATCATTGAACATTACCATCTATCATTTACATACTGGTAATTTCACAAATATCTTCTGGTTCGTATTTTATTTGATATTCCATGTATTTTTTAGTCTTTATTTTATTCTCAACTGTCTCCATATGATAATATTTATTGTATTGTAATATTGAGGTCTAGCCTCCACTACCTCATGGTCACAGAAAAATCATGAGTTCTTTTCAGTCGATTCGTTTTGATGTGCTCGATAATAATATCAAAACAGATGATGGGCTAACCGGGATAAATTATGAGATATATCAATTCAAATACTGGATGTTTCCCTATCATTCAACACGCAACCTTCAAATTTCCCGCATTTTTTTCATTCAACAGATCATTAAATACACTAAAAGTAATGACATTCAATCAAAAAACTTGTTACATTGTGGATAAAGATATTATGAATAGAATTTTGCAAGAATATACTATACAGCCATCTTTCTCTTTTATTACTTTTAACATTCTCTTTACAATCCCCTCCCTCTCTGTCCTCGCTACTGGCACGGTGTATTTCTTTCTTCGTCTTCGTCTTTAATTATGTCTCTTCTTTTCAACATTTGTTTGCACAAAATAAATAAGTCGTTGACGCAGCGTTGAATCCAAATAAATATTTGATTCTGTTTTAGATGAGATCTTTGAAGTTGCTTCTGGAAATACTTGTCGACGTCGCTCTACACCTTGCCATGGCCCTTGTTCGTGACGAAGAAAAGTAATTGGTAATGATTGATAAATGATTGATAAATGGTATATATATATATATATATATATATATATATATATATATATATATATATATATATATATATATATATATATATATATATATATATATATTATATATATATATATATGTTTATTCATATATATATATATATATATATATATATAAATATATATAATATATATATATATATATATATATATATATATATATATATATAAATATATATATATATATATATATATATATATATATATATATATATATATATATATATATATATATCAAACCCAGATAACCAATTAAATTGGGCCAGTGGGTGTTTCCACCAGTTTTTCTAGGGCAGACTTCTCATATAAATTGGTTTCTGCCAGTTCCGACTTCTTCCTCCTCTTCTTCTCTAAATGGTATATAATAAATGGTTCAATGATAATAATTTAGTAAGAGAGTTCGAATTAAATTATCGATGTATTTCAATATGTATTACCTGTTGGTGTTAATTTTGTATTTTGTGATTGTGTGTTTTTAGGAGTAGGCCTATGACATGTTACAATGATTATTTCATTGTTGATGTATAAAAAAACTGGCTTCTAAGCTATTTAATGAATGGATGATATTGATAATAATAATAATAATAATAATAATAATAATAATAATAATAATAATAATAATAAGTTTGGGACCAGAGAAAGGGAGATTGGAATCGAATAAAATAGTTGACTATTGGGGAAAAAATTGCTTGATGAGAAGGAAGAGTGGAAGGCGGGTGATTTTTAGAACTAGGAAAACGCTATATACGCATTGTTATACGAGCGGAAAGTAATAAATAGTATGTCGACCTCTTTGCCAAACTTCTGCCTAAATTCGCCAATTGGGTGACATTTGAGTTATAAATGGGTAAAAACTCTTCGAGTGGTACCAATTTAGCACATTTCATGTTTTTTCTTCAAAATGGCTGACCCGATCAAGCTGAGAATTCACAGAAATGTGTATTAAGATGTAATTTAACTCCACACAGAATTTCATTTTTTTTTAAAATAATTTTTGTTTTTCATCTGTGTTATTCTACTGGGTATTTTTGAAATTTCTAAAATTCATAAAAATAAAAGTTACCACCCGATAATGCCACAAAACTATACAGATCTGAGTTAGATAAGGAACCATAATTTTAAAAAGTTTGAAGATGATAGCTGTAGCTGTTTGACCTGTGGAGAACCGACAAAAAACAAATAAAATAAATAAATAAAAAATTATTAAAACGAATACCAATTTTTTTCAGTATGTAAAATTGAATCCTCGCTAAAGCTCGTCTAATGAATAGATTTAGTTGATTCAGTTGAACCTTTTGTCTCTTTTTACATCGTATTGAGAGTTCATGATTATGACTACAGTTATGGAAGAGTTGTCTACAACGGGATCAATGATGTCCAGGAAGTCCAGGTCGTAAAACATGGAGTGAACCTGGTCCGGGATTATCTGAGTGATATATTTGATAAACTGCTCAAGTTGGACGGAATGTTAATGATTTATTGAGCAAATATAGTTTTCATTGGTAATCTATTGAAAATAATCAATGACATTTTGAGACTTGATTCTCTGATATTTCACTTTCTGAAATATTTTAGTCGACATTATTGAATCTGTTACAAATAGCATTCATTTTATATGAGATGAGAACAGAATTGTCAGAGAACCAGTCCTTCTATTTCGATAATCGCATTATTAATAAAAAAAAGTGATGAGCCACTTGAACAAAATTTGCATTCAATTGAACAACCCATTTCCTGGATTTCTATTTAATTCAAGCTTTCTTCACAAACATCTATACTAGGCGTACTCACACATGATGAACTATAGGTCACTGTGACTTCTCGTTCACAGTTCACCATTACAATAAATGAGATGAACAGTCAAACAACTAAAAATAAAAGTAAACAGATAACTGTTATACCATGAAGTTTCAATACAACTCCATGGTATCATAGTTATTTGTTTACGTGATAATACATTATCATGTTCCAAGTGAAGCGCTGACCTCAGTAGCTCAGTCCACCAAGTCACCGCTTGAGAAACTGATGTCGCCCTTGGGCCTGGGTTTGAGTCCCGCATTAGACACGGGTGTTAAGACATCATCACTTTATAGATTCATTAAAATCATGCATGCTCATTCGTACCCCCATATAACCTAAACATGTTGGTGGATGGGGTTGTTGATCTAACACAAAACAATCATCAAGGAAAGCAAGGTGGGGTCAACTTGGAATATTTTAAAGTATCCCTCAAACTAAAATAAGTTGCAGCCACTGTAGCCAATATACCCAGAATAATAATCATAACACACATTAACTTTTCATAAATATTGATTCCACTTCGAACATCTACCAACTTTGGCGATTCAAATCCTCTAGCTGGCGTCATGAATTCCTCGCCGTAATAAGACATATTCACATCTACTTCAGTTGGCAATACTGGTTCGAAATTCAATTCATTGTCACTGCCATCTATATCATCATAAATACGGTTCTTATTGACATTGTTGTGTGATTTGTTTTGTAAATGCGAATATTCAGGGTTCGAAAAATATCTATTAAAAGTTTCTGGGTCGCGAATGTACGGATTGTAAGGCGGTGGTTTCTCGTAGTTTGCGAGTTTGCTTTGAAGGTCGCGTTCGCGTGCCGCTTGTAGGGACTTCAGTTTGAGGTAGAAGAGTGTGGGGAAGATGAACATTAGAGGGCTGGTGAGGGCGCCGCCCATCAGCCCCATGATCAGGTCGAAACGGGGAACCATTTCGGCGAGCAGAACGGAGCTGAGTACGAGACTTGACCGTAAAATACAGCGCTTGTAGTTGAATTCTATAACAATAGAAGAAATGATAAACTAGGCAAAAACGCAACATATGCGTTGTGAGATGAGCGAGATATCTGAATAAGGTATAATAAGAGTCGTTAAGAGGCCGCAGGCGCGCTAAACGCGCTCGTTGTTCGCTCGCTTCAGACTCGAGTTTAACATGCATCGTGTGCTAGGCGCAGCCCATAGACTAGCCCGCCGAACTCATATCCTCGTAAACGCCGTTAATTCCCTTACTCACACTTTTGATATATTTCACAGTCCATATTTTTTTTCGGTATTCAAAAATATATATCTAGGTTTCCGTAAACTAGAAATTTTTTCATTTTCCATTTGAAGAATTTGAAAAATTACAAATTTGTTGTTCAAAATTCTGTGAATGCGATAACCTCCCTCTTTCAATCAACAACAGAGTGCAAAAACAATCATATTGATATCTCAAAAATTACGGCCGTGAGAGTTTGCGGCGTGAAATACGAGCGCCTGCGGCCTCTTAAAGTAGTTCTACCTGATGTGCTACTTTATCGAGTCTGGTATTCTACACACCTTGACGCATATAAAGAATACTTCATTGTTGGGCAAATATTGAATCTGGAAAGCAGTGAATCTTGCTGAATTCTGCTATTATTTCTATAATATGTTTGATAAATAAAAATAGTCATTTGATTTTTTTACTTCAAAACAGATGATTCAAATTGCACAAAAAATCGTGATAATGTGTATCATTCATGTGTACCACATTCAGAGAAAATTTCATTTTTTTCGGAGAGATTTTATTTTTCAAATTTTCTTGCCCAGCCTAATCTTATGAGGTTTTTACAAACTTTGAGATGATATTTCTCAAAATCGGTCCAACTGATTCATTTCAAAAACTATACAGTTCTAAGTTGGATGAGTTTGCGTGTAAAAAAAGTTTCATGTCGATCAGTCAAACTCTGCGACTTGTGGAATGAAAAAAACAGAAAAGGTTCTATAAGAGTGGGATGGAGTCCTTGCCATCGCTCATCTAACTATCCAACGTTCATCCTGATCCTATACCCTGATAATAAATTTAATATATTCTCTCCCAAAATCTCACCTCTTGGTATATTTAGTTTGTCCTCGATGTCTTGGAAGAGCGGCGAGCCACCGACAACCATGGACAGACATATCTGCAGTGTCACCAACATGATGGTGACGTAAAGCAACCCACTGCCTGGTAAACCTTGCAGCAAGTTGTGTTTCACTGCGCTGCCGTACTTGCCCATCGCCAAGGCGGTGGTGACGAACAGCAAACAGCTGCTCACTAAAGTGGAATTCATCATAAGAAGAACCACAAAGGGAATGTGTCAACTGTACTAAAAATCAACGTCTTTAAAGGCTGTTTTCATGGTTCATGGCAGGCGGCAGGCGGTTAAAAAACGCCTGCCGCGTGCCCTGTTCACATAGTCGCGTTTCTTCGCATCCAATTCGAGATTTCACTTATTTATTTGAATATATAATTCTTGTTCAATTCAGGCGGTCAAGTGATTTTTAATATCGTATTATGTGGCACGCAAGAACAATCATGGTGCATATCTGAAAAGTACTGTTTTAGAAGTAATAATCCGACATAACCCTACCTCTTATATGACCACTTGTATGAGTGAGGGTATTCAATCGCGGCGTTTATTTCCAAAGTTGAATTTGTTCTATATCTCACGGCAGAGAGCAACAAGTGCAAGCAGTAGAAATTTCACCCATTCTGATTGGCCGGGGAAAAAAACGTCTGCCGCCTGCCGCCTAATGCGAGCCATGAAAACGGGCATTTACTTCAACTGACGACTCGAAATAGGCGTGGCTTACCAGTCGGCCAGTTGGATCTATATCATGTGTGGTCATTTCAAGGTACTTGATTGGATATTTGAATTTCACTACAGTTCTAACAGCCCTGTTCATTGGACGGTATGATTTGTGACTTCAAGGGGGCGGAGACTGCGAGTCGTCAATTAATAAGAGCTCTTATGAAGACTATTAGGAAGATCAACAAGCAAAACCAATTAGATTGTGAAGCAACTGAAATATCAATAGGTAGGTCAAGAAGGCAGTGAGTTAAAAATATCCTGAATCAATAGTTGTGTAAGCCAATATAGCTTTCCATTACATTTCATCTAGAAAACCGGTCACCCTACAACGCATAAATAAACTGCGTTTTCCCACTTTGTTTCTTCATCCATTGAGTTAATTACCTGAGAATCCTGCTATGATAGCGTTGCCAAGCTTATTCTTATTCTCCATGTCTACCTGCACGGTCAACACCATCGGGTGGATATCAAACTAAACAAACAAACAAACAAAGAAACAAACTTGTCACACGATATTTCAACTGAATACTGTTGCACTCACTGGATTCAGTCAAGTTATATTCCTTCAATAGCTTGACCTTGATAGAGATTTGAAAAAGATCGAAATTCTATTGAATTAATTTAAAAGTATGGCCTACAACCACGCTATAACTAAATAAAATGATGGCAATAATTAGTGCCTGAAAAAAAATTTGGGATTAGCTTTAACTGGCTGTTTGATGTTGTTATCACCATGGTTACCCAGCTTTTATTCATTTTCACCAACTCTCAGATGAAGGCCAACTGGAATTGATGATATACAGAACCTTAAAACCAAAATATACTCAAAATATACTTTTCTAAGTTCATGATATGTCAAATTGTCAATATATAGGTCTATGATTATTTGAAATAATTGTGATTGATGTCGGATTAAAATCAGTTCATCATCATATAAATTAGTTGACAATAAACTAGAAATCTTGAAATATGAAGTCACAATTGACGACTCGAAATAGGCGTGGCTTCACCAGTAGGCTATTCGGATCTTTATCGTGTGTGGTTATTTGAAGATACCCCGATTGGATATTTGAATTTCACTACAGTTAATTAACAGCCCTGTTGATTGGACGGTATGATTTGTGACGCTAAGGGGGCGGAGACTGCGAGTCGTCGCTTGACGACTCGAAATGGGCGTGGCTTCACCAGTAGGCCAGTTGATACTACACCATTTGTAGTCATTTCAAAATACCCCGATTGGACATTTGAATTTGACTACAGTTCTAGCATCCCTGTTGATTGGACGCTATAATTTCTGACGTCAAGTGGGCGGAGACTGAGAGTGCGAGTCGTCAATGAGTAAAAAATAATTGAAATAATTAAAAATCACCAAACATATTTTTAATTATTCACGAAACCTAATTCCATACAGATCTTGGATATTCATCATCACTATGGTCCTGTATACTTGTTGATTGGTTTGTTGATGACCCCACCAACAGCTAGGTTATTTGGGGGATAGTGCATGGTTTTTTACAGGCTATATGAAACGAATACAAACCGACAGCTGATATTTACCTGAAAAGCTAGAATGCCGTAAGCAATAGCGACCGACTCCCAGTTAACCGCCACTGGCTCGGTCGGATAGCGAAACTCGGTGTCGTCGAGGATCATGCATGTCCACGTGAGAGACGCCACTGTTAGTACAGTACAGCACGAACTGATTGCAACACATCTGGAATATATCAATTTTTTTATGTTTCATGTTTTATCCCAGTTTTGATCTAGATAACATAAGGAAACCACGATAAATCCCTGTCAGGATGGTCAACCATGGCGGGAATTGAACCTCGGTCTCCTGAATGACGGTTCAGTGTGCTAGTCACTCGACCACTCGTCTCAGTGGTTCCTCTTAGATGTTGACCAACGGTCAAATTGGTATATGTTGGTTACTTTTGTTATTTGAAACACAGATCAGTCGTTTAGTCTATGAAAAGTATCTTTAATAATCATCGAAAAATAGAGATAGTAAGTAAATGTACAGGAATGCTGCCCCAGTAGTTGAAAGAAAAACAAATACAAGTGAACTTAATTGTGACATAAGTTTATAGCTTGGAATGATTTTGATAATTATTTCTTGAAATGATTAATATTGTGATAGAAAAATACGTTTTGAAGAGCCCCTAATCAATGAAAATGGAAATATTCCTGAACCGGATTACTTATTCGTGGAGGTGCCGGAATGCAAGTAAAATCGAGGCCCTTCCACTGAAAAAATTTGATTTTTCATGACAATTTTGTTGAAACCCATTCTGAAAACGCTTATTATACAGCTAGACATCATCGTTACGTTTTTTTAGTTTTTTTCTTTCGATTAAATGAATATGAATAATCCCAGCTGTACTCGCAATGTATCCACGAAAGATTGTAACAAGGAGATAGTTTTGTGTAGATTTCGATGTGTTTTTCCGAATTCATCTTCGAAAACTCTGTGGACCCTCTCCGCGGTTGCCACTCAAAATAGCATCCCAACCCGCTAAACAGGTCCAAGAGGCTATGACTCTGATCGGATAATGTCTACTAGTAGAGCTAAATATACCATGGCAACATGTTTAGTATGTGTTTATTTCCATTGTTGTCAGCACAAAATCCTAGCCCTGTTCATAAACTGGGCTACGAAATATTTTTTAAAAATCTGAAAGACCGTGACTTTATCATCTTGTATTGTTGTCATGGTATTTAGCTCTTCTATCAGACATTTAACCAATCAAAGTCCTAGTCCCATGGAGGTAGCTGGATCTAAGACGTTATTTCAAGTGACAATCGCATTAAATAGCTGATGATGATGATTGGGGTTATATGCGCCAATCAAATAACAGAATTACGACTCTACTAATTCTAACAATATACTAATCGAGCAGTTGTGCATTAATCAACTGACACGCGTTACGAGAGGTATCAACCTGTGTGCTGTAGGAGGCCACACACACACAGGACACTAAATACAGAACGACACATAATAAATACCGAGGAAAAAGAATTAAAAACGGATGTATATGTGTTGTGTAAAAGGCTGAACACATTAAAAACAGGACACCACATAATAAATACCGAGGTAAACGAAATAAAACAGATGTGTGTGTGGTGTAAAAGGCAAATAAAAGTGTTCACGTAGTGAACAATGAAACTAACAAGCTTGAAAAATCAAAAGCATTGAAAAATCATAAAACCCTATACCACAGTTACGACAGCTGATTATATCAACAGACTTTGTCATAATGATTATAAAGGATGTAGGCCTACCACGACTCCCATACTAATAACATGGACGGTATTTGTGGTTTCTTGCGGTCAATTCAGAGCCAAAGGTCCCGATTGCCTGTCGCGATTCAGCGGATTCCCTTATGAACTAGATGTAGATAAGAGTGGCTACGGTACCGGTGGCATTGTTGAACTTACAAAATCTATCATTTTCGTACAAAACTAATGTCACTGTTAATATGATTATCAACTGAGCCGTGTATAGTTCGATATAAAAGCGTTAGTTGTGCTAGCAGCAAGTTGAACAGGACGAAGATTTTGTTCCCGGAAATACTTCACTTTGAAAAAGGTTGAAGTGAGTATACACCTTCTTTATATAATGAGAGTCTGTTGGTATCACTACATCGAGTAATAGCATGATATTTGTATGTGTTATTATTAGGAGATTAAAGCCAGGTTCCCATGACGATTTTTTTACGTGACGTCCGTCAAAACTTCGGACAGCAGCGTTGGTATGAAATAGATCACGTTCCCATACCGTATTTTTCCGTCAGTAAAGGTTATGCGTTCTATCGGCAAAAACTAGAACTTTTCGAAGGCAACCATCGAGATCAACGAGTCAACAAGACACTATCTTAGGCAGGTATATTCTCTAATTGCCTCGATGAACATTTTGGGATCGAAACTAATAATTGAAAATGAAAAATTGTTTATATAACCTCAAAATATAAAACAGCGTGTGATTTTGCTCGCGATTATAACAGTAATATCGAAATAAAACGGAAATGAGACCTAAATGATCCTACATTTGATTGTTGGTACTCTACACGACATCCACAAATCGTCCCGTCCCGTCCGGTCCCGTCCCGTCCCGTCCCGTCCCGTCCCGCCCCGTCCCGTCCCGCCCCGTCCGTCAAAAGTTGAAATTGGCTCTACTTGGACGGCGAAAAATCGTTTCCTCCCTCCGATGCATTCTCTTGCACGTGATTGGTTGAAAGTTGCCGTCGGCTGAAGTTTAGACGGACAGGACGTGATAAAAAATCGTCATGGGAACCTAGCTTTAGCCTTCTTCTATTTGATTCTCACTTCATGTCTTTGGGGCTGCCGAACCACATCATGGGGCAGAGCAGGATGCCTAATATCAACAGCCAATAGCAGAACGAGATGTTGACGCCATAGTTGGTCTCTTTCAGCCCGACTAGCTGAAGCATCTGAGACGCTGTAAATAACAAATCAATAGTCGTGAAATATAGACCCGTATAGATATAAACAATTGTCATAATGGTGACATATTTGCACTTTTTTTTTGTCCCGATTATTCAATTCAATTCAATTTTTAAATCGTTTTATTTTTTATTCTTATGAATAATATAATATAAATAGTAGATAACATGGAATTATAAGTTCAGAATAATAATAATGAATAGAACACTCATGAATAATCGAAATAATAATGATAATATACAGTAATGAATCAATATAATGATATATGGCAAGTAGAAATAATATGAAGTTTATTGATGCGATATGGTACTATTATTTTATAATTATTACTTATATAAATTTTGCAACTATATTTCGAAAATGTCAAATGTTTCAAATGGAATTCTAAATGTGTGTATAAGATTCAAGAAACCCGCGTAAGACAAAGTCTTGTGTGCGGGCTGTCTTGAAAATATAAAAATGAGAGTATATGGTACGAAAACTATCTTATTTTGATGAAAAAGTTTCCGTGAATGTTCTGACTGGTTCACGTTGTTTACCGGGACGGAAAAAAGCTGTCACATGACTGTGAATAAGGCCTTAAAGTCATATATAGATGAGCATAGAAGCAGAGATCTTGCATTAGACCCGAAATGAGCATGTATCTTTGTAACCAATCCACAGCGTGAACAAAGGAGCAAGCTGTAATGAAACTTCATTGCTATAGTGTTAAAAAAGCCCGGTCTTATGACTGCTCCTTGAAACCTTACTTAGTTAAGTGTCACTTAATGCCAAGTGACACTTAAACTGTGGGGGTGTCTTATGAACGAAATCTGGGTCCCTCTTAGTTAAGTTCTACCTATAATATTTGATATGTTTTGTCTCTATGGTTGTTACTGAAATTTCGCGTGTGAACCAATGACTGCGAAATCAGGAAATCAGCTGCTGTAATGGAGTCAATTGTTTGAGCAAAATCGGTCGAGCCTCTTTTGAGAAAATCCATTACAAAATTTGTTGGAAACCAGGTCATAAGAATAACCCAAAGAGGGAAAGCTAGAATTTCTTCAAAATAATCCACTTTCAATTGAATTTTACGTCCAATACAATAATGATGAATACACATTAAAACACAGATCAAAATAAATCTGACTGGTCATTTTGAGAAAAAATATTGAAACCACTCTTTCTTGATCAATTGAGAGCCTGTCTTACACAGTGATGATTATATATAATTATTCAATCATCAGTTAATGTGAGTATAAAATAGAAGTAACGAAGGGTACGCAAATTTTGTTTAATTATTTTCTCCCTATTTTGTACAACTGGCTCGGAATCTATTGACACAACACAAGAGCCCACCCGAGTTCTCGTCACATCTCAACATAATAAGAATAAATAGAATAAATTCGACTCTTTTAAATTAAGCAATAATATGATTATAAGTTTCAAAACCAAGGTGTGTAGATTCCGAGAACATTCCAATAATTTCATACAAATATCTCACTCACCATAAAACGCATACCGGTACCGGTTAAGATGTGTTCACAAATTCAATAGAATCTGAACGTATAGCGTTAGTTAGCCCGGTTTTACGAATATCAGATAAGTACTAGTCAGCTAACCATTAGTTAAAGTACGAAAGTAAAATATTTAACCAATGATGCTACCAAGTAAATCCGTCACCGATTACCTAATTCATTAAACATCAATTCGTGAAATTTGGCTCAATCTATACGACTAGGAAAACGCCATATGAGTTTTTAGACGAGCGGAGAGTAATAGTATGTCAACTTTTTTGCCAAACTTTTGCCTACATTCGCCAATTGGGTGACATTCAAGTTAGAAATGGGTAAAAACTGCTTCGAGTGGTACCAATTCAGCACATTTCATGGTTTTTCTTCAAAATGGCTCACTTGATCAAGCTGAAAGTTTTCAGAAATGTGTATCAGAATGTAACTCAACTTCACACAAAATTTAATTTTTTTAGGAAAATAGAGAAATTTTCTTTTTTTCTCCGCTGTGTTATTCTGATGAGTATTTTTGAAATTTCTAAAATTCATTGAAAAACATGTTATCATCCAATAATGACAGAAAAAAAAAAACATGAAAACGAACACCAATTTTTTTTCAGTGTGTCAAATTGAATCCTCGTTAAAGCTCGTCTAACTATAAAACTGCAGTAGACTAACTCCCTGAGAGTAATACGTAACTGCTGTCGATCGGTACTGATTATATTTACCAACAAGGAGGTTCGGGATCCCTCCAGAGAACAGGGTGACGTCCAGGAGTATCGACACGAATCTCCTGATTTTACCGCCGAAACACAACTCTGCCAGCGCGGCGTAGGGATACCTAGAATCAGGAAACACTTTCACACATCTTATAGTGTTCTTCCCTTCATTTTTACTCCAGAGATTGTATCACGGAAATATGCATCAAGATTGAAATGGAGGATCAATGTATGGTATGAACATCTTACGTTTTATTTTATTATTTATAAATGCTTCTATGAAATACGGTGTCTTGAAATATCTTCAATTTCATACAAAAAACAATCTCTTATCGAAGCGTAAATAAAACTGAAGCGTTCATTGTGCTCAATTATTATGATTTTGTTTTCTATATGTTTCGATGTTTTTGATGTTTGCATTCAACCATTTGATTTAATTTCATTCAATCTGAGTTGAATTTATCATCTTATTAACAGTGATCGAGAATGTACTGATTATTTTAATATCTATAAATATATCACCAGAAAGGTTTATACTTATAATGTGTTCCGGACTTTAGGTAAATGAAATACTTTCATCTGCGGTAGAAAATTATGGTCACCGACAGCGCAGTCCTGGTGTTGAAGTTCATTGGTTTAAATTTATCAAAATGGGGTGGTAAGATCGCCCTTGTGGTGCCCCGTCCAAACGATCCTATCTTTTATCCATAGCCTTGATTGGGAAACAATGATTCTGTATCAAGTTTCAATGTTATTAAAAAAAATCATAATAAAAATATATATAAATATATATATACGGATATAATATGAATAATGACGGTTAAATTATACATCAATAACGAGTTTGAATCATCCACCGATTCATCTATTCATTCATTTGATTCATTTTTATCTAGTTTGACTAATTTATTGATATTTTTTTTATTCAGCATTGATTGAATGTATACAGTCCTATCCATTTGATTAAATTGTTCGATTACTCAGCCTTCCACCTGAATGTTGTCACTTCTAGGGGCGGTCACTGACCTGGTCTTGAGTGTTATCGACGGGTCAACGACCTCTGCTATCAGCCAGCACTTGCCAAGCAGCTTGGCCGTGTAGATCTGCAGGGAGATGACGAACAAAGCCAGAGGTATGCCAATCCACCCTGGAAACAGTCACACAATTCAACAGGATGCGTGTTTTTCAAAATCGAAAACTTGACACAGAGCCATTGTTTCCCATGAACTGAAGGTCAAAAGCAAAAGTTAAAAGCAAAATTTAAAAGCAAAAATTAAAAGCAAAAGTTCAGGAGCATTTGAATGAGGCAACACGAGGGCGATATCACCACCTTACTTGAAATATCTTGAATATATATATATATATATATATATATATATATATATATATATATATATATATATATATATATATATATATTTATATATATAAATATATATATATATATATATATATATATATATATATATATATATATATATAAATATATATATATATGCATATATATATATATATATATATATATATATATATATATATATATATATATATATATATATATATATATATGTGTATATATATATATATATATATATATATATATATATATATATATATATGTATATATATATATATATATATATATATATGTATATATATATATATATATATATATATATATATATATATATATATATATATATATATATATACATATCAGTTTTTTTGTGATACTTTTTGAAAGGTATAAGATATCAAAATTTCAATACTGGAGAAACACAGATATGTTCAATACCTTCAGGATGGTATATCAGACTACTCAACTTGATATACAGCTAGAAGATGTGTTTTTTCAGCTGCATTTCCGTTTGAAAACTACGCGTTATGAGTTGGATAGTAATAACTGATATCATGTTGAAGCTATTAAAAATATCAATATAATTGCCCCATTCGAATTTTGATATCTCATGTATTTCAAAAAGTATCACAAAAAAAAATGATATTCCGCTCAATCAACTCCCATGTACTCTTGAGAGATTTCAAATATTGTTACTGGATATACTGAATATATACTGAATATACTGAATATAAAAAGATAATACTGAATTATTTCTTGGGTCGCTACACATCCGAGTACTTTCTTTCCCAGAACAATTCAAATCAGTGAATACAGTTAACACACACAAGAGTGAATGAGAGAGCATCAATAGACCATTTTCGAAAAGAAGGAGCCATCTAGCGACGATCGATTGAACTAGAACGTGATGTTAGTATGCGCGTTCGAAAGTCCTATGCTGCCAATGCTATTTAGCACTATTGATTTTTATTATTGTGCGTTACAGTGAACGTATTAAGTTATAATATTATGGTAGTTTCAACGTTCATATGTTTACTATATTACAAGAGATTTACACAGTGTCAGAGTGCGTGAAATGAGAGATAATGCAAGTTATATATCTCGGTGTTTCGCATTTAAACCTGTGGATAAGCGCCGGCCGATTTTTTGACCAGTACTAAAACTCCCAGAATGCAATACCAGCGATCTGGGTTGCTAGGAGACGGGACGCGGGACGCGCCTGCGCATTGAATAATGAAAGTGGTCTATCGTAATCAGATTTTATACAGTAGCGCTGCGTAGATACTGGACGTTGTACTACAGCTTGTCCTGAGACGCCGGTCGTCTAATTCGCGCAGCAATTGACCCATAAGACATATATTGGAATAGATAAGGCGTACCAGTCTTCATAAGGTTAAAACTTTTCGCCAGGTTGATTTCACAGATATGAATTGGTTATATCACTTTAGCCGTGCAAGATACAAAATTATCAGATGAGCGTAAGCGAAGATTCCATTTCACTCTCATAGGGCTAATTTTTTGTGATGATTTTTCATGATTTTTTTTTTTTGTTTGTTTGTGGGCACTGCACAGGTCGCAGGGTTTGACTGATCAACATGAAAATTTTTTAGTACGGGCCAACTTTCACAACTTAGAACTGTATAGTTTTTGGAATGAATCGGTCGATTAGATTTTGAGAAATATCATGTCAAAGTTTTTAAAAACCCTATAAGATTAGGCTGAGTGAGAAAATTTGAAAAAATGAAACCTCTCCGAAAAAAATAAAATTTTCTCCGAGTTTTCGAACATAAGTGATACACATAACCACCATTTTGTAAGCAATTCGAACCAGCCGTTTCGAAGAAATAAATTCAAATAACTGTTTGTATACATCAAATATATGGAAATGAGCCCAGATTCACTGCTTCCTAGATTCGATATTTGCCCAAGCATTAAATATTCTTCATATTCGTCAAGGTGTGTAGAATACCAGAGAAGATAAAGTAGCAATCAAATGAAGGACAAAGTGTGTAGAATACCAGAGTCGATAAAGTAGCAAATGTAGGACTGTTATTATACCTTATTCAGATATCTCGCTCATCTTACAACGCATATTTCGCATTTGCCTATAGTCAAATACATCACAATATGCGGACAATATCTGTCGAAGATACTGATCGGTCAAATTTTATAATAAATAATATAAAAATAATCTGTAGTTGTATTTAACGTAACTATTATTTCTACCACTGATTTTCACCTCACAGCGTACCGTTACATACAAATAACACGTAACATAATGTGAATGTTAAGAATAGAATAGAATATGCCTTATTGGTCCAAATTGATCTCATAAAGATATTAGCCTTGTCAATATAGTAGGCCTATATGGTAATAATAATATAAAATGCAGTAATGATGAACAATTAGAGAAACAATGATGAAAAACACATTTGAACATTATGAAAACAGTGAACTGCAATAAATTATTCAATCATCTAGAAACAATCTTACACTATAATAACATTTATCAATTTTAAGGTGTTTTTTAAGTCTAAATTTGAACAAATTTGTTCTATTAGGCCTACTTTTGAGTGCAAGAGGTAGTGAATTATACAAGTTAATTATACAATGTTAATTATTATGGTTCAACAATTAGGCCTATTCTAGAAGTTACTGTTCAGCTGGAATCTGATTGGTGTGAAGCAGTTTCACAACATGATGTTTATCCGGAAAGACACTGCGATCCTTTATAACATGCTACTAAGGTTGGGGCGCTGAAGAGCGAATACTGGAATAGAGATCCTATACCAAGAGTGAACGTGGGCTTGGCGTGTAATAATGCCGTGGGAGCTACTATTTCGGCGAATTGGTCACAGCACAGAGGAGCTGTGGTTAGGGTTATTTGGGTCATGCTATGATCCTTTCCTCGATAAGGCACATCCTCTTTCTAAAAAAACACGCCAAGGCACGTTCAGTCTTGGTAGTATCTTCATGTCAGTATTCGCTCTTCAGGCGCCCCGTGACGACACTGAAAATTGTGGTTGGGGTACCCAATTGAACATGCATATTCATCGAATGTATGAAATAGCAAAAAGTGCGATGGCCGAGAATCGAACTCGGATCAACTGCTTGGAAGGCAACTATGCTGACCATTACACCACCAACGCCGCTTGATATCGTCTGTTTCCATCTTGCATATTATGTACCTAAGTCAGTTCTTCCGTGACAATTCAGCATCAACCAGCAGAGTGTGATGAGTGATGATGACTTTTATTTTTATTTATATTTGGTTTAACGACGCACTGTCCTGATTACTACGATTTATTGGCGTCGGTGATTAGACGAACGGTTATTTTCTTTTGTGTTTTTGGATGGTGGGAAGGAGTCGGTCGTGGCCTGTTGTTAAGGAACCATCACAGTATTGACCTGAACGATAGAGGGAAACCACGAAAAACCCCTGTCAAGATCGTCAACCATGAGGGGAATCGGACCCCGGTCTCCTGAATGACAGTTCAGTGTAATGAGCACTCGGCCAATCGTCTCAGTATGACTATTCTATGATATATATAGTAAGGAAAATAGTATTTTCAACTCAAAATGAAATGTTTTTCATTATTCAATGGATAAATCTATTGGAATGGATCTAGTTGAAAATTGGTATTTCGATAATAACATTAGAACGATTAGAGATATCAAAATTCTTAAATGTGGTGAACATTATATTATATACTGATCAATATACGATACGTTCGTTTGCTCAATATATTGATTATTTGTATGATGATGAAATTGTGTGATGAAATTGTATGAAATTGTGTGAATTGTGTGAAATTGTGAGATGAAATTGTGGGAAATTGTGGGAACTGTGAGAAATTGTGTGAAATTGTGTGCATGGAATTGTGAGATGAAGTTGTGTGAAATTGTGAGATGAAATTGTGTGAATTCTGTGAAATTTTGTGAATTATGTGAAATTGTGTGAAATTGTGAGATGAAATTGTGTGAAATTGTGAGATGAAATTGTGAGATGAAAATTTGTGGAATTGTGTGAGAAAGTGTGGAATTGTGAGATGAAATTGTGTGAATTGTGTGAAATTGTGTGATGAAATTGTGTGAATTGTGTGAAACTGTGTGAAATTGTGTGAATGATGAAACCGCTATTTATCCCCTGTAATTCCGAATACAAATTATTATTCTATAATTATTATATTCGTATAATATTTTATTTGTTGATTTCAGCGTTTCCTGTATTCATGACAGTTATTTCAATAAACTGCTGAGACGCATTATTTGATAAATATGAAGTATGTAAATGTGTATTCTTATGGTACCCCAGGAGCCAATAACGAAAGGCTCACCTCATAAAGTACGTATTATTTTCTGATTATTGGAATCGATGCGGATCAATGAGTATAGACCCAACATGCGCGTCTTACACGTACGTACACAATATGCATGGGGTGAACCTGAGGCATTTTCAAGCCCTTTTGACCGCGTCTAAAGGAGCAGAAAATCCCTGAAACCGTGTGTTTTATAATTATGGTTCTGTTATCTGGGTATTTTCACGCATCATTTGATACCAATTTCATGCATGTAACATTTCACGTAAAAATGTGCCCATTTTGGGTAAAAAGCGTCTTGAGGGCAATTGTCACTCAAATTCGTATCTCGTGGTATATATATTCAAAATCTTTTTTTTCTTCTACCGGATGGCATTTTTTCCATCCATGACGTGAACCTCGAAAAAATTTGGCCCCTTTTTGGCCCCTTTAGAGTTACATTTGCCCCCTAGTCAATTCGTAGGACAAGCATATCGTTTCTATAAGCATTGTTCCGCATAATTGTTCGCATAATATATTATATTCCAATAATCATAACGTATGTACGTACCTTATGAGGTATGAGGTATGAGTGACTCTCGTCACTGACTCTTGGACTACCGGTATTTAGTATTTCTCCTGTTCAGTCAATTAGAATCATTCCGGATAATAATGTTAGCGTTTCATTGTGAAAGTGCTTGCTCATCACTTGCTAGTTCATGCTGAACTGTCACGAAAGATTCGAATAGAAGAAGATCGGAGATAAAAGCCTCCAACCTCAAGTGGCGTTGGTGGTGTAATGGTCAGCATAGTTGCCTTCCAAGCAGTTGATCCGAGTTCGATTCTCGGCCATCGCACTTTTTGTTATTTCATACATTCAATAAATATGCATGTTCAACTATTCTAAGATGTATTTGTTTACTGATTTTGATGTGAAACTTTTCTGTCATTTTAAAAATTTGTTTCTGAAGTTTACAATATTTAGGTTAAAAATAAATAGAAAATACCTCATTATGTACAGAAAATGATGAAAACACTTTGTTCAACGAAAAAAAGACCGACTTGTTCTAGATTCAAGGGAAGTTTCAGTAGCGATGTTCAAAGACAAATTAAATTTCGCGAAATTTCCCTCTAAATTATTCAACAGCGACACTTTTTGCCCTTGTAATTGAACAGAATTGAACTTGACCACTTCCTCCACTGATTTTTGACCATTGGCATTGAATAATTTGTATTCGGTTATTCACCCTGCATCGTTAAATCAGTATTGGGAGGTTTTTCAGCAACTAGAAAATTTGAGAGGAAAATAAACTAAGAATAAAGTTTGGAGAACACAATTTTGGGAACATTGTTGTTAATTATTACAACAATACAATACATGACATCCATTTTATAGAACCCTAAAAGCAATTTTATCAATTCATTGTCCTCTGGGTATGTTGGACAATCTAAATCACAGTACAATACTATACAAGTTAATTAAAACCTGATATCATTATATACAAGTATACTGCACCAGTGAACTGACCACAGTCAATGATGGGTCGCGGCAGCGCTATCACGGGGAAGACGCCAAACAGGTCTACAAAGCATAACGCAGCCATCATCCATGGCAGAGTTTTAGTTCGAGTCTCGCCCACTAGTGGCGTCGCCTCACTCGCATCCATTGTCGAACCGCCACTGATAGAAAAACATTCGAATTCAATACAATTGTATCCACTAAAGAAGGAGGTCGTTTACCAACATAACAAAAAAAACGTCATCATTATTTTTATATATCTGTTGTGTTTTGAAGGTCGATGACCTTTCAGGATGAGAATTACAATTTAGAATACAACTACATCTTTCAAAAGCGTTTTATAATGGAAGTTGTAGTTAATTTTTCTTCAATTATCAAAGTGTTAGCAATTATACAGTTGGTAGGCAACCTTCTTGGATTAGAATAGAATAAGTTCATTGTTTTAGGACCTCAACCCATAACAAAATGAATACACAGTACACAATTACAACAGGGTGGATCACCGTGGATGACGTCAGATACAAACAAAAGAAAAAACAATCAAAATGTAGATACATGTGCTAATACATGCTACTAACAACTAGCGCTTCTCTGTCAGCACGAAATACCTTGATGGACATCCCTGAAAACAGATTTTTACGAATAGTGACGATATAATAATAATAATAATAATAATAATAATAATAATAATGATAATATTAATAATAATAATAATAATAATAAATGTTTTTATTCTTCAATTGATCATATACATGATATAAGAAAGGTCAGTAAAAATATATAAATAAAATATAGAATGAAAAATATTGATACAATATAGCTACAATATCTATATTGATATTGATATTGAAATATCAATATTGATACAATATCCCATCCCCCTAATTTCAGAGAAAAACATGGAACCACCACCTCAATTTGAATCTATTCATTTTTCCGCCAGGACCCGGCCCCTTCCCTTGATCTTGATGCGGTAGTCAATCTGCAATAGTCCTGAGCAAGATCATTTGAGCCTCTTGTGTTGTGCTGGTGATGAGTGTTCAATTTAAAAAGATCGAGATGGTCTCTCGTGAACATGCAGATGGCCTGGATGTAGATACATGCTAGAGCTAGTATTTCAAGATCCTTAAACCCTTGGCGGCAGGAAACCCGAGTGCTAATCCAAAGTATAGATCGCAAAATCCGTTTTTGTGCCCGAAAGGATAATACGTAATGATAAGTAAGAAGTATTAATTAAACACAGTCTACCTGATTAATCCACGGTGTAAATATTAATTAACGCATTCTGATATTATTATATCACTCTTTTTACACAACATTATTAACATAATCACTGAAACAACCGTCTTCTCCGCAAGAAGGCACTTCTCAAACTGTCACAGCCCCGTGAACTGCAAACTCCATGTAACGTCATATGGTGGTTCGACCGTGTGTTCCCGTGTACTAATTATCTATGGCGGTCAGAGGTTTCGAGTCATCTTCGCGTCACAATGCTTCGACCGTGTGTTCCGGGGTGCGTATTATCTAGGGCGGTCAGAGGTTTCGAGACATCGTGACGTCACATGATACTTCGACCGTGTGTTCCGGGCTGCGTATTATCTAGGGCGGTCAGAGGTTTCGAGACGTCGTGACGTCACATGATACTTCGACCGTGTGTTCCGGGGTGCGTATTATCTAGGGCGGTCAGAGGTTTCGAGACGTCGTGACGTCACATGATACTTCGACCGTGTGTTCCGGGGTGCGTATTATCTAAGGCGGTCAGGGGTTTCGAGACGTCGTCCAAAGGGATCAAGGCTGAGTCGTGAGATCTAGAGCTTCTCGGATTGGGTTACACGGAGGTAAAGGTATAGTGTGCTCCCAGGTATCCACTACACGTAGCTCAACCCGATGGGAATATAGAATATTTGTATAGACCTACTGATAATGATTGATAATATATAAATATAACGATTGTATGAAAATAATGGAAGTCAATAAATCCACCAAATGAAACCATAGCAACGTACGCCTTTTATGAATTTTCAACATTGTAATTCTTGTATTTTAATATTTTTATTGAAATCTAACAAATATTATGAGTAATATTAAATTATATTGCCTTTATTTTGTAGAAGTCTATGTTGTATATATATATTATATTATGTTATATTAACAAAGATTATAATGTTACTCTCAATTATTCATTGATTATTAGTGGTTGAGCATTAATTGTAACATGAGGTGTCCATCAGAGGGCTCCAACAGAGGGCTCCAACAGAGGGCTCCAACAGAGGGCTCCAACAGAGGGCTCCAACAGAGGGCTCCAACAGAGGGCTCCAACAGAGGGCTCCAACAGAGGGCTCCATCAGAGGGCTCCAACAGAGGGCTCCAACAGAGGGCTCCAACAGAGGGCTCCAACAGAGGGCTCCAACAGAGGGCTCCAACAGAGGGCTCCAAGAGGGCAGAACACCCTCAGAGGTTCCGGACACGTTGACGTGGTGTGGGAGCTTGCGTGGCCCCGTGATCTCCAGATATATCGTCGGGAGCAATTTATTTGCTCCCAGCAGGGTCACCCATGGCGATAAGGTCTGGAGTGAGGGTCCAGACCAAGTTCGAACCGTCTCGGTCAAGTGGAAACCTTTTAGTGATCGTAGTATATGGAGGGAGTACTAAACCTTGCGTTAGTATCATATTTTATTATTTTCTTCTCGCTTTTCGCATCTGTTGTCTCCTTTCACTTCATTTTATATCATCTTCTCTAACTTTTCTCTTTCTTACCCGTTCCCTACATATTCTTGAAACATTCACAACGTTGGCAACCACGGCAAAGTAGGCCCACCGGTCGACAAGAACGTAGGCGCTAAATGACCTCGCTGTCGATGTCATCAAACCTTAAGAGCCCGCATCTTAGCTGAGAATATTTCTCTTCGAAATGCTCGACCCAAGTTTGGTGTGCGTTAAAAAGTTTGGTTGTGGGTTGAAAAGTGAAAAGGGGATAATATTGAAAGAGTTCCAGTAACTACCGCTAGATGGAGGAGTTTTTCATTCCAAAATTTGGACAAAATCTAGTTACATTACACATTTTGGCCAAGGAAATTGAGAAAAGTGTGAAATTACAGGCAAATCAGGATTTTAAATATTGATAAGTAAAGTTGAACTTAAGGATGTGCGTTTGTAATTTATTTTTACTATTATTCGGTAACCGGAAATTAAGCAATGAAAACCATCAAATTAGACACATTTTGATTCAATTATGGCTTCAAAATGAAATTATTCTTCAATTTTCGATTGAGCATATCCAATTGTGAGGGTATTATCTGTTCATTGCATTTTACCGCAAGTCCGTCATGTTTGTAGTTCTTGAGATATATGTGGCGAAAGTGTACCCTGTAAATCTGTCTAAGATGCGGGCTCTTAAGACTCACCCTTAAAGTTAGATGTAATAGTCATTTATCACATGATTTTAACGTTGTTCATAAAAATATTCTTTCTTGTATAGGCTTCTGTCATATAACAAAATTAAGGACCAACAATTGTAACCATAGCAACAGAACAAACTAGTAGATCAGTCAAGTTATGATTAGCTAATATCCTTTGATGCCGCCTCTTTCAACAATGAGTGACGTCACTTGACATATCCTATACTTGTATTCACTAAAGAAGAAGATCGTCTACCAACATAATCTAAACAAATATCGCCTTTATTTTATTGTAACTACAGTATTTTGATGATATAATTACATTTTCAGGGCGAAATTTACTCTTGAATGCACAACTAGTTTATTCAAAAGCTATAAATCTTCAGTGTTGTAAATGGTTCCCAATAGGCTCTGTCAAGTGACGTTACTCATTGTTGAAATTGACTGACATATGTTGACATGTTGACATTGACATGACATCCATCAGTTGGAATTGACCAATTAGAATACTTGGTAATAATTGGAATATTTTGAATATTGATATTTAGTCCACCAGTTCGCTTTAATGCCATGGTCACTATTGTTTGTCACTTTTTACGTGACAGAAGCCTATACATTCTACGGAAGAACTTACAATCATTTAGTTGGTAGTCGACGTTTTTTCCGTGGTTAAAAGGGTATTTGAATTGAACTCTATTCCTAATTTGATACTATTTATTACTGTGAATAACAATTTGATTGTCATATGTGGCGATTATTTCAATAATTTCCAATGAAATGCATAATACCATTTGTGTTATTTGTGTTTCATGTATAGTGTCCACTCCTCACTGTTCAGCAATACGTAGACGTTCCCTGGTGTGTGAGAAACCTTATATCACTCCGATACCTGAGCCCTGAAATTCGTTGGGGTGGAAATATATATATATATATATATATATATATATATATATATATATATATATATATATATATATATATATATATATATATATATATATATATATCATATTCAAATTCACGCTCGATTGTCCGTCTGGTGATATGACCCAGCATTGACGATCGGGTGATTTGAACTGTCTCTTTCAGTACAGTGACTTACAAGGCTAATCGCATGAATGACAACAGTATAGGCAACAAGCATCACACATTTGTATTACTCTATAGTCTATACGATAACCACGTATTTATTATTAGTTCATGAGAAACAGAAAAAAGTAAGATAAATAAGAATCTTACAGGAAAGTAAGACGATGTTCGTTGAAATGATCGAATTCCTTTCCTCAACACACATGTCTATAGATTGTCAATTGTACCTCTGTACCTTTGTCAATTGACGACTCGAAATGGGCGTGGCTTCACCAGCAGGCCAGTTGGATCTATATCATTTGTGTTCATTTGAAGATACTCCGATTGGATATTTGAATTTCATGCACTACAGTTCTAACAGCCCTGTTGATTGGACGGTATGATTTGTGACGTCAAGGAGGCGGAGACTGCGAGTCGTTCTATTGTACAATTGTAAAAGCTTTACATTCGAGGGGGTCAGAATCCATTTCCAAAGGGTTCAAGTGACTTTTTCTGATACATTGGGATAAGTAGGTACTGAGACCGAGACGCGTGGCCGAGTGGTAACACACTGAACCGTCATTCGGGAGACCGGGGTTCGATTCGCCCCATGGTCGACCATCCTGACAGGGGTTTTTCGTGGTTTCCCTCTGTCGTTCAGGTTGATACTGGGATGGTTCCTTAATAACAGGCCACGACCGACTCCTTCCCACCACCCAAAACACCTAATAAAATAACCTTTTATCTTATCATCCCATCATCTCATTCATCATCCACCGACGCCAATAGATCGTAGACATCAGTATAGTGCGTCGTTGAAACCCAATAAAATAAATTTAAAAGAATAAAGTAGGTACTGAGTATGATAGCTAATTGACCACTAGTGATAGGCGTGACTAATCGCCAGGGCCACCTTGATCTATACTTCATGTGGGAATTTAGAGATACTTTATGATGGGTAAGTGTCAATTTTCCCACATAACAAAGCCCATTTGATTGGATGTTCTGTTTTGTGACGTTTGTGGGCGGGTCAATCACTAGTCGTCAATTCAGTCAGGATTCAAATGCCAGATTGTCCAAGTGATATTTCAAATTGTGGCGACGTCCATGTGAATTTCTTCTAACAAATAAAAATGATCGACATTTTTGACAGCAATCAAAGGATGTGAGTGACGTATTGCTATTATTGACCATGCTATACAGCATGACACCAGGAAGGTTTTTAGGCATCTACAGTTTGAAGGTGGATAAAAACTATCTATTCACAAATCACAATGATGATATGATTGTAATATGAATGAATATTCATTATGAATATTTATGAATATAAATGAATATTCATTATGAATATATATGAATATAAATGTGATGAATATGAATGAATATTCATTATGAATATATATGAATATAAATGTGATGAATATGAATGAATATTCATTATGAATATATATGTGATGAATATGATGAATATATATTCAGTATTGTTGAAGTATAGATACTAAGCAAACGCGAAATATGCGTTGTAAGATAAGCGAGATATCCGTCTAAGGTATAGAAGTCGTTGAAGTAGTTCTACTCTTGCTACTTTATCGACTCTGGTATTCTAAACACCTTGATATCTGAATAAGCTATAAAAGTCGTTAAGGTAGTTCTACTCTTGCCACTTTATTGACTCTGGTATTCTACACACCTTGACGCATATAAAAATACTTTATTGTCGGTCAACTCTTGAATGTAGAAAGCAGTGAATCTTCCACTTCTATAATGTATTTGATGAATAAAAACAGCTCTATTAATTTTTTTCTTCAAAACGGCTGGTTAGAATTGCTTACAAAATGGTGATAATGTGTGTCATTCATGTATACACATTTACGTAAATTTTTATTTCATTTGAAGTGATTTTATTTTTTTATTTTCTTGCCCAGCCTAATGTTATGGGATTTTTAATAATTTTGACATGATATTTCTCAAAATCGGTCGAACCGATTCATTCCAAAAACTTTACAGTTCTAAGTTGTAAAATTGTGCCCGTACAAAAAAAAGTTTCATGTTGATCAGTTGAATCATACGATCTGTGCAGTGCTTACAAACAAACAAACAAACAAACAAACAAACAAACAAACAAACAAAAAACATACAAAAAAACACACAGACAAAGCTCCATAAGAGTGGGATGGAGACTTCGCTACGCTCATCTAATAAACAATGAAGCGGTATTTTTAATCCACAGCAAAGAGTTTCAATGCATGAGAAATATTGACCATGACCTAACTTTTGTTAAGGATTGAGAAAATGTATAATAATGTAAGTTTTCAGTTAATTTTTCAATTGAATAAAATAATCAATGTGTTTTCAACCAAGTGATGATTATAACTTAATACCTTTCTAATAGTTTTCTATCCTTATCTATAACTTCAGGTCAAATTATCTCAGAAAGGTTAAATGTTTCACCTCTAGTTTCACCCTTCAGCTTCTGATCCCCTCCGTTTGTTCAGTTAGTGATGCCTGTAGGCCTAGAGTTGATCACTTTCTTTGGGGTAGTAATATCTGAGTTATTAGAATCGGTTCCAATCGCTGATTAGTGATTAGACGTGACGTAACTCGTGGTAGAGGAGGGTGAAGGTGTTTAGTAATGGTAGATATCGGCCACGTTGAGTGGAGGATTGGAAGAAAGGGAAGGTGGGAAGGTGGGAGGGTGGGAGGAGTGGGGAGTGGCATTAGGGGATGTAAAGTTTGGTGGATCATCATCTCTCCTGGACCTAGGTATGATAAAGGAGATATTTCTACACATATTTTTAAAAAACATCGTTTATTCAATATAACAAATAATCACATTACAATATTACACTTCATACAATAACACCAAACTATAAGTAATACAGAACTATCTCCCTCTCTCTCTCTTTCCTTCTTTCTCTCTGTCTATCTCTGTCTCTCTTCCCCTCCGTCCCTCCCTCTCTCTCTCTCTCTCTCTCTCTCTCTTTCCTTCTTTCTCTCTTTCCTTCTTTCTCCCTGTCTATCTCTGTCTCTCTTCCCCTCCGTCCCTCCCTCTCTCTCACTCTCATTCTATCTCCCTCTCACCATCCATCCTCTATCTATCAATCTCTCTCTCTCTTTACCACTCCCTTTCTCTTCCTACTTTTCTCTCCCTTCTTTTCTCTCTCTTCTTTTCTCTCTCCTCTCTCTCTCTCTCTCTCTCTCTCTCTCTCTCTCTCTCTCTCTCTCTCTCTCTCTCTCTCTCTCTCTCTCTATCTCTCTCTCTCTCTCTCTATCTAGTTATACCACAACATGAGTACCAACAGTTCAATAACACAGTGTAATAATCATGGAACAAAATAGTGTCATGTGACAATAAAGAAAACTGGCCTCGCATCAAAAAACACACATACACACACACACATAGACATGCAGTATGACGTGACGTCACAGTTATATTTATATATATTCTATTTTAAATAATTGTTTAATCGACTAGATCAAAATATGATAATTTCTTCAAATACAGTCTGAATTGGATTCACTGGAAAAAACTTTTTTTTTTAACAATTTTCTGTGAATATTGATACCGGTATTCAAGCTATACAACGGATTTATTTCGAAACATTTTTAAATTTATAAAATAGACTACGTGAAAGCCAATACAATAATCTCGGGAACTACAATTAATCTTTGAACTATTATAGTTGTTTATCTGTGGAAACTAGACGAGATTAATTTAGTAGTTTTCATTCATATTTTATGGACACTGAAATTTCAGGGCCTCTTTCCTGTACCTTGAGACGGTGGTCAGTAATCACATATCCTAACTGTTCTTTATTCTTTATATTCCAATTCATGAATGTATGTTGGAGTGAAATTCATGTAGAAGTCTTCCTTAGACGTGATTTCACTGGTTATAAAATACCCTTACATGAAGTTCACTCTCCCCATATTATTCACAAATATAATTTCTAGGTTATATTTGACCACTTGTCATAGTTCCAACGTACAGGAATCAAGGCCCGTATGCTTCAAATATAACCAACTCAAATATTACATTTAAATTCGAAGATAATAAATTACATTACATTATTTGATCTTTAATAATATTATTACTGCAAAAGTGATTCACTCTCCATGCAAGACTACAGGCAAGCATGCAGTACTCACTTTTGAACTGTGTAGATGAAAAAACCAACTGCAAATATTTTATTTTCAAAACAGTATATCCAAACTATGAAAATATCACCAAAATAGTTTTTTGACATTATTACATAATGTTCTTATTATCATCATTTCTGTTGGTATATTTTTTTTAATAACATCGAAACTTGATACAAAATCATTGTTCCCCAATTAAGGCTATGAATATGGTGGAAATTACTTTTAATACGGTGAAAATTACTGAAAAATAATAAATATATGAATGTGTTGAGTATTAAAACCAAGAAGATTATTATAAATTTTAGAGTGTATGAATCGAATTATTCAAAATCTATGTTCGGTAGGAGATAATAAATATTTGGAAAACACCAAAAATCGAGAAAAAATATGATTTGAAAAAAAAAATCGCAAAAATGTTGATCTAAATTGTTCAAGATATCACTTCGATTAATACTAGTTTTTTTCAACATTCTGTCGAAAGTTTAAGTGGATGACCATTGAAAATATACATATTTCGATAACATTTACATTTTTGAAAATTAGTACCATTGAGTTTTAGTACCATTTTCTTTGTGACCTAACAATACACATCCCAAGTCAGTAACTAGAAACATGACCTTGAAAGATGTGTTGTGTACGTCCACTTCATTCACAGACCGATACAGGGACCTTGATCCTGCACGTTGTGACTGTTCTAACTGATCACCTAACCTAACTGCCGTGTCCTCATGTCATATATTCGGAAGAAACTATTATATAAAATACGGTATATATATATATATATATATATATATATATATATATATATATATATATATATATATATATATATATATATATACATATATATATATATATATATATATATATATATATATATATATATATATATATATATATACATATATATATATATATATATATATATATATATATATATATATATATATATATATATATATACATATATATATATGTGTGAACTTATATATATATTTATTCATATAAATATATATAGGCCTACATTTTTGGGAACATTGTATAAAAATATCTATTTTAAATCACTATGAACACAACTGTCCTCATTAGTAAGATTTCTTATATTATTTTTCTTTCATCTTGAACTCTGTTAAGTACCAAGATGAGTCGGTAGTGCGTTCCAGCACATGGAAAACTAATGTACATTGTATACTTTCATCCATTTTCTCGCAATAGAAATCAACGTTCTTTGAAATGTCCTATTCGATTCCTCGAATAGATGTCAAAGAATCGATTGTTTCTATATATATATATATATATATATATATATATATATATATATATATATATATATATATATATATATATATATATATATATATATATATATATATATATATATTGATATATCGCCAATACTCACAAAATATACTATATTACAAATTAACAACTTGGGTCGTTTGATGAGTTCGACTATTCGATATCGATTCGATATAACTCTCCAGATCGACGTATGTTTGTGATTCCCCTTGTTCGAGTAGTTCGGCCAGTTCGACTTTGATCTCGCCGAAGGTCGGCCTCTTGCTCGGGTCATGTGACCAACACGTCGCCGCCACTCGGTAGAGTTCGGCTCGACAGTGATTGGGGCGCTCCAAGCGGTAGCCGTCGCGTACTTGTTTGATTACTTCGCGAGCACACATCGACTGGTAAGGCGTTGAACCTGAATAACACAATCAATTATATTAATCAAATTGGCAACACTTTTTTTGACAAAAAAAGTGACGTATACACCTCAAGGTGCAGACAATATATGTCGAAAATACTAATAACTCAAATTTTTATAAAATAACTAACTTGTAAAGTTCACTTGTATGTAACAGTAACACCCGATATTTTTGCCATCGAGTTGTATCTCACCGCGTTCTGTTACATACAAATAACACGTAACATATTGTGAATGCTTATATTGGATCAACATAATTCAGAAGACACTTCTCTGCGTGGTATGAACAGAGTCGGATTAAGATATTTGGAGCCCCTTGGCCCGAGATGTTTTGACGCCCCTCCCCCCTCCCATTCCCTCAAGTATAGGAATTAATTCAGTATAGCGCACTATCTCAGAACTATGACGTGCACTATGGGTTCTTATTTAGAAGCACATTCATAATTATTGTGTTGTGCTGTTACTATGTATGACATATTTAAATGATAAGGACCATTGAATAAACTTTTACAATCACTAAATAATATGTCGAAATATCAATTTTATTTTCTTTAAACTGTTTGACAATAATATTGTACACTACAAGAACATCACAGAACATTGTTCTTATGCTCTGTATGCATTAGTCGATAGGCCTACTTCAAAACGTGAATATATATTATATGAAAATATAAGATTTTTCAAAAGTATATTGAATCATTATTTAATTTTGATGGGCTGAAGCCCCTCACAAATTTGCCACCCTATAGAAACGGGTCTCGTGGGCCTAGGTCTTAATACAGCCCTTGGGTATGAAGAAGTTTTACCACGATATGTTTAAGCGGAAAGTCCTTACAACAGTTTATACATTGCGTTGACATTGCAAATGTGGGTAGGTCCTCCTTGGCATTTCCGAGAGCAAAAGAGTACACCGGCACATGTAGCGTAGTGGTTAACGCTCTTGCTTCATGTAGCCCGGAAGGCAGTGGCCATATCGAACCCGGTTCGATCCCCGCTATCTTCCATCTTCACAGGGGTTTTTCGAGGTTTCCCTCTGTAGTCTAAGTTAATGCCGGGATGGTTCCCACAATTTAGGCCACGACCGATTCCTTCCCACTATCCTTCCCATTGCCCATGAAACCTTCATCTCACCATCCCATCATATCATTAGTCATTCATCCGACGCCAATAGATCTTGGTAATCATTACAGTGCGTCATTAAAACCTAATGGAATGAAGAAACAAAAGAGTACTGCCGACAGCACACGGTCCCCTGGACACTTACCTAAGGTGACGATCTCCCACATGAGGATGCCGAACGCCCAGACGTCGGACTTGTGCGTGAAGACGCGATACGTCAGCGACTCTGGCGCCATCCAGCGGATAGGCAGCGCACCCTGTCGACAACACACACCTCATTATGTTTCATTCGAGATGACTGAGCCGGTAAAGCAGTTCGTATTAACATTCATATCTTGATTAGGATACCATCAGAATATAGTTAAAATGAACTTTTTTAAAATTTTAAAGAGTTGGTTATACCGACTAATAATTGAACGTGATTATAATAGAATAGCGTGAGAAATAGCGTGAGAATAGGTAGAATAGGTGAGAATAGCGAAGGTAACCAAGGGTGATAATAAGTTAACATAATTGCTCAATTCGCTAGTTATCAGTTGGTATCACCGGCTAGTGTATAGTCCAATTTAGATTCACGTGGAATGTTATATCGGAAATTATTTAAAACGTTTCTATTTGTCACTGTGAATGATTGATTCAAGATGAGCCGAGTGTATGTGTCATATTTTATATTTTGGCGAGTATTCTGACTGTGTCTGTATCTAACATATATTCATATATTAAATAAATATATATATATATATATATATATATATATATATATATATATATATATATATATATGTATATATATAGATATATAGATATAGATATATATATATATATATATATATATATATATATATATATATATATATATATATATATATATATATATATATATATATATATATATAATTCAGATTATTTTCTCTTTACGTATCA
Source organism: Brachyptera risi (assembly GCA_964007535.1). Lineage (NCBI taxonomy): Eukaryota > Metazoa > Arthropoda > Insecta > Plecoptera > Taeniopterygidae > Brachyptera > Brachyptera risi. The sequence goes on from OZ023336.1 coordinate 16,339,033, forward strand.
AAGATAGAAAGTCAAGTTGGTATCATCGAGGAGGGAAGGGTACTGGGCCAGCGATTGCGCCGGGAGAAATCATAATATACATGCATATATATATGATATATATATATATATATATATATATATATATATATATATATATATATATATATATATATATATATGATATATATATATATATATATATATATATATATATATATATATATATATATATATATATATATATGATTTTTTCTCAATCGATATCGAAATCATGATATACAATTGTTTCCCAAATATTATTCGAAATCATCATTTGTTATTATTGGCATCTTGTATGTCATTATGATATATTCATTAAATGAGCTATAGTTTAAGACAGTGTTCTGCAGCGAGTAAGAGTGTCGTACCTTGGCCGGGGCCTGCTCGTAGATCTGCCCGGGCTCGCTGACAGACCGCGACATGCCAAAGTCCGCCACCTTGCAGATCTTGTTGTGGTCCACGAGGATGTTGCGAGCTGCCAGATCTCGGTGGATTATCTGTCAAGAGGAGAGAGAGAGACGTCAGCCGAGATAGAGATAGTACAGATAGTATTTGTGCTCGAAAAATAAAGCACCAACACCAAACGCTTGAGCACTAGCACCGAATGCTTAAGCACTAGCACCAAACGCTTGAGCACTAGCACCAAATGCTTAAGCTCTAGCACCATACGCTTAAGCAGTAGCACCATACGCTAAAGCACTAGCACCAAACGCTTAAGCACTATCACCAAACGCTTAAGCACTATTCACTAAACGCTTAAGCACTATCATCCGGAATTTCGGCGAAGTCATTCAACATATTTATGTTGAGGTAAACCTTAGTAGATATCATACAAACACTTCTGATATACGATATAATTCGAACTGTTGTTGTTTAAATAATAAATCAATAATAATCAACAATATCAATTAATCAAATATATAATCAATTATATAATCAATAATAGAATCAACGTTGGCCAATCAGATTTCATTTTCATGGATAAAACAAGAAATATGAAATTACAGATAGGCCCTAACTACAATTGAATTTTTTTGAATTGAATTGAATTTTGAATTTTGAATTGAAGGCCTTATTAGGGCTTGACTGTGGTAATAACAAAAATAAATGACCAATACACCCAAAAACAAGGGAGAGACAAGGAAAGTTACAACATGAGGCTGTAAATTCACAAGTTTGTCATCGATGATGTGAGGATATGCAAAGATTTTCAAAAAGAATTATGTATATAAACAACCTTTATTGGTCCCTGGCTTATAAAAAGTTTACAGGATAACAATCAGTATAAAATACAATTTTGATATCAATATATATAGAAATGAAATATAGTTAAATAATTGAAAAAAGTGAAAAATTGAAAATTGTAATAAGTAATAATAACATTATGCTTAAAAAATTGAACTAATAATGAAAATTGAGAATATAACTGGAGAAAATTAATGAAAGTAAAAATATTTAAGGTTCTTGGAGGAAATTGAAAAAATTGAAGAAAAGAAAATTAATTATTGCGAAAAGAATTAAACGTTGTAAAGATGATTTCTTAGAATATTAATTGAGCCTCTATAACTATGAATTACTATTTGTAAGTCATAACAAAAAGATAGATTACACACTTGCGCATTAGAATGCGATAATATGAGAATGTTATATATTATTAATCTACTAATTTTTTTAATATACAAAAATGGAGAAGAGCAATGAGATTGGATGTATCGTCCGGATTGCACTCTCCATTTGGGGAATATACTTATTGAATTATTCATTTGCTCAACCCCACTATATAGGTCATCTGAGATATTTTACTAACTGCTCAATTTCACTATATATTCAACTTAATTGGAACAAAACTTCCAATTCAAATTGTATTTTGTTTGTTCCACTATCATCACATACCAAGAATAAAATTATTCAAAATGTAATGTAATGTAAAAAATGTATGTTAATTATGTACAAAAACAAGAAAAAAATTGTTTTAGAATGACTGAATGAATAAATGAACAAGGAGAGAGTGAAGAACTAAAAGTGTTGGGAAGATATGAAAGTATGGAGGGAGCTGGCAAGCACAGCTTAAGACGTTTTGGTGTGTACCACCTCCTACTTCAATGATCATCGTTGGAAATTAAGGGATTAGGGGTAGATTTCATCACTATTGAAAAACATAATATATTTTGAATCGAATCAAAAATCTATCTTCATAAACTGAAATATACAAAAACATATTTTTCATTTTATATTTGCCGTTAAAACTTCCTTATTTAACTTGCTTTTTTTTTAATTTCCATTTAGTTCTGACACGTACACTCTTACAATAATTGGGATGTATTGGCGTCATTGAATGATGAATGATAAAATGCGAATGTAAGTTAAAGTGGTATTATAATTGAGAAAGAAGCAATCGTGTCATGATATTAAGGAAACATCCCAGTATTCATTTCAAGAACTGAGGAAAATCACCCGTCTCTGCATTACTCTGTGAATATTGAACGTTTACTCACCCCCTTCGATGTGAGGTACTCCATTCCCCTCGCCACGCAGTACGCGAATGACGTCAGATCTTTAGCTGTCAGTTCAGCGGTCTCCTCGGAGAAGTTGTAATACTGCTTTCTGGTTCGATTATCCCGCAGGAACGACAGGAGTTTGCCGTACATCACGTACTCCAGGATCAACAGGCTCGGTTCTGGAAGAGATGGATAATATATTTTAGTACACAACTATTTAATAATGGAAACAAGTGAGTATTGCTTAGTTGGATGAGCGAAGCGAAGACTCAATTTCGCCATACCCGAAAAAAAAGTGCCTGTTTTTTTTTTTTTTCACGCTCCACAGGTCAGACGGAGATTCAAAATCAGTTGAAACTTGGCACACACATGTATCCTCATCCAATTCGATACTGTATAGTTTTGAGGTGTGATCGGTTGAACCACTTCTGAGAAAACTTATTCCAAAGTTTTCAAAAATCCCGTTAGAATAACCCAGAGGAAAAAAATCGTGAAACATATTTCATCTGAGAGGATTAAAATTCTCAGGGAATTTCAATCTGATAATGATACACACTATTCCGAACTTTCATTAAAATCGGATCAGCCGTTTCGATGTAAAAAAATATATAATGTAATTTGTGTTAATTATTCAAAGCTATTAAGATACCTATTACATCAAAGCAACAAGTGTCACCACTTGATTGTAAACGATTAAAACAAAGGCTTCTTTATTATCATATAAATTAATAATGGAAAATAAGATGGCAGTGATGTAATGGTTTGGATCTCAAGGTGTATATATATATATATATATATATATATATATATATATATATATATATATATATATATATATATACATATGATAACCAATCCAAAGATGAGTTGATATGTTCCAGCTCATCCATCAACGCGGAAACACATAACGCGTTTGCCTAGTTAAAATAATTTGTTCAAAGTGGAAGATATCAACATTTGTGTTTTGTTCATTCCTAATACCAATGCTAGTAATGTTCGGATACATCACGGAAACGGTTTACACTTATAATGTGTCCCGGGCTTTTAGGAACTGAAATACTTTTATCTGCGGCGGAAAAATATGTTCACAGACAGCGCAGTCCTGGTGTTAGGATCATTGTTTTTAGATAATTAAAATGGGTTGGTAAGATCGCCCTCAAGGTGACCCATCCAAGCGATCCTACCTTTCATCGATAGCCTTAATTGGGGAACAATGATTTTGTATCAACTTGCGATGTTACTAATAATAATAGTATCAAGTGGACTTATTGGTGGAGGTGCCGAGTTTATAGTAGATATATTCTTGTGTGGTTGAAACAATTAATATATTTACAAACCGGCGCCACACATGAGACTTGGATATGGATTTATTTTAGATCACATCAGGTTCAACGATGCACTCTGAATATTTCATGATCACCAAGACCTATTGGCGTCGGTGGATGGTGAACAAGATGAAGTGAAGCTGAGATTAAAGTTATTGAAGATTGGAAGATTTGAGACTGAAGATTGAAGATTGAGGACTGAACATTGATAATTGAGGATGGTAGATTGAGGATTGAAGATATAGGATTCAGGATTCAGGAGTAAGGATTCAGGATTGACTCAACGATTGAGGATTCAGAGTTGAAGATTGAGGATGCGAGATTGAAAATTGAGGGTTGAGGGTTAAAGAATGAAGATTGAGTAATAGGGATTGAAGATCAAACTTTGAAGATTGGGGATTGAGGTTTGAAGATTGAGGATTGGAGATTGAGAATTGGAGATTGAAGATTGAGGATGCGAGATTGAAGATTGACAATTGAGGGTTGAGGACTGAGGATTGAGGTTTCAGGACTGGGGATTGAAGATTGAGGATGCGAGATTGACAATTGAGGGTTGAGGACTGAGGATTGAGGATTGAGGTTTCAGGACTGGGGATTGAAGATTGAGCATGCGAGATTGAAGGTTGAAGATTGAGGATTGAGGTTTCAGGACTGGGGATTGAAGATTGAGGATGCGAGATTGAAGATTGACGATTGAGGGTTGAATATTTATGGTTGAAGATTCAGGATTGAGGATTTAGGATGCGAGATTGAAGACTGGGAATTGAAGATTGAGGACTGGGAATTGGAGATTGAGTTTACCTTTCTCAGTGCAGCATCCCAGCAGCGTGACGACGTTCGAGTGCGCCCCGATCTGCTTGAGTATCGCCAGCTCCCTCATCAGATCCTCCTTCTCCTGACTGCTGGCGCCATCTTTGATCGTCTTGACGGCGACCAATCGCGTGGCTCGCTCGCCGAGTATGTCGTCCGCTTCTGCTTTGTATACCTGCCGAACAAAACAATGCATGATTAATTCATTTATAATAATGAAATCATATTACATTATAATCGGAATATAGTATTATGGTGGTGGGATCGCTCTTGTGGTGCCCCGTCCAAACGATCCTATCTCTCATCCATAGCCTCAATTGGGGAACAATGATTCTGTATCAAGTTTCAATGTTATTATATTTAAAAAATCCATTTGTCGGATTAGGGGTCGTTGACACCAAAATCGTGAGCAAATCACTCGCAATGTGTTTGCCATTTTCAACCTCTTCTAGCTCCACTCTATCCACAAGCGCCCTCCATACTTCCCTATCGTCCCATCCCCTCTTCATCCTTTACTCTCAGTTGAATAGAAGGCAATGGTCGGAGGAAGAAGAAGCGTGTTTCATGGCTCTCGGGTTGAAGTAGGAAAATAGTGGTTATTGAGCGATATTGTTTTTTGTCATGACTCAGTGATCATTCTGAGAGAAAGAAGGAAACATTGGTGAGGGAACTGAACAAGAATGCAGATTTTACGAAATTGGAATTCGATATTTAAATTCATTAAGGCCTAAATTGGATATTTTCTCTATTAATATCGATATCTTGATATGCATGAATCACTGCTTCCCAATTAGAGCTGAGAATGAATTAGTACGCCCGTTTAGAAGCGGCACATCGTGTCTGGTTCAAGACTCGGAGGTGGTCTTTTCACCAAATAAGTTCAAAATACTGTGATATTCAATCAATCAACTGCATGCCCTATGTAATTTTATATGAGCATACTTCTTTTCAAAATTAGAACTTGAGTTCAATATCTGATAGGCCTATTGCAGATGCATGAATCGCTAGTTTCACATTTTGGAGTTTTGAATAAACTAAAAGTTTTACCAGTCCGAAGTTGCCCTGTCCCAGCACAGTCTGCAGTCGAAGTTTCGACCTTGGGAACTCCCACTCGTTGGTCGAGACGAACGTCAGTGGCGACTTCTCACTCTCCCAGATCTGAGAACAGAATTCAGAACAATGTTCATCTGGAATAACGTCACACGTAAATACAGAAAAGATCGATTTTAACGATTTCAGAAATAAAGTCAGTCAGAGATAAATTCAATTTCAAGTCAACTTATATTAAGGTATTTTACTGGTTATAGTTTGGTATTTAATCTATATATTATACTTGATCATTTTCTTTATTCAGTTGAGTTTTCCTTTCTGGTTGCCCGTCCAAAAATTCCTACCTATAGCCATCCTAAACCTTGTGACAAAGTTTAAAATCTGATTTAAAAAATGTGAGTAATCAGAAGTTTTAATATTTTGATAAATTTATTTGCTTTATATATGGTAATAGCATATTTGTTGGTGTTGGTTACCATAGCAACTATGAAAGATGGGGAAAAACTGAACTATTTCGAAGTTTGATTGGGGAACACAATTTAGGGGATATTATTATCCACTTATTACATTAAAGTGTGACATCATTTGAAAAAAGCTCAAGATTAAATTCAAAATCAATTAACTTCAATCCTTTGTTTGCCTCACCTTCTTCCTCCTGGATATGCAATACCGCACCGTCAACAACACCGCAATGGCAACAGGAATAATCCCAAACGTCCCAAGAATGTACACAGCCACATCGTTCCCGTCTTCCTCTTCCGGTTCCCGATTGCGACTCCTCAACACTTGATCGTCGTCCGTGTGATACACCACTCGATGGCGGTCCCTCGCGTTCATGTTCACCTTCCTCGGCAATCCTCCATTCCCGGTAGCATTCCTTCCCGGCTTTCTTGTAGTCGTCACAGGAACATCTTCTGGTATTACTTCAACTGTTTCTGTTGTTTCATCTTCTTTAACCTCATTTGTTGTTGTTTTTACATCTATTTTTGACTTATTTTGATGATTGCGAACGAATTCTGATGTGTCCTCATAGTTTTTATGATTTTTCGCGTATGTTTCTTGAGGTTCTATAATCTTGAGAGTAGTTTGTGACGCTTCTTCATGACGTATTGTTGTGGATTCGGTTGTACTGATACCGTCCCTTATGTTCAATTTCACCTCGTCGGGTACGCCATTGTCGATCATCAGTATATTCACTGTTGTACTCCGTAGAGTCGTGTTTTCTATCACACTGCTTGGACTGGCTTCAGGTGATTCTTCGTACTGCAATCCTATCACCGACTCGCTTGGCGTTATCTCTTCTGCGGGTAATGATGATTCTGTTATCACTGACGTTACTGGCGGCTCTTCTGTTTTCACAGATGATTTCGTATTTGGAGTATTTACATCTTTGATCTCGGTAGGATTTGTGATTATATTTACAGTTGAAGAAACTGTATTTTCAGTTGTCACGAACACATTCGGATAGCTGACAGTTATATTTGTTTCTGTTGATTTATTGACAGTCGGTGGATGCATAATGGATGCTATATCCTTCATTTTTATAACAGAACTTCTTCTACTAGGATTTAAATTCGTGACACTATTGGTAGTAGTATTTATTCTTAAAACTGGCGGTCCTGGTATTGATTTGGAATAGGATACTTGAACGGTTTCTTTGGTCTGACCTCGCGATCTCTCGACATATCTCGGTGTGATATTCACAATGGGAGGTTTGTTGCTCGTTTCGATATAACTCGTTGTGTTTTCGATCTCTCTATCGGGTAGCAACGGTGTCCAATCGCCTAATACTGATATCGAAGTGACAACGGCTGTCGACAAGATCTTACTGGTCGGATTCTCGTAATGGGGGTCCTTTGTCGCTACTCTCTCCGTTGTCGATGTTGTTGATGGTGGTGGTTGTGTTGTTGTTGTTGTTGTTGTTGGTGGTGGTGGTTTCTGTGTTGTTGTTGTTGTTGTTGTTGTTGGTTTCTGTGTAGTTGTTGTTGTTGTTGTCGTTGGTTTCTGTGTAGTAGGTTTTGGTGTTGTAGTAGTCGTGGTTGTTGATGGTGGCAGAGTTGTTGATGGTGATGGAGTTGTCGAAGTTGTCGTTGAGGACAATGTTGTTGATGTAGCTGGTTCTTGCAGTTTATCCTGAATTTTAGTTCCGATGTTCTCCTTATTAAACACCTCCGCTTCGGCGTCCACAAGTTTTGGTAGTCTTCTTGTACTATTCAGTATGGTATACATCGCGTTTCCTCTTTTCGGTTTCACAATGCCCACATCCAAATCGTTCGTCAGGTTCTTGCCTAATTCGACGTCGTAGCTATCATTCTTGACGACGCTTCTAGCACGAGCGGTAGAATTAAGGATGGCGTTCTCGTAATTACTATCTGCTCTTTCTTTCAGCATTTTTCTATTGGCTGTCATGTTCTTCTTGGCCCCGTTGATCTGACCCCTCGTCCGATGCAACAATGTAAAACCAGTCGACGTTCTATTTGTTTTAGGTTTCATTGTTGTTGAATTCAAATTCACATCTTCAATGAGCGAACTCTCTTCTCGTAATTTTAAATATGATTTTGATAATTTTTCTAAATCATCGTTTTCTTCGTTTTCTTTTTGGTCGTCTATTTTTGTTTCTATTTCTGGTTTTGCCACCTTATATGTAATGTTAGAACTAGCAGTTTCACTATCTGATATCATATCATTAATACCTAATATTATTTGATCCATTGAAGGTAGAACTTTGGTTTTTCTCGTAGTTATTTCAACTTCTACATCTTCTGTAGTTAATTTAATAATTTCTTCCGTGTTATTTGAGGACACCATAACTCTCCTACCGGCAGGGTTAATCAACATGATATGATGAGGTCTCGTCACTTTGTTCTGTTCCGTGTAGGGCTTACTGAAGGTCACGTCCATCTCTTCGTGCGTTTCCTCTTCGACGTTCGAATTTCGAATATTCGAACTGTACTCTTTGGAACGATGCGTGGTGCTCTCTAGCGTGTTGGTGTTGATTGTCGTGGTTTTCACGCGATGCCGGTGGTGAAGTTTCTTGCCGAACTCCTGGAAGGGTACGAGGTGATCCCGAGGGACGTTGCCGTCGATCGGACGGAAGTAGGTGTCGAGAGATTCGGACATCGTGACGGAAGGCGCCGTGATGGCATCCGTTCGATTCGATGTGGAGTTGGCGTTACTGGAAAATATTAAAGAAGATATTTAGAATTATGATACTTCGTTTTTGGGAGTGAAATTGACAGATAATATTTAAAGAATTGAAGAAGATTTAAAGAATTGAAGAATATTTATCATGGTGAAAAGGATCCGTTTCATTGTGAATAGGCCCTAATGAGCTCTTTCATATCTTCAACTTATCCATACAAACAGTTCACTCTATACACATAATTCATGAATTGAAATGTACGTGTTCAAACTTCTAGAAGTTCTAGCACCAACAGAAATACGTAACGTTTTGGTACGATCACATTTTTTTCTTGATGAAAAAATATTGAAATTCTGAACTGAATTCAAATGAACAATCAATTTAACAGTCTTGAAAACCACGAATAACAACAAATTAACTAACTGTATGAATTTTACTTTGGGAAAAATCAAACTGCTAGTTATGATATATTTAAGGCTGCTATTTCAGAAATGAAAATAGCAAGTATTGTATTTTCCCTTGCTGCTCAAAGACCCCACCAACAGCTAAATCATATATGGGGGTACTAACCAAAGGGTGATAATGAGACGATAGTGTGATGATAGGTGAGAGCATGTTTATAAAGCCCATGTCATATGCGGGAATCGAACTAGCTTTAGATTTCAAAGCAAGGCTTGAAGCTATTCGTGTCAAATAAACGATTGAAAGGTGTTTGTCCCCATGGTTACATTCGCTATTTATTTTCATAAATTCCCAGAATAAGCTAAGGTCCGCAATTACCAAGTCCAATCTGCCTTATTCCTAGAGTTAGTAGAAGAAAATAGCATAGGTAACCATGGTGATGAAAGCACTTGACTCTCGGTTAGCGCTATGGTAATTCCGGCACTAAAGCCCGGTTTCACAAACTGATAGTGGACTAGGCGATATATAGTAGATTCACTTGTAATCACCCTTGGTTACCTATGTTATTTTTGTACCGAGACCAGACCAAACCACGAGAACAAAACAACACGCGGATTTGGTACGTGATTCAATTAATAGTTAGCTAATTAGTACTTAAGTAAGCTTCGTAAAACTGGCTTCAGGTAGACTTTGAAATCCCCGACCTGAAGGAAACTTCCTTATCAAACGTCAACTAATAATTAACTAATAATTGATAATGAATTAATAATAATTTTTTATTTATAATTTTAATAGTCGATAGTTGACTGATGAGTTGTAAGTAATAAAATGTTACCCACATCTCAGTGGCGTGCGGTGTGACCTGGTTGTATGGCAGCGCCGGGCCGTACTTCTCGTAGCGCCTGCGCACGCCGGCTATAGACGACGCCTGATGGAGGCCGTCGAAACGTCGGTTCTCCTCGACTTCGCGGCGCAGCTCGCGTAGCCTGGCGGCAGTCTACGCAAACAAGAACACAGTCAGACGGAGTCGAAGAAGATCCTAGCTTTTTTCTTGTTAATAATATCATGTTGGGTTGATTTCATGAACTGTTTATTCATTTGATCAAGGATTTGAATTATTAGCCACCTTTGATAGCGAAGTTATTTCAATTTAATTATCGATTCATCAACTAATTCAGAAACATCCCGGAATTAGCTGAATAATGTAAATAGCATTGGATGTTTCTCTTACAACAGAACCTCCTAAGGTTAAAGAGCATGTTTAACAGGTTACCATAGCAACTAGAAAAGTTGGGGGCAAATAAACTCAAATTGAAGTTGTGATTAGAAACACGAACACCATTTTGGAAACATTTTTGTTTACTTTATTACAACAATGTGTGACGTCACTGGAAAGGAATGTTTCTAATAATGGCAGTTCGTAATTTTATTATAGGCCTATTATATACATATATATATATATATATACATATATATATATATATATATATATATATATATATATATATATATATATATATATATATATATATATATATATATATGTAATATTCATAATTTAGCAAGTCTTTTATATTTCATAATTTAAAAAGTAAACAAATATATAATACCAGTAACATATTTCACAGAAAACGTTGAGTTTTCATAATGTAGGTCTTTGGCGTATATTTTCATTAGGCCTACTATATTAATATAAACATAGTGTCCGGAGTTTCAACATCAATTATCTACGCATTTCAACCCCAATCTATGAAGATCAATACGTGATTTTTCGAGATTCATCCCTCCAATTTTTGGTTAGTTTATAACCAATTTTTCCGGAAAGTTGAAAATTGAAATTATTTATGTTATTCATTTATTTTATGAAAATATAAATAATATTCATATATTCGTATTTTAGAATCTGTTTAATTCAAACTTACATATCACAACTTATGCAATTGAACTATTGACCTACAACTACAAAAAAATGTAGGTATTCCAAACAACATGGCACCTCCACCAATATCTATGTTTCCCAACACTAGAAAACTTCAATGACAAGTCTACAAGTGATGCAAAGATCAAAAAACTTGTCAACCTACTATACTTGGAAACATACCTTTCAGGCCCTTTCATGTTTATTAGTCGAATAAATTAATTAATTTGATTGTATAGTCATAAAGGTATGATGTATGCGCAGTTGTTACTTACTTTCGCATTCTTCTGCGCATTGGTCATGACGGCAAACCGTTTGATGACGCGCGGCTTTTGTTCGGACTCTCCTTCTGTCATCCCAGCAACAGGTGTACCAACTGCAACAATCAGAAACACAACATACTGTTAGAAATGAAAAAAACAAGTGAAAATCTCATAATACAATTTTAATTTGGTAATTAAGCCTTTCTTTCGATAGGGATAATTATATGATTTAATTGGAAGATCTCACTGCTTAACTTGTTGGTGTTTTGTAGGAGTGAGGGGTGTAAAAAACCTTCTACGAATATTTTCACAATTTATTCACGACTGTTCAGTCCATTTAACGGTTTTTTGGTGATAACTTTCGAACGGTATAAGATATCAGAATTCAAGTCAGAAGAAACACAAATATCTTTAATACTTTCAAGACGGTATAAGTAAAGTTGATTCATCTCATGTCATATAATTGACAAGCGTAAAGGGCTATAAATAAATGGCCGTATACGCTTTGCAATTACACGATATGAGTTAAATTATAGTGATATCTTATACAATCTTGAAGGTATTAAAAATATATTTGCGCCACTCTCTGTAGCTCGGTCAGCTGAGGCACCGCTTCAGAAACTGAAGTCACCGTTGGGCGTGGGTTCGAGTCCTGTAAAAGGCATGGGTTTTTGTAAACGTCCTTGCACTTATCAACACTTCATAATTTTATTATCATCTGCTCATTCGTGCCTACGTATAACCTAGCTGTTGGTAGGGTCGTTAAGCAAATGATAATCAAATATATTTGTGTTTACTTCCGTATCAAAATGTTGATATTCAATACAGTTCTAGAGCTAACACAAAACAATTGATATTTCACTAAATCGACTCAAATGCACTCTTAAAAGTGTAGGCAGGCATTCTAGACGACCTCAAGTATATAGTCAATCACTTTTCAACTTCAGAAAGTGTATTTCATCAAAATTCTTCATACACTTTTTCTATAACTTCAAATTTTTACTTCAAAATTCTTAACTTCTTTTGACGTGCCATACATTTCATCATGATCTATTTTTAGAATGTAAAAATCAACTTGATAAATAAAGCATTGAATTTTAATTTTAATTCTAAGGAACAAATGACTGAGAATTATCGTTACCATAGCAACAAAGAACAGGGGGACTAACAGAGATTGGTCAACAATTAATTGGTGGGAATTGACGACTCACAGTCTCCGCCCCCTTGACGTCGGAAATCATTCCGTCCAATCAACAGGGCCGTTAGAACTGTATAGTAAAATTCAAATATCCAATCGGGGTATCTTGAAATGACTACAAATGGTAAAAATTCAACTAGCCTACTGGTGAAGCCACGCCCATTTCGGGTCGTCAATTGTTGTATGTTTCTTTCGACAATGAGTAAAGTCACTTGACAGAAGTATGTTGGCGTAAATCTAGATTTATTCCATCAACAAATTAAAACAAATATATCAAATTTGATTTTTCAAAACCGATTGTCGTGGGAATTGACGGCATGATAGATTGCATGTTATAGCCGACGACCTACGTTTGCGGCTAACTCTAAGAGTGAGAAAATTCCTTTCAATATTTATGGGCTTCATAGAAAAGGTACGCTCACTATGCTTCTTTATCACTTTTATGGCCAATAACTCAGTTCGTTATGACATTTTTAAAAATAATTTTATAGCTGTGATATATTTTCCCTCAGTAATAACCGCAGCAAATTGCTTAGAAAGTACATTTTTTTGAATATAATTTCTTCAATTAGATATTTTAATGAAGTGTAAAACTTGACACCAGGGCATTATTCCCCAGTTAACGCCAAGGGTGACAAGGTGATGTCTTTGAAAAGGGCACCACAAGGGCGATCTTATCACATCAAAGTTGATCATCTTTTTTTATTTAATCACATCGAAACTTGATTCAAAACCATTGTTCCTCAATTGATGAAAAATAGGATCGTCTAAATGGGGCACCACAAGGGCGATCTTACGACCCCAAAGTCATTTTAATTTTAATCAATTGTAATGTAAGTGTTTAAAAAAAATTCTCAAATGGACTAATAATGAATGATTAAATGATTTGTATTGGAATCAACGAATTTTTGGTTTTATTATATTGATTTTTTTCTTTTTCTCTTCCTTCAAATATTTTCCGAATTTCCCAACAAATCTTTATCTCATTCCACGTATAGTAAGCCTATATCTTTCTCTCGTATATTCTTCTCATAATATTCATCTTTCAATTCTTATTTCGAATATATTTTAATCATTCATTTTATCAAAGTTCAGCTTTACTGAATAAATAATATACATTAGTGGATATTTTGTCAAATCATCTTGCTGTCATCCACCTTCTGTTATAAATGCTTTATTTTATACCATATAATTAATCCATTAGCTCAATCAACACATTTTCATCTCTCGTAAATCAAGACCTGAGATGTATTCATTTATTTCTCATGTTATCTGCACTTAACACGCTGCTTACTGTCACTAAAGTCAATCCATCGTTTCTCTGCTCAATGCTGAATATTGTTCATCGCTCAACTAGGTGGCAGAAACATATCCGATAGTTTACACCTGCAATAAAACTAGCTGTAATGTTCGCTCATTTGGCCTCTTGTTGATGTTTGATTGCTGCCACATCCGGTGTGGCTATTAGAGTTGTAAGTTCGTTAGCGTCCGAACGGAAGTGATCTTCACAGCTAACGTGCAGTGATTGTATCATTTCATGACAAGCAAAAACTGTAATTATAACTAGGATAACGCAGTACATGCGTTGTGAGGTGATGACTAATATGGGCCTTTGTGTTGAATGTATTGAAAAGATTATAAATACACATTGATTTTGAAACTATACAAAGTTTCTATACAGAAACATGTGTGAACAATATGAGACAAGATTGCTTCTGAAACGTCAGCTAAAAGTGAATATATATATATATATATATATATATATATATATATATATATATAAATATATATATATATATATATATATATATATATATATATATATATTTATATATATATATATATATATATATATATATATTTATATATATATATATATATATATATATATATATATATATATATATATATATATATATTCACTTTTAGCTGACGTTTCAGAAGCAATCTTGTCTCATATTGTTCACACATGTTTCTGTATAGAAACTTTGTATAGTTTCAAAATCAATGTGTATTTATAATCTTTATATATATATATATATATACATATACACATATATATATATATATATATATATATATATATATATATATATATATATATATATATATATATATATATATATATGTATATAAATATATATATATATATATATATATATATATATATATATATATATAGTTATATAGATATATAGTTATATAGATATATAGATATATAGATATATAGATATATATATATATATATATATATATATATATATATATATATATATATATATATATATATATATATATATATATATATTTAAATATATATGTATATATATATATATATATATATTTATATGTATATATATATATATATATATATATATATATATATATATATATGTATAATATATTCAACTATATATATATATATATTATGTATCAGGCCAATGCTATTCTGTATAAACATTCTGGCAGCTATGTTATTGAATCTCTTGAAACACAATTTGTTGCACACGTATGATTAAAAGTTAAAACTACATTCGAAACGCATGCAGTTGCCTAATACATAATCTCTGATGATTAATTATATTAAATCTACAACGCATGCGTGTTGAGCATGGCTTGAGCGAGCAGATTCATCATTTAGATTTAGGTTACACTTCTGTACGGAAGCTTTCAAAATACTGTTTTCCGGATATTTATTAATAGATCCAGATGTGTATATAGATATGAATACGGATAACTTATATCGTGTTATCTGTCTTGATCAGCGAGAGCATTGCCTTGGAAGTTGAAGGCAAGACTGCTGCCATATTGTAAATATCATCATCCTCACATCTTCCGCTCAATCGTGCCTCCAAATAAACCATCTGTTGGTGAGGCCGTCGAGAGAATCAGAGTCAAGAGTCCACGGGAGTCGATTTAACGAAATATCAGTTTCTTGATGATAACTTTTGAACGGTATGAGATATCAACATTCTAATAAGCGAGAAACACAGATATATTTGATAGCTTCAGGATGATTGAAGTTTCAACTATTCAAGTCATGTCGCACAACTGTCAAGTATATAGAGCTGAAAGTGTGTTGTTGTTTTTTTAGCTGTATATACGCTTGACAGTTATGCGACATGAATTAAATAGTTTATAACTTATATCATCTTGAAGCTATCATGATTAGCTGGGTTTCTCGCGTATTAAAATTTCGATATCTCAGACCGTTCAAAAGTTATCACAAAAAAACTGATATTCGCTAAATCGACTCCCATGGACTCTTAAGTAAAGCCTGTGGTAGCTTGTAGCTAGTAATGTGAGACCTAGAACATTGTTACGGTACCGTGGTTTCAAATCAATGTTCAATTTTCAAGTTGTGCATGACCATAAATTAACCGTGACAACATCTCACGTAACCATGGTGACGAACAAATTAATATAAGTATTAACCAATCAACGACTGAAAAAACACATCAGCAATTAAATCGTAGAATTCTAAATATTTTTATGGTTTTGGAATCCGTATATTGAATACAAGTTTCACTACTTGATGAAAATCATCAGTTCACAATTGGAAGCAACAATAATTATTTATGACACCAATTAAAAGCGCTGAAAAATCACGTAATTATTTATTATATGAGAAAAAAATGCACGAAATGTACAATATTGCATATAATCTCTACGTATTTATTGTTTATTTCGTTCGTTCTTGTTATTATTTATATGGATGGACTATTTGAATATTTCCTGATATTTTGCAGTCATTTTTTTCTTATACAATAGATTATTAAATCCAACTCTTGGTCATTATTTATTGACAGTTGGCAACATTCCTATATTTGTTTATAACTTTTTATGTATAGTAATTACGTACAGGATCATTATGTTGCCAACATTGGCAAAAAAATCTGTTAATCTCACTTGACAAATAGCCGCTTCCGCTCTCTTGCCCCTTTGACGTCATAAAAAATGGCGGCCAATCAAGTGGGCTGTTTATTGGAGGAGTGGGGGGAGGGGTAATCTCCAATCAATATAGCCTACCTAAAGCTACATAGATCTAGGTAGCCGATTAATAAGCCACGCCTATCACTAGTCGTTAATTGTCTTAGTTTTATAAGAAAAAATATATTAGTAACTAGAGACTTTCTGGTTCCAAAAGTTTTTTAATAAAATACTAGCAAATTGCGCCCGTCGTATACGACGTGCCATGATTATGAACTAAATGGTGTGCCTTCATCACCCCCCTCCCCTCTAGGCACAATTCCTCATCACAGAAAAACCCGCGCCGAAACCCTTGCGCGGCCCCCGCTCGACAGTTTCCCCACCTCCTCGTTTCCCCTTATCCGACACTACCGCTCGTGCACAGTATACCCGAACCCCCGCCCTACCAGGCATTTCATAGAGCGAACGTACGCACGCACGCACGCATGTACGCACGCACGCTACGAACATATTCTCCCTCCCATGATTTTAATAGTGAAGATTAATACTACGGTGCATAGATTTTCACCATATATATTCTTATTCACGATATTCGTCCAAACGATCCTATCTTTCATACATAGCCTTAATTGGGGAACAATGATTTTGTATCAAGTTTCGATGTTATTAAAAAAAAAAAAAAACGATGGTTAATTTTTAAATCAGATAGTTTCACTTGTGAATAGAATACACAATCTTCTATTATAAAACCTTACATTATAACATTATATACATTATAACACGCACACATCGCTATAACCAATCATTTTACCGAGTTCACTCTTTCTTTATGTACTTTTATCCACGAGGGATAAAGGTTACGATCAACCGTCTCCCCTATTCCACATCACTAACGCACGGGTGGTTCGCTCCTTCAACTCTCGTGGATACAAGTACATATACACTACATAAACAGCAGAACGAATATTAAAATATGCATATTCAAACTTATATGCATTGTTTGAGAACCTGGACACCGCCCTGATACCGCCACATGAGAAAAAAAACTTTTTTTCCCTCCTACTTAGTCACCGGTAATAATATTAATAATACTTCTATTATTACTATCATTACTATACTCTATTGGAAATACAAATGACATAATACAATACAGAAGAAATATATGCCTTTAAGAGTGCACAAGAGTCGTGAGTCGGTATGAGACATCGCAATTATAGCTCAACAGAAACACAGATCTTTTTAATATCTTCAAGATGGTACGCATTACAATAACAAGCCTTGTGTTCAAGAATTTTTAGTTTTTACTCCGTTATACAGCTGAAACATTATGTTGTTCACCCGTTCAAATGAGAAATTTATATATCAGTTGAACAGTTCACATGGCCTACAACCTACAAACTAGAAAGTATAAGAAGATATCTGTTTTATAGCCCTATTGCACATGTCACATATTGTCGTATAATAAATAGACAAAAATGTCCCCAAATTGTGTCCTCCAATCACAACTTCAGTATTGGTTTGTTTGCCTCCAACTCTTCTAGTTGCTATGGTAACCTGACAAAGACGATCTGTCAAGTGATGTACTCATTTTTGGACAACAATGTCACTTAGTAATAATAACCAATCACAGTCTGTGTTGTCTCCTCAGTTTTAGCCACTCGACAACTGGTCTCAGTTCGAAAGAAACTAATTCATTCAATCAACTCTTATGCCCTCTTAACAGATCATGTTGTCGAGCCTGCTAGTTATCGCGGGACACCGCCCACTCGATGAGCTCACTGCCATTGTTGTCGTGTCACTGGGCAACAATGGCCGAGGTCTATCGATCACGTATTGTTGTATTGTGTTGCGCGGTGACTAAAGGTGACCGTGCCTATACGAGTGATGACCGCTGCAGACAGGCTGTGACATTGGGAGCAGGAATTATTATTGAGGCTGTTGGAATATCGGCCAGAGATTTATGCTGATACCACGATGTAGGGATACCAACAGACTTTGTCATAATGATTATAAAGGAGGTGACCCAACTCCCATACTGATAAAGTGGACGGTATTTGTGGTTTCTTGCGGTCAGTTCAGAGCCAAAGGTCCCGATTGCCTGCCATGATTTAGCGGATTCCATTGTGAACTAGATGTAGATGAGAGTGACTATACGGACACCAACCTATTCTATCTACTCCCATACTGATAACATGGGAGGCATTTGTGGTTTCTTGCGGTCAGTTCAGAGCCAAAGGTACCGATTGCCTGCCATGATTTAGCGGATTCCATTGTGAACTAGATGTAGATGAGAGTGACTATACGGACACCAACCTATTCTATCTACTCCCATACTGATAACATGGGAGGCATTTGTGGTTTCTTGCGGTCAGTTCAGAGCCAAAGGTACCGATTGCCTGTCGCGATTTAGCGGATTCCCTTGTGAACTACATGTGGATAAGAGTGACTACGGTACCGGTGGCATTGTTCAACTTATAAAATCTATAATTTTCGTAGAAAAACAAATGCAACTTCTAACATAATAATTATCTGAGCCGTGTATACCATGTTATGACCTTTTGTGATGTGCACTGTGTTAAAATGTGTTATTATTTCTGACATTGCTATGATGATTTATCTTCTTCTCCAAAATTAGGTGAATAAATAACGTTATTATTCATTAAACTCTTAGCAACAGCGAGATTCTCTGATATTACATCAACAGTGTTTTGGGTTTGTATCTATTTGCCGATGGTATAGAGTATAGACAACATTATTCTTTCGTGACTACAAGTATAGGTGTTGATCGAGACGCGTGGCCAAGTGGTAACACACTGAACCGTCATTCGGGAGATCGGGGTTCGATTCCCGCCATGGTCGACCATCCTGACAGGGTTTTTCGTGGTTTCCCTCTGACTTTCTGTCGTTCAGGTTGATACTGGGATGGTTCCTTAACAACAGGCCACGACCGACTCCTTCCCACCATCCAAAACACCTAATGAAATAACCTTTCATCTCATCATCCCATCATCTCATTCATCATTCACCGACGCCAATAGATCGTAGTCATCAGTATAGTGCGTCGTTAAAACCCAATATATATATATATATATATATATATATATATATATATATATATATATATATATATATATATATATATATATATATATATATATATATACATATATATACATATATATATATATATATATATATATATATATATATATATATATATATATATATATATATATATATATATATATATATATATATATATATATATATAGACAATTTTATTCTTTCGTGACTCTAAGACGTAGGGATAGGTGTTGAAGGTGTAGCGGATTGCGGAAGAAACCTGTTGCTTTCTTGTTGTTGTTGTTTATGCTAAAGACCTTCATTCATCTGGACCACTTGTAGTCTTCATTCATACATTCGTATATCTCCTAGAGGTGAAGGTGCCGAGCGACCGTCTCCCCTATACCACAACGCTAGCGCACGGGTGGTTCGCGCCTTCATCTCGCGGCAATACTAATATTATTGTTGTTTTTTGTTTTGTGACCTCCGCTTTTGGTCAACAACTCTATCGATCATTGTGCAACTGGACTTCCGACTTATCAACGTTGTTGTTGTTGTTTAATATTTAGAAGGCGGTGAATTATATTGTTTGAGTGATCATATAAGCTCGCATTGACCAGCAGAAAATGCGCAATACGAAGCTA
Source organism: Brachyptera risi (assembly GCA_964007535.1). Classification (NCBI taxonomy): domain Eukaryota; kingdom Metazoa; phylum Arthropoda; class Insecta; order Plecoptera; family Taeniopterygidae; genus Brachyptera; species Brachyptera risi. Next base: position 16,359,297 of record OZ023336.1, read on the forward strand.
TACGTAGTAGCAAATACGTAGTGAACTTTTAGTACAAACCAAAATAAGATTTCAATTGACAACTCGAAATAGGCGTGGCTTCACCAGTAGGCCAGTTGGATCTATATCATTTGTGGTCATTTGAAGATGCACCGATTGGATATTTGAATTTCACTACAATTCTAACAGCCCTGTTCATTGGACGGTATGATTTGTGACGTCAAGGGGGCGTAGACTGCGAGTCGTCAATTATGAAGTTTACATTGACAAAGTGATTATTATTATTGTTTGCTTAACGACCCCACCAACAGCAAGGTTACACGGGGTTACGAATGAGAAGATGATTATGAAACTACGAAGTGATGATAAGTGAAAGGACGTTTATAAAAACCCATGGCTTATGCGGGACTTGAACCCACGCCCAACGGTGCCTTCAGTTTCCGAAGCGGTGCTGAGCTACCAAGAGTGCGACTATACATTGACAGAAATATTTCTGTCACATTAATATTTCTATATTTGTGTTCACGAAAGATGAAGGTTCCGATCGACCGTTCCCCGTTTCCAACAACACCATCGCACGGGTGGTTCGAGCATTTCTCTCCCCTGAATTCAAGTCTATAGGTGATTATTATATACAAAATTGAGTGGTGACTATATTACATGCTTAACGACCCCACCAACAACCATGTTATTTGGGAGTACACGATTGAGCGGGAAGACAGGTACCGAGACGTGTGGCCGAGTGGTAACACACTGAACCGTCATTCGGGAAACCGGGGTTCGATTCCCGCCATGGTCGACTATCCTGACAGGGGTTTTTCGTGGTTTCCCTCTGTCGTTCAGGTCAATACTGGGATGGTTTCTTAACAACAAGCCACGACCGACTCCTTCCCACTATCCAAAAACACCTAATAAAATAACCTTTCATCTCATCATCCCAACATCTCATTCATCATCCATCGACGCCAATAGATCGTAGCCATCAGTATAGTGTTTCGTTAAAACTCAATAAAGAAAAAGGGAAGACAGATGTATGATTTTCACAAAACCACATACCCGAGACTCGAGTCACATCCAACTTCACTCTCAGTATTTCACTGTGACAAACCTTGTCTAACACTTATATTACATTCCTATATCAGTAGTCCTTACTAACTGTCACTTTTACTTCTCTGTCAGTGTGCGGTAAGTTGATGAACATGGGTTCGAATCTAGGGAAACGCAATTATCCAAACTCGAATTCTCACAACCTATCAATCGTTTCTTAAATTTCAATATAACCATTATTTATTTATTTATTCATTGCGGTTTCAATACAGTAGAAATACACTGTACAAAGTTAGTATATACGAATATAGCTAAAGCCCCATAACAACATGTGCCTCACTACCTCATAATAATATAAAATGTAATAGAACATTCAATAATATAAAATGAATTGAAAATGATACGATTAAAAATAAAATAGAATTGCTCAACTTAATCCCTAATCTAGCATCCATAATCCTCAAACTGACCAGCCTGTGTGTTGAAAAAAATGATTTACTATAATATCTAATGAAAGTTCTTTTAAAGATCTAAATAAATATAGTATAATAAAACTCGGTTCAGTTGATAGTTCGTTACATCAGATCTTATCCGTTACGCCTTTCCAATCATGCTTAAAGCATAATAATACAACATAATAATTTTGCAAGATTCGTTATACCTTTATACATGGGTATATTAGATCAATAAACCTACTGGCACAGTATAACTAATAGTACCACTTCTAGATTGGAGTCCTCATAAAGGATAAAAGACCTCAATAATAGATGAACAAGCCGATGTGTTATATATTGGTGGGTCGAAACTCCCCAATGTTAGTGTTGCAAGATGGTGGAGACGACCGATCGAGACGAGAGTTTGAAGGTTTGATTGTAGAAAGTTATATGATGTTTCTTGCCATTATGCAAGTCTTCTTGCGGTATCATATTAGTAACACTACGTGTGGACTTGTAATAAGATGGGTAGATCAGTCGGTGGTGTGCTGAGTCGTCATTCAGGAGACCGGGGTTCGATTCCCGCCATGGTCGACTGTTCTGATCATATGGTAGCGTGATGAATCGTCATTCAGGAGACCGGGGTTCGATTCCCGCCATGGTCGTTCAATATGACAGAGTATTTTCGTCATAGGTCGATTTTGGGATGGTTCCTTAACAAAAGACCACGACCGACTCCTTTCCACTATACAAAATCACCCCATAAAATAACCTTTCATATCATCATCTCATCATCTCATCATCTCATCATCTCATCATCTCATCATCTCACCATCTCATCATCTCATCATCTCATCATCTCATCATCTCAGATATATTTCACCAACGTCAATTGTCAAGAAAGCCTTGATTTGAAAAAATAGTTTTAACCGATAAAGATGTTGTACACATTGTTCGCACAGGTTTTTATTACAACGACATATTGTCACGTGACAGCTAGAATAATACTGTTTCACAGAAACAATTAACTGTACAAATTCGAATTAATTAACTGTTTTGTCTACATTGCTGTAGAGAACAATATCTCACGCGTTATGTAATGTGTTGTTCAATTGCTATTAGCATGCAACCAATTAAGAGATCATTATTTCACGTTCTCACATATAGGCCTAATTATCTTCTTATCCGTCAACACTGCTTATTGTGTACACCACACGTCAACACACACCTCACTAGAACAACAGCACTGGAGATGGCCCTATACTTGACCTATTAAATGTTTCTCTTCGAAATGCTTGATCCAAGTTCGATGTCCGTTTAAAAGTTTGATTGTGGGTTGAAAAGTGAAAAAGAGATAATATCTAGTCACATTACACATTTTGGCCAGGGAAATTGGGAAAACTGTAGAATAAGAGACAAATCAGAATTTCAAATATTGATGAGCAAAGTTGAACTTAAGGATATGAGTTTGTAATTTTTTTCTTCTTTTATCTAGTAACCGGGAATTAAGCAATGAAAACCATCAAATTAAGCACATTTTGATTCAATTATTGCTCCATGATAAAATTATTCTTCAATTTTCGATCAAGCATGTCTAATTGTAAGGGTATTGTTTATTTAATGCATTTTACCGCAAGTCCGTAGTGTTTGTAGTTCTTGAGATATATGTGGCGAAAGTGCACCCTGTAAATCTGTCTAAGATGCGCACTCTTAAGACCGAATGAAAGCTGATGTAGTGAAATATCAGTGGGGTGAGGTGATAATTCTCAACAGTTATTTTTATTTCTATTTATTTTGGGTTTAACGACGAACTCTACTGATGACTATGATCTACTGGCGTCGGTGAATGATATATGAGATGGTGGGATGATGAGATGAAAAGTTATTTTATTAAGGGCGGGTTTCATCAACTTCAGTTTGAACTTGGCTTTGTAAAACTTGGTTTAATGATAAACTGGGTTTGAGAACTCGTATTAAAATAGTATAAGCTCAGTTTAGGTCAAATCTAATCCCAGTTTAGGCTTCATGAAACAGCTTCCTAAATATAAACCTGGATTAAAAATTTAAACCGGGCTTAAACTCCAGTTAATAGTTGGTAAATCCGGGCCCAAGTGTTTTTGGATAGAGGGAGGGAGTCGGTGAACCATCCTAGTATTGACCTGAACGACAGAGGGAAACCACGAAATACCTGTCAGAATGGTCGACCATGGTGGGAATCGAACCCCGGTCTACTGTATGACGGTTCAGTGTATCAGCCACTCGACCACTTGTCTCAGTTGAGATATCAAAATTCTAATGTGGATGTAACAGAGACCTCTTTAATAGTTTTAAAATGATGTGAAATAAAATTACCAACCTTGGAATTACTGACATCAATTTTGACATGCACACGTGAAAGTTTTTTTTTCTGCTGTATAGATGTGAACATTATGCGATTCAGATTGAATAGGTTCTACTTATACCGTTTTGAAGGTATAAAATATATATGTTTTTTTCTCGTATTATAATTTTGATATCTCATACCGTTCAAAGGTTATATCATCAAAAAACTGATATTTTATTGAATTGACTTCCAAGCTTAGGCTATAGGTAACATGTTCAGAGTCAACATAACATATAAACTATTATAGCCCATCTTCGTGACAAATAGTTGACAAATAGAGACAAATAGTATGCATTTTCATAGAAAAATACAAAAATTTAACTATAATATATATACATTTGAGCACCGCTCTTTTCCTCGGAAATATAACCAATCAAGAACTGTGTATATTTGTAGATATTTGTATTATATACGTCAAAATATCAACCAAAAAATCATTCGTATACCAGTGTATACCTAAACTAATTTTCACGATATTCACTACATTAAGGTTCAAATTGCGAAAATTCAACATGTATCCTTTCATACGAGATTGCAGTTACATTTCTTACACATATCTTGGTCGTCTTTTATAGCATATATTGCGTTTCCCCTTATTATGTAGCCATATCTATCTCGCTCCATCTTCTCGGAAACGACGCGTCAGAGCTTCCAATTGTATCAGGGGGGCAGATACGAGTGAGAGGTTGAATGTAGGACACTGACACCTTATAGGTTAATTGTTTCCCAAGAAGCAGCACACTAGAGCTCTGGTAATACCGACATCCTTGGCAAGATAGCCCAGATCGAGCGCAGGAGAGAGGCTGTGGCAGATGCCACCATTGTTCTTTACTTGGTTGATATACTGTCTTTATATGGTATCTATTAGTAGCCCGAATGGCACAGTCAGTCATTGCCTTGAAAACTCAAGTCAAATCGGGCGTGGGTTTGAGTCCCGCTTAAGCATTATATTTATAATATATTTGTATGGTAGGTTAGAGGTGGGGTAGGGCCCATCTGCTTAGTGAATAGACCGTTTAGTTTGTTGAAATGATGGAAAGAAAATAAGTGAAGTAAAGTCAGGCGTGGGTTTGAGTCCCGCTTAAGTATTATATTTATAATATATTTGTATGGTAGGTTAGAGATGGGCTAGAGCCCATCTGCTTAGTGAATATACCGTTTAGTTTGTTGAAATGAATAGAAGGAACAAGAAGTAAGGTGGGACGTGGGTTTGAGTCTAAATCGACTCCCGTGGACTCTTCACCTATCTTATAAAATTATATTTTCACTCAAGCAAGACAGCCCGCGCACAAGATTCAACTTACAAAATATCATTCCTAAATTTCTAAATTTTATATCAAAACTTTATATCAAATTATTTATCACTATTGCTATTAATATGTTTATAATTGTTAACTTTTGATTTTATTATTTGTCTATTTGTTCATTTGTACCTTTCTGTCTACTATACTACCTGTATGCAATTGTTGTAGTACTTGATATTTAAGCGTTGAGTGTGAATATAAAATGGTTCCAAAATAAAAAATGAAAAATAATAATAAATATTGTATTATTGACGGTCGAAGGTCTGGTCGTACTTTTATCGCATCAATACGCTTGTTGATATAATGGCTAACCCAGATCGCGCTTTACGAACACACAAATCTAGACTAAATATACGTCATTAGTTAGTAATTAGTAAACCAAGGAGAGACGAATTACGTGGCCTTTATACGAAAACAATTAGACGAAGACAGTTCGGTTAACCACAGAAAACGTGATCAACAACAGGTGGTATTTTGATATCATTCATACTTTATACCAAATAGGTTTTTAAATTGGTTTCATTTTTTAAAACCACTCGAATGGAAATACATTTAAAATAGTATAGGTTCATATGATCTATGAAATCATCTGTAGGCCTATAAGTAGTCAAAAGCGAGATGATGCAACTTTGTTTTTCGTAGAAAGTATCTTGTTATCGCTTCAATCAAGATATGGTTAATGAGATGTTATGATGCGTGAACGTGATAATATTAAGTGTCATGTTAAATGTCAGAAAAGGTAATTTTGTTTCTATTTGTAATATTTATACTCATTTTCCGGTAAAAAGATTGGTTAATTTTTATCCCACGAACACAGTTATCGGCCTATGTTGCAAGAGGTGAAGACAACATTGAATAAAATATTTCAAATTAATCTAATACGCATAATTGAATTAAAATGATAAACGCAAAATTTAAATTGATTGAAATTAGTTGTTTCGATGTGAAATAATTCGAATCGTGCCCAATATATTTATTAGTAACTGAGATGAGTGGCCGAGTGATTAAAACATTGAACCGTCGTGAGTTCGATTCCTGCCATGGTCGGCTATCCAGACAGGAGTTTTCCGTAGTTTCCCTCTGTTCAGATTGATACTGGGATAGTTCCTTAGCAACAGGCCACGACCGACTCTTTCCCACTACCCAAAAACACCTGCGATAAAATAATCTTTCATCTCATCATCCCATTATCTCATATATCATTCACCGATGCCAATAGATCGTAGCCATCAGTATAGTGCGTCGTTGAAACTCAATATTAAAAAAGCATTCACCGACGTCAATAGATCGTGGTCAGTGCGTCGTTAAAACCTAATGTATAAAATAAACTTATTGGTGAAAGATAAAAGATGGGTCTATATATCGGGGCCAAATATCTTGAACTGTCTCATGGTCTTGCTGTTGGAATGAATGTTGGGTTGAAGGTGCGTCGACATCGAGGTCATTTTTCACCTTAACAATTATATATTTATAAAAATGTGCTATCAAAACACTACGCGTGAATAAAAACTTCTGTTTTCAATTATATTTTCTCCATCGGCTTATAATGCGTTTAAGAACTTGAAAAGCTCAACTTTAACACTCGAATTATGGAGTTATTGACATTGTGTCTTCCGACTAGTATCGATTTCTTAGTTGATAGTTTCGGCAGGACAACAAGGTATGTTTAACGGCGAGTACTTCGTCAAACTTGGTTCCAGATTCAAGTGGAAGTGTGCGTTTCAGGGACATTATAAATTAAAATATGTGTTCATTATTTTTATCAGATATGTCTATGCTATCATTCTCATTATATTATCATCATTGTTATCATCATTGTTGTATTTTAAATTGTATTTTCATGTTTTGTATGTTTTTTATGTATCTAGTGTATAAAATATAGCAAACAAATTGCTAAATGAACATTATTATATATGAACTCTTCACATTTTGAAGTGATCTTGTCAGTCACAGTATATTATTTCTCATTATTGATGAATAATAATTTGTGTGAAATTGTCATTAAAATTTACAATGGAGACTATATATTCTACTGAATGCAGAAAACATGGACCGCAAATAATGTATGGAAATTGTAAAAATACGACTATTATTTCATCATCATACACGAAATTTTCCAAATGTTATTTTTGATGAAAAATTTGTCACAATAGACATATTTCATTCAGGAAAAAATCCCATTATTCATATATCTTATTTACATTGATTCGATTCACATTTTCCTTCGAACTTGACACAATTCAACTTATCAAATTGCATAAACCACTTATAAATCTGAACAATGATAACATACACTTATTTACATAATAAAAATAATATAAATATAAAAAACGTACTGTCGTGAACTAAACCATTACAATACGCAATCCTCATAACAAAATAACTATCTATTACATCGATTGACTTGACGAAAAAAAAAACCTATATGAGAATAAAATGTATAATTATAATTCACAGTAATTGTGAATAAATGATCATAACTTTTACCCGCTTTCGATTTTCACCGCGCTTGTCTACTAATAACCAATGCCGGCGGATCTTGGATTCAGTAATCGAAAGGCTATATCTATTTTACGATTTCCTATTATATGATACATCTAAATGTCCTCCATTTTGTTTTGATTCATTATGATCAGATTGCATTGCGTGTTGAATAACATCATTAAATACGAATTGTTCTATATTGAAAAATATTTAAATAACAATTGTTAATATTACTTTCTTTATGTTGATGCATTGTGTTTTTGATTGAATAACTTATAGATAAATGATGAATATGTTCATATATATTTTACATATATATATATATATATGTATATATATATATATATATATATATATATATATATATATAAAAATTTATATATATATATATATATATATATATATATATATATATATATATATAAATGAATATATATATATATATATATTTATCAATATATATATATATATATATATATATATATGAATAAATATATATATATATATATATATATGAATAAATATATATATATATATATATATATATATATATATATATATATATAAATATATATATATATATATATATATGTATATGTGTATATATATATATATATATATATATAAATATATATATATATATATATATATATATATATATATATTTGAATATATAAATATATAAATATATATATATATATATATATATATATATATATATATATATATATATATTTATATTTATATTTATATATATATATATATATTTGAATATATAAATATATAAAAATATATATATATATATATATATATATATATATATATATATATATATATGTATATATATATATATATATATATATATATATATATATATATATATATATGTATATATATATATATATATATATATATATATATATTTATGTATATATATATTTATATATATATATATATATATGATTATATATATATATATATATATATATATATATATATATATATATATATATATATATATATATATATATATATATAAAATATGGATGTTATTAAATTGCTCTTGTGCTAGAACTGCATTAACATGCATGTATAGGAAGAATGTATACTCGTTTATAGTCGAATGTGCATCCGTAGGAAGCGCATTTACTTTTGATGACCGAGCAAAACTTAAGTATATATTATACACATAATATAACTAGAATCGAATTATGATGCACTGAAAAGTGCACAAGATCTGGTGTCATAGCCATAGGGAAGTGAAGTGGGTAGTTATGTAAGGAAATGTATACTGACAGCGTATATCCGTGGTTTTACCAGATATGTAATTTTTCGTTTAATTGGTCTAACATTTGACCTCTTGTACCGAGTATTTATGTAAGTGAAGTCTCAAACATTCTATCAAACGTTGAAGAAAGTATACATTTCACTATTAAATAATATTATTTCAATCGAAAAATACTTTCCAAATTTTACATCCTCATTTTGTATATACATTTGGGTAATGTCTGAAATAATTTGGTATTGATATTGATTACTTCTGAGATTTAGGTCTACTAGTTTTATTTATTACATAAAATGAGATGTAATATGGTTATTATGATTGAGTTATAATGTTTGGTTTCGCGGCGGGTCAAATATGTGAGGTAATTTTCTTCACAAAAAGATAAAATGAAATTGGGATATTTGAAAGTGATTGAAGACCTCATAAATAGGCCTACAAAACTTTCAAAATAAATTAGTTTTTTCATGATGGAATTAAGCAGATTCTAAATTATATGACACAAAACTAAACGAATTGAAAAGTAGATTCAAATTACAATATTATAGAATAGACATGTTTCCGCAACCAAACAATAACGACAAATTTCTCTTCTTCTTTTCTCTTCCTCCAAAAATTGGGCCAGAGCCCGTTTCTCGTCTGGGCCCATTCCGAAATTTCATTTTTGCCTACAAAGTTTTCAATTAATATCTTAAATATTGAAAAATCCATTCCTATATCGGTCTTTTATGCAGAAATATATTGATCATAACATATATCACCTATCATGTATTTCCGTATCTTAGTTCAACCATGGTTTAACATTACTGTTCGAATGAGAATTGGTATAGTAATGTGGTTTTTATTTGTAACCTTTATTCAGGACCCCACCAATAGCTAGATTATATGGGAGCATTCTTTTTGTCAGGGTGTTTGATAATATATCTCATATATACTTCTGTAATCTACACATCAAGAACCAATAGGTCAGTATTGTATAGTGTGAAGTAAATGTGGGTCTATTACGTTGGCGAGAAAGGAGGAGGGCGAGGCTTCGAACCCCGGACATGAAGTTGTTCGAGGACAAACAAGTCAAATGGCAACAATGAACAAGTTCCGTTTCCTGTGAGAAGGTAGCAGCATTGCAATCATTGTTTGCCAGTTTATCCCAACAGCTTTGTTGCTATGGAAACGCTGTAGTAGTACACCAGAAGTAGGGATGAGTCTGAACAGGATGGTTTACATAACGCATCATCTTATGTCTTCCTTTACAAATATGGTATGATTATACATTGTATTGATTATACGTGGTATGATTGTACGATTTCTGGGATCGATAACCTGGTTATAATGATGGGATCGTGAAGTTAAAAGTTAGACTATAGAGTGCATAATGTATTCTTACAATTATTATATAATATCATTCTAATCTTCATCGCCTGTTGGATCTTCTGATGCGATTCTATGCATAATTAATAATTAGAAGATTAGTTGATGTAATATTTTTCAAACTCTTTCTTCTTGAAAGATCTGTTCGTGATAATAATTTCTATTTTGTTGTATTTTTGTTCTAGAAATCTCACAAGAAATCTCACCTTCTTTTGAACACATATGTTGTACTGTCGAAATAACCTCATCCTAGGATTTATACAATACATGAGCCTATTAATATACATACATTTGTCACAATTTAATATATTTTATACGCATAGGCCTACTTATTTGTCAGATTTTGGATACTGTGAAATCGCTCTACTTCCGTTAATTGCGATGGTAACAGTGATTTTGTGATAAGTTTCGATTTTAATGAAAAGAATATCAATATATTTATATTCCCACCGATTTGACTGAAATGGCCCGCTAGTAGATTTCACATCAATATACTTCTATCCATGGAAGAAAAGTTAGCCTCCCAACAAAATAATTGTATGAACTTCATTTTGTAAATAATTTTACCGAATCTTTTAGGTCTTTATACGCTTTTAAATCATGTATTTTCATTTCTCAACATAAACCTCGCCCTGAAAAATCATTAGAGCCAGAAATATTACAAAAATACAAAATATAACGGTGATATTTGTGTTTATTTTGTTGGTAATCGACTTTTTTCTTTCGTGGATACTAGTATAGAACAAGTACAAGAATCAACCATTATGAATAAATAAGAGGAGAATATTCGATCTCTCTCTTTGGCATCCCTTAATGCGTATCACAGGGTGGCCAAATACACTCTGTTTGTCCACCCCTGTCCGTTAACTGTATTAGTAATCAGCAGACAATAGCCAATCATGCTGTAGTGATGCAACAATCCGCCGCTTGGATGCGCCTACATCGTCTGGTGCATGGAAACCTTCAGATGTATGCGTTTCGGTCGAGGGTTCCGGTTCCGGTGCATGTCGGCCAGGGGTTCCGGTTCCGGTGCAGTAAGTCTATACAATTAAATCTCTCTCTCTCTCTCTCTTTCACACTCTGTCTCAGATGATGAAGATTTGTAAAATTGCAAAATGTTAAACGTAATTGGTTTGCCATTTTCTTTTAGTTCATGTAGACAATGTGGTACTTGTATTTGAATACACCGAGGACCATGTCATTAATTATGTTCATCTCATATGTAATGTATCTTAGATGGATTTGTTATTGTCGTTAATGTGGAAAGGAAATAATTGAAGAAGAATTTGGAAAATCTTTCTGGCTATAAATTTTATTGTCAGCAAATGGGCGTATCAAATCATTTTTGAAAATCTTTTAATAGAAATATTATTGTTTGGAATTATTTTCTCCGGGGTTCGTGTCTCTTTTACCGATTTACGATTCAAATCAAGTAGTTTAGAAATAAAATTAAGGAATGAAATAATATCGACAGCAAATATGTGGGTGCTAAATTAATATTTGGTGAGGGAATAAAGGAAGATTTGGGAGAAAACGCGAGGACGAAACATCAAAGAGAGAAAAGATGGAAGATCGATCAGAAATTGAAGATTACTTTCACCCAAAACAAATTATTTCATTTTTCACTAACCATGAACTTATAAGTTTATTTTTTTAAGTTTGTTGAATAAGTTATATGATTAATTAATTACTTTCGGATGATAACATCGCCCTTGTGATGCCCCGTCCGGAAGATCTGATGATTTTATTCAATTTTATTCAAGGTTTTCATTGAAAACATGATAAACATGCATTAACCGAATGTAATTCAAAATGTGTAACAACAGTCAATTTGAAGTCAACAATTTAACCGAACTATAACACTTTAAGTGAGCTTCGTCAAAAAAAATTAAGCTTGGTAGCAATTTTAAATTGTGATCATAATCAAGAATTTTATCTCTACTGGTAGATAGTTACATTAGTCTTCTGCAAGAGACCATTATCTAAGAATAATCTACAAAAACATTAAATCGGTTTGGTTTTAGATGTAAAAAAAAATTAAATACATATTCTTGAGTTAATTCCGTTATATAAATAGTGCAACATTAGTCTATCCTATAAAGTTATGAAATGAGAAGAACAAGTATTCAAAAGATGTAATAAAGTTAAAAATGTATATATAATTGAATCCGCGAAACATGACGGTTCCTACCGACCGTCTCCCCTATCCCACATCACTAGCGCACGGGTGTTTCGCTCCTTCAGTCTCGCCGTACCTCGATATTACGATTACGCACTGACTTAGTTTCACACGATATTGTTGTAGGACCATCATTACCTCAAGCAAGGTTCCGATCGACCGTCCCCCCTATAGATTAACAATAGCGCGCGTAGGTTTCGATCAGCTAATCGTGGTATAAGACGTTGCGAGATGTCGACCTGGTTTTTATGTAAATGTTGAACTGATAGGCAGAGAGAGAGAGAGAGAGAGAGAGAGAGAGAGAGAGAGAGAGAGAGAGAGAGAGAGAGAGAGAGAGAGAGAGAGAAAGAGAGAGAAAGAGAGAAAGAGAGAGAGAGAGAGAGAGAGAGATACACGTGTTATTGTCGCCGGAGGAGGAAGGAAAGGCAAATCTTGTTAGGAAGGTAAACCATGGAATTTGTATCGTAAAATCGATTACCTTCAAATAATTGTACCAGTTCTCTAGTTCTCTCTATCAAACTGTATAGGCTTCTGTCAAGTGACGTCACTCATTGATGTCAGAGAGAGAGACAACAATGTCCCTCAATTGATATTAACCAATCACAATCGCCGATAGTCAATTCTCTGTGTTTCTATGGAGGGCCTATCAAGACGTTTTGCGCCCCTGGGCCCGAAATTTTTGCCCCCTCCCTACCCCCCCCCCCCCAAAAAAAATATTTGCCCCCTCCCTCCCCCCCCCCCTCGTATGATAATAAATTCAGTATAGCGTACTGTTTCAGAAATATGACGAGCACTAGGTTTATATTCAGAAACACATTGAATTTTGTGTCGGGCTATTACTATGTATGGCCTATCAATGAGAAGAATCATTTTAAGAATTTTGATCATTACTAAGTGATATGTTGAAATGGTAATATTGAAATTAAACGGCAAGACAAAAATTATACAAAGACTATATAGTATACACTAGAAGGAAACTATAGCAATACAGAACATTCTATATGCATTAGTTGGTATAACTCACAACGTGTACATATTTATATTGGGTTTCAACGACGCACTATACTGATGGCTACGATCTATTGGCGTCGGTGGATGATGAATGAGATGATGGTTGAGATGAGAGGTTATTTTATTAGGTGTTTTGTATGGTGGGAAGGAGTCGGTGGTGGCCTGTTCAAAACGTCTATTTATATTTTAGGAAAATAAAAGATTTTTTAAGATATATTTACTAATTATTTTATTTTCAAAGGGCTGACACCCCTTGAGAATTTGCCACTCTAGGCCCGGGCCTCGTGGGCAAATGCCTTAATACGGCCCTGTTACTATGGCAACAATTGTTAGTCGTTTGTCACAGTTATTTTGTTAATAATATCACAACAATAAAATGAAAATGGTGGCGAAATGAACAAACTGTCTATGTCATCTCAGAATTAAATGAAATTTTTTGCCACGTTCAAAGCACATCTTATTTTGTTTATAATACATTTTTACATCATTCAAGAATATTTTTCCCAATGATTTTCAATAAATCAGGTTAGAGAGTTTTGAAAAACTTGATAGTTCATCGCCTTGATGTCAAAGAGTTTAATCGTTTCCTAGTTATTATGAGAATGTGTGAGAAACCCACGTCAAGTCATAAAGTTCAATATGTTACTGTTACATGACTACTCTTCACTCCTCACATGATGTTCATACACAATCATCAGGTCCCGATCGACCGTCTCCCCTATCTAATAGCTATAGCGGTCAGGGGTTTCGAACATGTCGAGGAATATGGCCTGATATAGGCATATGAAGCATAATGTTCGTAAATATAAACATCAGGTCCCGATTGACCGTCTCCCCTATCTAATAGCTATAGCGGTCAGGGGTTTCGAACATGTCGATGGATATGGCCTGATATAGGCAAATAAAGCCTAATGTTCGTAAATACAATCATCACGTTCCGATCGACCGTCTCCCCTATCTAATACCTATATCGCTTGGGTGTTTCGAACATGTCGATGATTATGAACTGATAAAGTATTCGAACCTGATATTCTCATAATACAATCATCAGGTTCCGATCGACCGTCTCCTTTATCTAATAACTATATCGGTTAGAGGTTTCGAACATATCATTGATGATAATTCGAACCTGATGTTCTTATAATACAATCATCAGGTTCCGATCGACCGTCTCCCCTATCTAATAGCTATAGCGGTTGGGAGTTTCGAACTTGTCGTTGAGTATGAGCGATGTAGAGTAGTTGAATCAATTGACGTGAAAGTCATCGGCCGTAGCGGCAAGACAGGTAGATGGCCAGCTTTCTCTCTGCAGACCCTCTTCGCTCAATGATCGCTAGAGCTACTAGATGTTGAGGGGGAAACGGTGTAGTTGTTTGCGTTGAGGGCTGAGCGGAATACGCGAGTCAAAGTCGCAGTTATGCTGTTGGTGTTGAAATGTAGAGCTTGGTTGTGAAATGTAGTGGAAAAGAAGCGCTCACAAATTAGAACAATGTCAATAGATGAGCGTAGCGAAGATTCCATTTCACATACCGAAAAAAAATGGGCTTCGTTTTTATGTTTTTTTTTTTTTATTTTGTACGCGGCATACAGGTCAGAAAAAAATATCTATCAACTTGGAAATTTTTTTTTCATATTTGTGTCACACCAGGATAGGCTGGGATTGTTTTTCAGAAAAATCAGTCAGAAGTTTCTGCCGGTAAAAATCTTAGTGTTTGAAAAATCCTCGTGAGAATAACCCAGAGGAAAAATACTTGAAAAACAAGAATTCTTTAAAAGCTCTGAAATTTTCACCGAATTTAGACAATACTATATTATACACCTTATCAGATATTTTTGCAACAATCAAATGAGAAATAACAAAGAAAACGCATTAAAGGTGTTCATTTTATTGAATATTTGGATCAATTGGTTTTGCAAAGTGTATATGCGACAGGTTGCAGCACTATAAACATCAACAAGTTGCAGATAAGGTTTTTGAACGTTTGAAGTAATCCAAGGTCCATAAATGTGGATTGAGCTGACAGAATATTTTTCATTCTAGATTTCCATACTTCTAAGCTCATCTCACAACGCGCATTTCACGTTTTCCTAGTTTATAGAAAATTGAAATTGTTTTATTGGTGCTAGTTTTGTTAGTTTTACAAGAAAGCAATATGTTTATTATAGTAGGCGAAAGCAGCATGCGTTGTAATATGAGCGAGTTATTTGTCACTCGAGAACTATATACACACCCCAGTGGAAACTGTTAAGTCTACGAAGCCTTGAATCACCGTGCCCATTGATACTGAATTAAGGATAACCACTAATGTCCACTATTTGATGAAATTTTATTCATCCAATAATTATTTTTTCAGATTTGGCTGGGCCAAACCCAATGAAAATGTTCAATAGTGTTCATCATATTTTTACTTATATTCAGTAAAATTTTGAATTGCTTTGAAGAGATTTTGTTTCCAAAATTTGATAATTGATGGTAGACATTGTTGTATCTCACTTTTAGCAATGAGTGACATCACTTTACGCAAACCCAAACTGTATTACCTTGTCAAATCACGAATAGTGTCGATTTAGCGAATTAATGAATTGTTGGTGATAGATTTTGAACGGTATGAGATAATACGAAAAATTATAATGATTATAATGAGAAATTATAATACGGAAGAAAAACAGATAACGTTTTATACCTTCAAGATGATATAAATCTATGAAATGTTCAATTCAAATGGTATAATTTTCACAGGTTGACAGCTGAAGAAAAAAAAACACAAATAATAAAAAAAACATTTTCATTTTTATACCTGTCACAATGTTAGAATTCAAGGTTGATAATGTTATTTTCTTTCATTTTGAAGGTATTACAATTATCTGTGTTTCTCCCGTATCATAATTTTGATACGTTTTACCATTCAAAAGTTATCACCAAAAATCTAGTATTTCGTTAAATCAACTCCCGTGCACTTTCAACTCAAATTCTGAAATGTATGCAATTTTCATTGAATCTTATCAAATTGTATTGAATATATATTTGAATCTTCAAATGTTTATATTTGAAGTGAATGTTTAGGTTTTTGTATTCCATGTAGGCCTATTGGACGACATTGAAATGAAAGTTGTCGAGTAGAAGATGTGCTAATTCATACATTTCATTGTTGCACAGAAGACAAGTCAGAAAAACAAGAAGAAAGTCATTTCGGGCGGTTATTGTTTAAACAAAACAAAACAAAAAACAAGATATGCATATACAAGTAAATATTGTGTATAGTACCTCTCTCGCCACCTCTTTCTCCCTTTCTATTGTAACTTATAATCTCTCTTTGTCTCCAACTACAATTATTTTACATGTATTTTAATTAAAATTTATGTTTTTAAATTATTCCAATGCTGTTGTTTTTCATTCAAGCACTGAATATAATCATAAATCGATAAATAACCTCAATATGAGATAAATTCAATATAATTCAAGCTTGAAGAAATGTATTCCCGTAATTGAAATTGATAATTTTATAATTGAATTTCACTATATATTATGTGATATCGTAATTCCCAATTGGATAAAAATAAATAAACAAATAAATAAATGAATAGGATTAAATTATTTCTTCATATTTATTCGGTCCTGGGATTAAAATTATAATTCGCCCATCCTCTAATTTTGAAATATTCATACATACCACACTTGTGAGTTTAAATCTTCTCCCTCCCTCTCTCTCTCTCTCTCTCTCTCTCTCTCTCTCTCTCTCTCTCTCTCTCTCTCTCTCTCTCTCTCTCTCTCTCTCTCTCTCTCTCCCTGACCCCAGGGGTGACCTCAAGATGGCCTGAATCAGGTACACCAATACACATATTGTTAACTCTTAACAAGATCGTGCGCTGAGATGTAACTGGGTTAGCAGAAAGTTGCCGTCACATATACATATAACCACATCACTTATCGGTGACGACTCGAAACACGCGAGCGTTTTGAATTAACTATAGCAAGAAACAGGCGTTCGACGTGTCAATTTGTTGATGGATGTTTCAAATGTGTTGGTCATGTGGAAAAGGTAAAACCGAAATTGATAAAAAAAAATTACATATAGTTACAAACATTCGGGAATTTTCACTAGCTTATATCAAATTGTTGATGTTTAGAAGTTGGTAAAAGTTGAAAGAATATGTTGGTCACTCACGTGAAGGATGAAATCGAAATTATAAAAAAGTTTTTTTTCTTACTAATGAATAGTAAGATGCATTCTGAAATTTCTCCAGCTTGGATATTCTTGAAAGATATTTCGGTGAAATTGAGACGCATTGGTCATGTGTAAAAGGTACATTAAAGTGGTTGGTGAGCAATGTTTTTTGTAAGAATATGAGCGAAAAGTGAGGCTTTTTTAGTGATTTCACCGTATTTATATGTGTGTATAGATTGAGACATTCCATAATTGAATTATTCTCATTTCATAATGGCCATAAAAATGTATTTAATGTTCATAATTAATATAATTAATTGTACTTATATATTTCTGTGATGAATTACTAAGCTTTAGAGATTCTTGAAATTCATTCGCACCGTCATTTTGACTCGTGAATTCATTTTTATTACGCATTAATTAGAATTATATATTCAATCTGGTTTCAACTGATTCAATGAAGCTAGCTTTATGCTACGCGCGGCACATTCAATGATGATAGTAAAATTCAATTCAATTGAAATTCAATTCGGATTTATCCATGGAATTATTAATTTATAATTTCAGTTAGTGTTATGAATTTATTATATGATACATTTCCTTTGAGGTGGTCACGTGACATTGTGGTGCCCCGTCCGGACGATCCTACCTTATTGGCATCGTTAGCCCTATTGCAGGATCAATAACTATTTGTCAAGTTTTGCACATTGATGAAAACAACAATCTTCCATATTCATTATAATTAAACTCTATATTCCATCATTCATAACAAAACAAAACTAAAATAAAGGAATGGAATACTTCATTACAAATCATATCAAATCTTGCTTCAGACATTTTTGTAACAATTTTTCATTCTTAAAAATATATATCCATATAAATCTTATCATTAAAACTCATCAAAATAAGAACATATACAAATTTACTTCCTTACCAGTCCATATCAAATCTACATCATACGATAGGCCTATAACTAGTTTCCAATGTTGATAAAAAATGCAAGCAAATGTTCATCTATATTGCTCTATAACCATTAAAACCCCTCAAAAAGAACATGAGTATTAACTACCAATTACGAATACGTATCGAATCTATAAATTCTCACAACGTAGAGTTTTCAACAAATTTAATACATTTCTTAATCTCTATATTCCATCATTAAATCAAAAACCAACAACAAAAAACACAAGAACTTACTTCCTCACGAATCCACATCTACCTTCATTAATCATTACGTCAAGTCTAGATCTTAATAGATAATATATATAAAAAAACATTCCTCCATATTTCTTCATTTCTAATATTCATCAATGAAACAAAAACCAACTAAAAAAACATAAAAATTTACTTCCTCACAAATACCTATCCAATCTACATCAACCTTTACGTCAAGTTTTCAATCCTAATAAAAAATATACAAAAAAAATCTATATTTCTTCCTCATTATATTCATCATTGAAACAAAAACCAACTAAAATAACTCAAGAATGTACTTCCTTAATCACATCCAATAGTAACTAGTGGGACATTTGATTGGTCTTGAACATTCACTGGCCATAACGTAACCACGAGGCTTTTCAGATCATTACCAGCACGTTTTTACACGACGCTTTTTGTTGTTCTAATGATGACAAAATCGAACTGTAATTACGTGTAGCTCATCTTAGGCAGTAAACCAGGATATATGCATGGATGGGTTGATGAAACCTTGCGTTTATATTCTATTCAATTTCATTCTATTTTCACTTTTCTCTTAATCTATCGTCTTCTTTTATTTTATAATTCTCTATTACTTCTCTCTTTCTTTCCCATTCCGTCCATATGCTTGAAACATTCACAAACTTTGACCACCATGGCAAAGTACACGGAAATGAACATGGGCACAAAATGACAAAACTCAAGTTAGTTAGTTAGACTTAGTGGCGGTATTACCAAGTCGAGTTAGCCTTTATCTGACAGTTCAAGCTAGTTATCACCACGGTTACCTGTGGTATTTGTTTTTACCAACTCTCAGATAAACACTAACTGGACTTGGTAATACTGTGCCTTGGTGGCGGTATTACCAAGTCCAGTTAGCCTTTATCTGACAGTTCAAGCTCGCTATCACCACGGTTACCTGTGGTATTTGTTTTTACCAACTCTCAGATAAACACTAACTGGACTTGGTAATACTGTGCCTTAGGGTTGAACGAGAGGAACTCGGCTTGTTTTGTTGTAAGTTGAGAGGTATATTTGTATGAAATGTAATGGGAATATACACGCATTGATTTTGAAAATATTAACGGTCTCCGATATGTAGATTTTATTAAAGGACACAAAAACCGTGAAACTAGGTTTTAACGATTAATGACTATATTTATTTCCCTGTTTTAGAAGAAAATTGGAAATCATCTTAATTTCAGAAATTATAGTCAGTTTGTTTGTCCTCCAGGACTTGATCCTTTTTATAAGTCGTGACGTAGACATTACTCGATATTGCTTATGTTTCTATACAGAATCGGTAATGTCTACGTCACGACTCATGGTCTCTGGAGGATACTGACAGCAAATTTAATTAAAATTTCTGAAATTGAGATGATGATTTCTAGTTTTGTCGAAAATTACGGAAATGAATGTCGTTATTATTCATAGAAATTCAGTATCAGGGTTTTTATGTCCTTCAATTGTACTAGATGTCTTTCATTTCATGAATTTAATTGATCTATAAAAACTAATTCAATTTTTTTAATTCAAAATGGCAATTCTGCCTGATTTAAAAGTACATAACAATGTGCATCATTCATATATATAAATTTACAAAGATATTTTAATTTTCTCGAAGATTTTTTCAATTTTAAAACTCTCCAGGATATGATGTTTTTCAAATTTGTGTACTGGTTTTCTCAAGGTGAATCGATTTCGCTCAAAATACACAGTGTAAAACCACATAGTGGCGCGAATATGTGTGCCAAAATTCATACCAATTTGTTAATCCATTTGAACTGTGGAGCACGAACAAAAGTATAAGGATACAGAAAAAAATCTTCTCAAGTAAACTTTAATGGTACATTAGATAAGTGCATCTTTCACTACTTGAGGTTTTGAAAAAACAGGATATAAGCACGAATGATATAAATGGCCCAACATCGTGATTCTGAAAGAGATAAGAACAATATTGTGGTTGATTAATCGGAACCCACGTGTCGCTGTGTTGTTCAGTGCAAGAAGTGTGCTTCAGAGGAACTACTAGAAAGATTCAATCAGATCTAGATCTATCCATCTCTCTCTCTCTCTCTCTCTCTCTCTCTCTCTCTTTCTCTCTCACTCTCTCTCTCTCTCTCTCTCTCTCTCTCTCTCTCTCTCTCTCTCTCTCTCTCTCTCTCTCTCTCTCTCTCTCTCTCTCTCTCTCTCTCTCTCTCTCTCTCTCTCTCTCTTTCTACCTCTCTCTCTCTCTCTCTCTACATATACACATATAGATCAAAACAAGATCATATCCGAGACTTCCGGGGGCGTTCATGTATCTATCATTATTATAAATAGGTATCAGTACTATATGATATACTGCTATCAACGAGAAAAGAAATAACTGGATTAGAAAGAGACAGACAATGAATTGCGCACAGACCAAGATGCATAGAGTAGTTGAAAGCACATTGGGAGTCGATTTGGTGGAATGTTAGTTTTTTTCAATCAACTTCTGAACGGTATGAAATATATGTGAATTCTGATACATAATAAATACAGAAACTCTTTGATATGTTTTTTAATGGTATAGGCCCCAAGTGAAGACTATTTAATTCATTTCGTTTGCTTTTTACGAATATACAGCTGAAAATATATATTTTTCAGCTTCAGACCTGAGAAAATTTTAGAATAGAAGGTTTAAATCTTTATTTCATTTAATTTTGAAGGTATTGAAGAGATCTGGGTTTAGGTTTCATTAGAATTCTGATATCTCATACCGTTCAAATGTTATTACCGAAAAACTAATAGTTCACTAAAATCGATCCCATTACGCTCCTTACTCGAACCTAAAATGTGTACACATCCAGCATTATGATTTTCATTTGAGACATAGTTTCATGAAAATGATTTATATTGTGCAGGTTCACTTCATGAATCATAGTTCACGTCTAAATGACGTCACTGGAGTCACAGTGGGTACAGTCCGTGATTCACTCATCACACAAGCAAGTTCAGTAATTAATCCAGTGGATTGGTATCACTGATTCATTGAACTCTGAGTGTGCACTCCCTGATTAGTTACATTTGTATAAAAAGGTGTACCAACTTTGAGGAAGTGAGAACTCTACAATAAACCAATTGGATAGGAATGAGCAACTCATTCCTAATGTAGGCCTACACAGGCCAGTGGCGTAAACACCCAACATTACTGAGGCTTCAAGATTTATCAAGTTGTCACGTGTTTGTTATACTCAGGCCTATATCACGTGATTATTGGGGGGTCAGCCGACTCTCTGACCCCCCCTCCCCCCCCCCCAGCTCCACCACCCCTGCTAATGCACACTCCAGAGCTGAGGATGTGAGGGTGACCTGTCGGTTCTTCTAGTTTTGCGGGGTGATTGACCTTCGAATAATATTGTGAATCTGATTATTTTGATCCTCAACGTTTACTTGGTTGCCTGATTGACTGCTTTTTCCGATATGTGCGATATATGTTCTTCGAAGAAGACTTCAATGAGGACAGAATTGTTTCGATGCACGATAAAATTATGACACGTATATTTTCTTCATAGTTTTTATGCATGGAAAGGTTATAAACTGAATAATATCAATTGAACGTTAGACGGTCAGTGAAATTTAGAGGTAATTAGTGTAATTTGTAACGCAATTGCAGCACATTTTATGTTTTCAGTATATCTGGTTGCACAGCTCTGGGATTCAAGAATACACTGTGGAGCCATATAAGGTGTTTGTTATGGGTGGTCCCTTCGACCTTCCTCTCATCTGGTTAGGGCCATACTTTGTTCTATCGGTTATGTTCGGTCGTGACAGACAAAGATATATGTGTGTATATATATATATATATATATATATATATATATATATATATATATATATATATATATATATATATATATATATATATACATATATATATATATATATATATATATATATATATGAATATATGAATATCTATATATATATATATATATATAAATATATATATATATAAATATATATATATATAAATATATATATATATATATATATATATATATATACATATATATATACATATATATATATATATATATATATATATATATATATATATATATATATATATATAACAATATAGATATTCATATATTTATATATATAGTTGAAACAATTCTCTCTATTATCCCGAACTCTATAATCAAGTTGATAAGTTGAAAATAAAGTATATAGGCCTAATCCTTTGAGAAACCGGAGTAGAAATTTTTGAATATTCCATCTAATTCACCTGGAGTGATGGAGTGAAAATCTTATGCTTTTATCTCATTCATGTTTTCATCATGTGATGTATTTTAATTGAAAAGTGTTGTAAAGATGACTTCATACATTACCATATAGATAAAGTATCGGAATATAATAAAATACATTATTTACATAAACCATAAACTCTGTTTTACGATCTCGCCCAGTTTCCTTCACATCCGGTTTCTGTCGTGGGTGGCAGTATAGTTATATCCACACGAGATGAACATTTCGATCGACCGTCTCCCCTATCTCAAATCACTAACGTCCGGACGGTTCGCGTCGTCAACACAACTATACATACACAGATGGGTAAAACTGAATCGAAAGTCATTCCACTCGAACGTAAAACTCAACACCATCTTATTGACAGGTCAAAACATCCCACCGTTAATGTTATAAGATGGACGAGACGTGCGATCGAGATGGTCAACATGGATTAAAACCACTCCGCCCTCGCATAGGTCACAAGTGTTATACCTGTTGATATTCTTTATATCTGCTCTTATACTTTCTACTGCTATCATCGGCTCATGACGGCTGGAGAAACTGCATTGCAAGATTGCTTATAGATTGTTATTATTGTTATATATTGAAAGAAATTAATTTCAACGATTGTTATGATTGTATTTTGTATATATTATATATTCAGGATGTTCTTTTTTATATTTATTAATATAACTATGAATATGAATATCTCAAATGTCAGTTGAACTTTCCTTTATTCGAAATTATTTTACAATGTGAAGCAATCAATCGTTTATATATATATATATATATATATATATATATATATATATATATATATATATATATATATATATATATATATATATATACATATATATATATATATATATATATATATATATATATATATATATATATATATATATACATATATATATATATATATATATATATATATATATATATATATATATATGTATATATATTAGAATATATATATATATATATATATATATATATATATATATTTAATATATGTATATATATATATATACATATATATATAATACAATTCATTACGGAAACTGCAAGACTTTAATCTACGGCGTAAAATTATGGTCACCGACAGTGCAGTCCTGGTGTTGAAGTTCATTAGTTTCAAATAATTAAAATGGGGTGGTAAGATTGCCCTTGTGGTGCCCCGTCCAAACGATCCATCTTTCATCTATAGCTTTAATTGGAGAACAATGATTTTGTTTCAAGTTTCGATGTTATTAAAAAAAATAAAGAAAAAATATTTCATTTCATTGACAGAAATCATTCTGCCCCAAATTGGATTGAGAGTGACAATGTAGGATTTTTCGAACGGGCACCAAAAGGAGGGCCAAGCTACGAGTGCTAAGTTGAACGTAAAGTTGTTATCACCATGGTCACCTACTGGTTTTCATTTCATCTCGATTTAAATAATGTAGATATGAAACTTCTATAATCTATTAAGTGAATTCAGTAATTAAAATCAATTTAGTAGTAACGTATAACGGATCAAGCAATAACTTTATCAAATATAATACTTGATAAAATCATACATAGTTTTCGAAGTCTGTGGCTACAAAAATAAAAAATATGAAAAATATGAAATCCATCAATATAATTAAGTGATTAATAATCAATTGGGTATAAATATAATATTGTGTTATTAAAAAATAATGCTTTTCATTTAACAAGGGAATAATCGATATAATTACTATATCGTGTCAAGAATTCAAAACACTGAAATATTATTAATACAAAATCGTTTAATTGGAATTATGATCTCAGTGTAAAATGATTTCTACTAGTCAAGTGAGAATACTTGAAAAACCGAACAGTACTAATGAGAAATTAAAAATAATTCCACACAACTTCCAATATAATAAAACGTTTCCATGTTTCACGTGCAATTAGTGCACTTTTATTCTCATAACTATTGTAATTATTGTCACTCGCAACTGATTAGAAATGAACCAAGCAAATAATACCGGTGCAATAACCTTTTATTTCATACTTATTAAATCCACGAGAGAATAAGGCTTGAAACACCCGTGTGCTAGTGATGAGATAGAAAAGACGGTCGATCGAAACATTTATCCTTCTATATAAAATTATATACTGTTTTTCATGATAACAACAACACAATAGCTCACATGGGAGTCTATTCGGATGAAATATCAGTTTTAAATAATTACTTCAGAACAGTTTAAATATCCACATTATACAAGAGAAACACTTTCACAATGATATTAACCTTGGATTCGAACATTTCCACATATATACAGATAAGAATACATACATCTCAAGCTATAAATATATATATATATAATATATATATATATATATATATATATATATATATATATATATATATATATATATATATATATATTTATATATATATATATATATATATATATATATATATATGTATATATATATATATATATATATGGTAGTAATATTTCTGCGGTAATGCCACTATGTTGAAACTCTTCGTGTCGACGTTTCGGCAGAATTTGCTCCGCCATCTTCAGGACTCGGTCGGTGGTCAGCACTCTATATACATATACACTCTATATATATATATATATATATATATATATATATATATATATATATATATATATATGCATATATATATATATATATATATATATATATATATATATATATATATATATATATATATATATATATATATATATATATATATATATAAACTGAGTGAGAGAGAGAGAGAGAGAAACATATTATATACATCATTCTGTTACATATACACTCTTGAAGAGGCCTATACAGTGAAATTTCTATACAGAATCGGTAATGTATAGGGCCTACGTCATGACGTCAGAACACGGCCTTTTTGTGATTCGTGACGTAGACATTACTAAATTCTGTTTATATGCATTCAAAGAATTGGTTTTGCCTGCGTCATAACTTATGATCTCCGGAGGAAAAAATATCTACAATTGACGACTAGTGATTGACCCGCCCATAAACGTCACAAAACAGAACATCCAATCAAATGGGCTTTGTTATGTGGGAAATTTCACATTTACCTATCAGAGTATCTCAAAATTCCCACATGAAGTATAGATCCAGGTGGCCCTGGCGATTAGCCACGCCTATCACTAGTGGTCAATTGAGATGATGATTTCTAATTTTCTTCAAAATTAGGAAAATTAATGTCGTCATCGTTTATTATTATCTAGTTATAGTGTTGTGATGTCCTTTAATAACTGATATATTTGAACTATTTAAACTCTGACGCACGCGCTCTTCACTCTACTGACTGAATTCCACGACTTGTTGATTGTTGGAGAGTTATGGAATGATGGCAACGGTTGTGGGCGTTCATTAACCATTGTAAAACTTGTTTCTGGTGCAGAAAACCGTGACGAGAAATGAATCGCATTGTAATGGGTTACGTATTACTACTCAAACGAGTGAATACTTGATTGTAATTATATGAAGAGAAGTAGAGGTACTTATTGTAGGACTGGAAGAGAGTATCGATATATTATACTGACGGCTAATGACGAGTAGGTAAGATGGTATGAAATAGATGTCGCTTATTGGATTAATATCAATTTTTCTTTTTTTTTTTTAATAAATTTTTCAATTTTTTTTTTTTTCAATATCTCATCATTTGGTCTTATTTTTCTGAATAAGTAATCAATTAGAATATTCAATTTTCTAGACTATGACACAATATTATTATTAATTTTTTCATCAAACACTGGTGTATTGTCATTTTGCTCTATTTATCTGTTATTTTCATTTTTATATTATTCTGCGTCTAATGGGCAACCTTTTGTAAGGCAGAGACTTTAGTTCACTATTAAAGTATTTATAGAGAGAGAGAAGTTTATTGAAAACACTGCCGCCCAAACGGTTGCCACACGGACACAGTATAACAAAATTTATAAAAACAATGCATTATTTTTTTTTTAAATAAAATAATTAAATGTAAAAATATATAATAGAGACATTATTTTAAAAAACTTTTTCGTAATGAAGAAATTGAGTATCAAGAGTTATATATAAAAAAATGTATTTCAGAAAAATAAAACAATTATATAGGCCTACATCTTTATTTGAATAACGACTATATGCCATAATATATATGGCTGCCAAACATATAATATATAATCATCGAATATAAATTAATTGATAAGAAAAAGACAATAATTAACTGTAATGAATTAAGTAGAAAAGATACAAATGATAATAATATTTCCAACGAGAATGATTAGTGGAACAAAAGATGATAGAGAATAATGAGATAGTATTTCCACAATAGTCCACTTTACAACAATGTCACTTCAATGTTGAAAGAAATAAACAAAAACGGCCACCAATTGTATGATAATAAGCAATCACAATCTTTGATAGTTCTCAAGGTCGCTAGGTTGCCATGGTAACGATTGTTATTGTAATTAGGAGCAGCAATATACGGAGATAGTATGTTTGTCAGGTTACCATATAACAACAAGTACAGTTGGGGCAAACAAACTAAACACATTGACTAAACGCAAAACTACAACTAAAACACAAACTATAGACACTGAACATAACATAAAACATATCATATTCTAGTAACTTACGTATTCTATTATATTATGAAACTGACGTTGTGATTGGAGAAGACAATTTAGAGGACTTTGTTGTATATTTTTACAACCATTACATCATTTGGACTGAATGTACAGATTCCAGTTTGAATGAAGTTGAATATAATGAAAAAATAAATAGAGATTATAATAATCTATATATTGGCACAGATAATCGAGCTGTGATATTAGTATGAAATACTGCGTATATATGAAATGAATTAAACTTTTACCTACTCAAAGTTGAAGAATTATGTGTATAATTTAAAAAATGAGTCGATCAAACTTTGAAGCATATCTCTTTTTGAATATATTCCAGTGTGTGTTTCTGTGTTTTTGTGTTTTCTGAAGCATTCGATGAATCCAAGAGAGACACAGACTTGTAGAACTTGTATTTTTGTGTTTTCTGAAGCATATCTCTTTTTGAATATATTTCAGTGTGTGTTTCTGTGTTTTTGTGTTTTCTGAAGCATTCGATGAATCCAAGAGAGACACAGACTTGTAGAACTTGTATTTTTCCTGTGTTTTCTGTGTATTGTTCTGTGAAGCGAGTTTTTTGTACTCTTCGTCAGGTTGACCGAACCGTTCTGTTAGTTTGTACATGGTCCTTGAAACTCATCAAAACAAGAAAGGAAATGATAAAATCCAATTATAAAATCTTGGTCAATTTACACCAATTAAAACGAATCCAGTTTGATGTCGCTAAAAGAACTCTTTCAGTAATAGGCTTATTCCAAGTAGTGATGTCACACATTGTTGTAATATGCGGACAACAATGTACCTCAAATTGTATTACCAACCACAACTCAACAATTGGTTTATTTTTCCTTAACATTCAACAAAATTTCTTCGAAATACAATTTTCTTTTATGAATAACCCATCCGTTGTGAAGTATTGCTAGTTATGAAAACAGACTTGTAATTGAATAACTCATTTGGAGCGAGTTTTACTGATCTTAGGCCTGGTATTAACAGTCCAGTTAGAAGCTATCTGAGAGTTAATGATAGCAAATATCACAGGTATCCAAGGCGATAACAAATTTTATCTACCAGTTGGAGCTACTCCCACGTTGATAACAAGTGCTAATCAGCTAACTATTAGTTAAGGTACGAGAATAACTTATAACCGAGGGTTTGTTAATTAAAAAGTTAATTCGCCAACTACTAATTCATAAAACTGGTTCCTGATCCGATTCTTGAATTACTTATATCCACAAAAGAAGCTGTCGTCTATACCAGCTTTATAATTTTTAAAAACTCAATTTACTAAATGTTCAGTTTTGAAATGATTCACCTCTAGGATTTGACGCTTGTGAAAAATATGCATTTCCATTTACTTCAAACCATTAACCTGAAAAATCACAATACTCTTAAAATGCCCCGGAAATACAAAAACGGCAAAGCTTATATATATATATATATATATATATATATATATATATATATATATATATATATATATATATATATATATATATATATATATATATATATATATATATATATATATATATATATATATATATATATATATATATATATATAGATATACATATATATATATATATATATATATATATATATATATATATATATATATTATTTTGGTAGATGCCAGTCTCCTTTCGTGGTACGGTTATACAAGATACAGTTATTGAATACAGTTATTGGATACAGTTATTGGATACAGTTATTGGATACAGTTATTGAATACAGTTATTGGATCCATTTATTGGATACAGTTATTGGATCCATTTATTGGATACAGTTATTGGATACAGTTATTGGATCCATTTATTGGATACAGTTATTGGATACAGTTATTGAATACAGTTATTGAATACAGTTATTGGACACAGTTTGGTAGATGACAGTCATGAGAACACCTCAACACCTCCCGTAGGCCTCTAGATGGGCATTATGCCGGTATGCCCGACGCCAGCTCCAAGGCTCTAAACTCTTCATGCCCGGAACCCAACTATTAACTCGACGGGCTCTCAAACAGAACAATGACATAAATACGTACAAATGAAGTGATTCGATTACTCAAACAAAGACTTCACTCAACACGTACCGTTCACTCAACGATTGCCATTAATCAGAAGACAAGGTTTTCACTGATTGACTTATCAAGCTGCTTGGATTCACTTGTTGTGCTGGATTTATGTGTGTTACATGTTTCAGTTGATGTTTTGATCATCAATTAGTACGAATATAGATATATTTGTGTATTTTTAATTTTCAAATATATATTTACATATATATATATATATATATATATATATATATATATATATATATATATATATATATATATATATATATATATATCTGATCGCACATTTTTGGTATTCAACGCGTAAGCTTATTAACAAAAAAACAGAGAAAAATCAAAATTGTTTCAATATTTATATATATAATATATATATATATATATATATATATATATATATATATATATATATATATATATATATATATATATATATACTAAATGAATGAATATTGATCATTTGAAGGCGCGTCAACGACGGGGTTATATTGCGCTGGTATATATATATATATATATATATATATATATATATATATATATATATATATATATATATATATATATATTTATATATATATATATATATATATATATATATATATTCATATATATATATACATATATATATATATATATATATATATATATATATATATATATATATATATATATATGTATATATATATATATATATATATATATATATATATATGTGTATTGTGTATATATATATATATATATATATATAAATATATATATATATATATATATATATATATATATATATATATATATATATATATATATATATATATGTATGTGTGTGTGAGGTATGTGTGTGTGTGAGGTATGTGTGTGTTCATGTACGGGTGTGTTTGTCTTTGTGTGAGTGTGTGTGTTTCTATGCATATCGGCCTATATATACAACTTATATAAAATGTCATTGTTCTTCATTCTTAATGCCTACAAAACGCCACTCTGATATTTCGTAAGACGAAGGTGTGTTTATTCAATGAATTACTATATCACAACTCGTTAAGTACAAACAATACTCAAGTGGCCCATTGTTGAATTAAGTGTTTATTTTCTCAATCATGTTAATTAACTGTTTAATTGTCGCGTCATTCATTGGCTTTCTTCCTTCCTTCTCCTCGCGACGCCTTGTGTGGCGACATGGGCTCTGTCGGTAAAGAAGTCGGCTGTTTTTCCGCGTTGACATGTCGGAAATGTACCAGTAACTAATTGTGGTGGACATTATGCAGTATGATTTATAGTGATTATATATATCTTCCGGCATTTTGACCTGACATAATAATACCAATAGGAAATCTGTTGTGAATTTTCAAGTGGTGAAAATATTGTTCTGTAAGCCTACTATATAAAATGTTTAATTGTACAAATTATGAACATGCATTTTTATACTTTTTTTAATATTCTTGTTCAAGTGGCAGTTGCGGTAAGGGTCCTGAATAATTATGAAAACATCAAAACTGATGAAGAAACGTGATGCAACTTCAATAACTTTGCACTTTTGAAAGATGTAGTATTGTTTCTCATCTTGAATATTTGTCTGGGAAATCAGTAACGCTCTGAATACTAAATGATATAGAAATATATTGGTGGTATTTGTGCTTATTATGTTGGTAGAAGACTTTATTCTTCCGTGTATAGGCCTATACAAGTATATTACAAACGATAAACACTGACTCTTTATTGAGAGTGATAAAACATAGTCTATTTAATCTAAGACCAGTTGTACAGCAAAAGGGCTGTCATTCATTTTTATTCCGATCACTATATATTAATTATTTGATTTCATAATAATTTACAATTATGTTTTAATAGCTTATTTTATGAGTCTGCAGAGAAAACGCACTTTATGGTTTATTAATAATTATTACTTTTTATATTATTATTCTCAAACAACCATACCAAGTTACATACATAGGCCTACATGTATTCAGTACATCAAGATATATTTATATATATATATATATATATATATATATATATATATATATATATATATATATATATATATATATATATATATATATATATTTATATATATATATATATATAATTAATAATCAAATCTTTATGGATAATTAAAAGTCGCGTTAACGAATAAATATTGATTTAATTGCCCGACGTTTCAACAAAACATATATATATATATATTTATATATATATATATATTTATATATATATATATATATATATATATATATATATATATATATATATATATATATATATATATATGAGTATAAATGAAATTGCAAATAAAATTATACTGATGTTTACGTGCGGAAAAGTAAAAAGCAGTCCACATAAGAACTGCTATTTTATTGCTGTTAAAATTGTTATTTTATGATTCACAATAAAATATTAATCAATCGTGCTAAACAATATTAATTGTTTATCTATAAATTTCATTCTTCAAGTTTAAATACCTAGCTGTTGACATAAATATAGATATTCTCAGTGACCATTAAAATCAAATTAAATAAGCCATCAAGTAGGAATGAATCTTCTATATTTGTGAACCTACTTCAATCGTCAAAATTGATATGCAATGTTGAATATTTGAGATGAGTCTATAACATATTTGACTGATATCTCAGGTAATTAGCTCATAATGCAGTCTAGATTTATAACCGTTATCAATTGGGCCTGTTGTCATATGTATTGATTTGTGGTCTAACCTACTTGTTGATAACTAGTTGATATATCTTATCAAATATATTTCAAAATAAAATCTCCGATTCAACTATCAACGATTTATAGCTATATATTATTCAAGGTAATTAAAATACAACAGGGAAAAGATTGAAATACAAATAGATAATAGAATAGGAATTGCTCTTGAATTTAAATCATCAATTATCATTTCTATTTTTGACGATGCATCTGTACAGAATAGTCATTTTATCATATCTATTATATTTTTCACTATTTTTATAATGAAAATTCGAAATTCCAAGCAATTTTTCATCACCTAAACCAATCACATTGAGAAACATGGAATTGTATGAATACGTTTATACAATATAATCCATCGATACATATAGCAATTTATTGCATGACAATATTGTGTGGTGCACCAGTCACGAAATCCGTATAATCCATATAATCCATATAATCCATATAATCCATATAATCCATATAATCCATATAATCCATATAATCCATATAATCCACATAATCCATATAATCCATATAAAATATCCATATAATGGATAAGGATATGGATATCCATGCTCATTATAACCTAACACCAACACACAGTAAGATTTCTCTCACCAGTATTATTCTCAACCTGTCAATTAAATTCACAGTAGACTATAAGTTTAGAGAGATAAGTTTATTGCAACACTGCCGCCAAAACGGTTGCCACACGGACACAGTATAACAAAATTTATAAATACAATGCATCATTTTTCTTTAAATAATGGAATTTAATTTTTTTTAAATATAATAGAGACATTATTTTAAAAAACTTTTTCGTAATACAAAAATTGAGTATCAAGAGTAACATGAAAAAATATATTTGAGAAAAAAAAAGAAATGGTAATAAAGGTGAGTTGGTGAAACAAAAGATCATACGCGAATATAAATAACACTAAAGTAAGAATAGAAAATTAAATGAGATGTTGACCGTATAAATGATTTCTTAAAATGGCAATTGATCCTCTCAAAGCCAATAAACTTATATATGTTCTATTATATTTTTTACAATTAAAAATTCTTTACAAAAGTTTACAAAAAATGACGTGATCGTTCCCCTTGCTCCAATCAACAACCCAACAATGCTGATATTTGTAGCATTATACTTCTCGGTATGATATGGGATGATTGGATTATAGTTTGACACTTTGTTAGATTATAACCAGTAATATTATAATTATGTACTCTTGGGTTATAAGATCGCCCTTGTCCAAACAAGCCTACCTTAATTGTCATATTTAGCCTTGATTGAGACCAAGGAGGTTAGATACCAATAGTCTTCTATTTATTATAATAGTCTTACTATTAGTATCTAACCTCCTTGATTGAGACGCACTGACTTTGCGACAAGTTCGGCATGTTGGTAATATTTTCAAAAAGAATCATAATAACAAAATAAAGAAGCGAATCTGTATTACTTTATATACAATTATTTCTGATCCTGAATATTTTTATTCTAATCAGTATAATTATATAATTCATACACTGTAATTGTATCATTTAATTGCATTTCTCTTGAAGGATCATAAAACATTGATATATATTCTCAAGGATACACACGAAGATGGAAAACGGAGAGGAAAGATGAATTATTGTGTATTTTTAGTTTTTTAATTCAGTTTTCATGTAGTAAACAGTGTGACGCCCGTGGCTTTGCGATGTACCCGTGGTTCTTACACAAGGCCGTGATCGATGTACCTTACTTACCAGGCGAGAACAAAGAAGGCTTATAAACAAGTTCATGTCGAATTATTTAACTGAATTTAGTCTAAATTTAATAACAATATTTTGAAAGTAGAATTATAAGTAGTTTGATGTAGGCCTATGCCTTCAATGGTATTTTATCAATAAAAAGATGAAATGTGAAACTAAACTAAAACATGTATATGTCATGAGTGGCCCAGTGGTAGGAGGAGGAGGGGGGATGAGGAAAAGAGGAGAAAATGGCGCCTAGCTATAAACTATATATTATATTGAGAAAATGGTGACAGAACATCTACTATTAAAAAATATTTATTTAACAGATATAATCAAAATGGTATGGAATTTACTTATGGACAATATCATTCAAACATACCAAATAATACAGGGCAATACGATCAAGACCCGCAGCGTAATATTTTCAGTGTCAATGTAACTTATGAACGATCGTAGTGACTTTTTGTTTAAACATAGCTTAGTGAAATTGCAATTCACTCTATTTCACAGAATAATCTTCTAAAATGATGTTGATTCATAATAAACATTTACATTATGTTACGTGTTATTTGTATGTAATGGTACGCCGTGAGGTAAAAATCAGTGACAAAAATATTGAGTGTTACTGTTATCTTACATACAAGTGATCTTTCCATCAATGTTATATTATGCAATTTGAGTCAATAGAATTTTCTTGAAATATTGTCTACATCTTATGGGGTGGTAAGATCGCCCTTGTGGTGCCCCGTCCAAACGATCCTATCTTTCATCCATAGCCTTAATTGGGGAACAATGATTTTGTATCAAGTTTCGATGATATTAAAAAAAAAAAAAAAACATCTTATGATGTATTTTGTTAATTATGCATCATACATTGATATGAAGTTTAAATATATCATGTATATATATACATATATATATATATATATATATATATATATATATATATATATATATATATATATATATATATATATATAAATATATATATATATATATATATATATATATATATATATATATATATATATATATATATATATATATATATATATATATATATATATATATATATATATATATGAAGAGGAACTTTTTTCCCCATTGAGACTGGAAACGCCTCAATAAGTATTCACAAAAGAAGGTTGTAAAACAACATGTTAAACATAAAATCACCCTTGTTATAATCCCAAAGTTATATTCCTAGAATATTATTAACTTTCAGGAAGCTGTTTACGATAAAAAAAAATCCATTCAAAACCAAAGTGTCGGCGAGATTACGTACCAAACACATAGGTTTCACAATTATTATTGACGTGGTACAAGTGTTTAATACTACACGCTATCATTCGTGCAATTAAATCATACGTCACAATCATTGTTGACTATTTAATATCATATAGCAACAAATGAAACAAATAACAAAAGTCAATATAACAAAATAATATCATGTGTCAAGTAACTTATGACAAACAATAGTTACCATAGCAATACAGCGAAAAGGTGGACTACCAAATATTCTGATTGGTCAATTCCAATTGACGACTAGTGATTGACCCACCCACAAACGTCACACAACAAAACATCCAATCAATTGGGCTGTTTGTTATGTGGGAAAATTTACATTGCTCATCAGAGTATCTCTAAATGCTCACATGACGTATAGATCAAGGTAGCCTGCCGATAAGCCACGCCTATCACTAGTGGTCAATTGGTTGACATTGTTGTCTGTCTCTTTCAACAATGGGTGACGTCACTTGACAGAAACCTATTCTAGTTACATTGATTGTTGCAACAATTGAAATTGAACCACCGCCGTCTAGACGCAAGGTCAATCTGAGAATGGTTTATCTATACGAAATGGCCCAAAGCATGGAAATATAACGTTCATCTTATATGTTAAATTACTACTATACTTCAGATTATAAAAATACGTTTGTATCAGAATTATTATTCATTTTTTTAAAATACAAACTACTGAAAATGTACACGCTTGCCCTTAGATTATAAAACCGAAAGTAATTAACTAATCAAAATAAATTATACTGAAACACTGTTTTGCATATATTTTCGTATATAAATTAATAACGAGGCTTTTTAAATGTTTTATAATTGATTGAATATTCATTTACCGACCAGGATCTAGGAGTTAGCGCCTCGGGATGTTAAAGTGAATACATATACCTACGCATAACTGACAGATTAATCAAGTCGGGAATTATAAGACTAACATCGACATTCTAGGAAATAGGAGAGAATAATATATTTATATAATATACTTAAGAGAACATACGAGTCGGTTTACAGAATTATGAGTTCGGTTTTGTGTCAACTTTTGAAAGGTATCAAAATTAAAATACTTTACAGATAAACAAATATTTTCATTGCTTTAAGAATTTGTTTTCCTTCTCTGTCTAACAAGCCACCTCTCATTTATTTAATTAAATCCAATTCTAATTGTAAATGTGTGTATTTTGATATTATTGTATATGTATCTTATATATATGTTAATCTATATTTGTACGATGCGAGTAAATTACTGTTCAGTAAAAAACAAATAAAAAACAAACGAATTAATTAATTGATCAAAACACAGAATTATCAACATTACATTACTATATTTAGCCCCTATGTATCACATTTTCACATGTAAGCAACTGAAAATTCATGTTTTTCATCTGAGCCACTGTGTAAATTATACGATACAAAATTAAAATAGTGAAATTTGGTATGGTTCTTCTATATTCCATTTTGACAATACGAAAGAGATCTGTTTTTTTATTATATAAAATTTCACATATTCCGTTCCATTCTTAAAATCACCAGCATTAAAAATCATTTAATCAACTTCAAAGCACTCTTAAGAGTCCATGGTAGTCGATTTAACAAAATATCAGATTTCTGGTGATAACTTTTGAACGGTGTGAGATATCAAAATTCTAATACGCGATAAACACAGATAATTATAATAGCTTCAAGATGATATAAGTTATGACTATTCAAGTCATGTCGCATAACTGTCAACCGTATACAGCCCAAAAGGCAACATTTTTAGCTGTAAACGCTCGACAGTTATGCGACATGACTTGAATAATTATAACTTATATCATCTTGAAGCTATTATAATTATCTGTGTTTATCGCCTATCATAATTTTGATATATAACACCGTTCAAAAGTTATCACCAAAAATCTGATATTTCGCCTAATCGACTCCTGTGGACTCTTAACATATTAAATCTTGATTTACAGACATGAGGCATCAATATTATTCCTACGACGAATGACGACCCCTGATTGGCCGTTACATGTCACGTGGTTGTATTGCCGAGGGCTGATTGGTCGAGGCGTGGCGTGTTAGGTGTCGAGTAAATTGGCCTGTCAGTTGTCGTGATATGGTAATAGGGAGAGTGACGTGCACTTGACCGAGTTGGTTGGGCGGGAAAGGGCGGGACTCGAAGTCGGGACAACTTGAGAGAGAGACAAGTGTATGAAGAGGTGTCGGCTTATTTCGATAGACTTGGACAAATATGTAGAGAACAGCCATGGTTTAGTGAATAATTATAATACAATGTGCCTTCTATTAATGTGAAACACTTACGAATTTAACTTTCACAGCCTTGGTATTCTGAAATTATATATTGTTACGAAGAAACATTTTAAAGTTTTATAGATTAAAAAGCATTGGGTTTTACTATAGGGAGATAAATGTTGGTTATGCATAACTAGTCAAACGCGAAATATGCGTTGTAAGATGAGCGAGATATCTGAATAAGGTATAAAAGTCCTTGAAGGAGTTCTACCCTTGCTACTTTATCGACTCTGGTGTTCTACACACCTTGATATCTGAATAAGCTATTAAAGTCGTTAAAGTAGTTCTACTCTTGCCACTTCATTGACTCTGGTATTCTACACACCTTGACGCATATAAAAAATACTTCATTGTTGGTCAACTCTTGAATCTAGAAAGCAGTGAATCTTGACAACTTAATTCTGTCACAATTTTTATGATATTAAATTTTATGAATATTATCAGTCATTTTATTTTTTTCTTTAAAATGACTGATCAGAATTGCTTAAAAAATCGTAATAATGTGTAGAATCCATGTATACACATTTAGAGAAAATTTCATCCCATTTGGAGAGATTTTAGTTTTCAACATTTTCCGCCCAGCCAAATCTTATGGGGTTTTTAGAAACTTTGAGATGATGATTCTCAAAATCGGTCCAACCGATTCATCCCAAAAACTATACAGTTCTAAGTTGGATGAGTTTGCGTGTACAAAAAAAGTTTCATGTTGATCAGTCAACCCTTGCGACCTGTGGAGTGCTTACAAACAAAAAAAAAAAAAAAAAAAAAACACAGACAAAGCCCTATAAGAGTGGGATGGAGACTTCGCTACGCTCATCAATAATAATAATGGTTTTATTTCCTTGTAGATCGTTACAAGATATGGTGGAAAGTCATAAGAAAGTTATGTATCAAAAATTCAAAATATTCAATATATAATCTCACTCAGACCCGGTTTTACCAATCTTTGTTAGGGTGCTAATCCACTAACTATTAATTGAAGGTACGAAAATAACATATGTAACCAATGGTGGTAACAAGTAAATCCACTAACTATTGCTTAATCCAGTTTCGTAAAACCGGGCCTTAACAAAACTCATCTAATCTATGAAAGCATTTTTCAATTAGTTAGCATAGCAAATGGTTACTATGTGGTTACTGTTAATGGTTACTAAATGATAAATGGTTACTATAGCAACTGTAGAAAATAGTAACTAGAAAGCTGACAACAAACAAACTAATACTGAAGTTTTGATTGGAGAACACAATTTAGGGATAATTGTTGTTGACTTTTTAAAATAGAAAAATGTAACATTGAAAGAATCCTATCAGATAGCATAGATTAGATTCCAACAGTTAGATTTGCTGTGCACATGGTAAAATATAAAAAAAATGTAGTTGATTTCGAAGTGATGTCACAAATTATTGTGATTGGGTTCAAAGGTCAACAATGTACCTCAAATTGTGTTTTCCAGTCACAACTTAAAGATGAGTTTGTTTTCAAACTTTTCTAGTTGCTATGGTAAGCCTATAAGCTGCCTAACATGCTGCCTGCCAGTACAGAAGCTTACAGGTGGGTGGTCTTAGTTTTTAATATCGAATGATGTCTATAAATAATCGAACTATGATGCAACGTCCATATGGTAATCTGTCTTCGTGGGATGAGATGTTGTGATCTTAAAAAGGTCTTTCTTTTACGAACCAAAACTATATTTTCATGTATTTTCATATTTTTTCATTAAAGACCACAAAACAAATATACTGAAAATTCAAGATTTTCGATAGTTTCGTGATTATGAATACAATTATCATATTTCATTCAACTTTATCATAAAATCTACACGAGTAAGTATTTGAAATTATGTTCTGTGCTCGAGTAGGCCTACATGATGCTCTAAGCTAATAGACCATTTTCACAATTCAATGCGCAGGCGCGGCCCGCCTCCTAGCAGCCGAGATCGCTGGTATTGCATTCTGGGAGTTTTAGTACTGTTCAAAACGTCAGCCCGCTTATGTACAGGGTTTAAGGCAGAACACCAAGATATAAAACTTGCATTATCTCTCATCTTACTCACTCTGACATCAGTGTGTAAATCTCTCAGTATATAGTCAACATATAGATGTTGAAACTATACTATCATATTATAACTTAATACGTTCACTGTAACGCACAATAATATAAATCAAACGTGCCAAATAGCATTGGCAGCATAGGACTTTCGAACTCGGGTAATAACATCCCGTTCTAGTTCAAACGATCGCCGCTAGATAGCTAATTCTTTTCGGAAATGGAAATGTTGCCACGACTGACACCTAACCATCATCCCTAACATCCCCTCGCCCTTGTTATATGATCGATTTGAATGAAATAGAAGAAGTTGATAACGATTCATTAAGATTTCAGGAAATAGAAAGTGTATTTTAGAAACAATTGGACTAATTGTAGCTTCCCTCTAATGGGTTTCCATCTACAAATGACCATTTAAATGGATTGCTTAATTAAGTGTCGTAATTAAGCCATTATTGAGAACGCATTAAGAAGTGTATTGTCTTCCTGATTTCAGACACCAAAGTGCTTAGAGGATAGTTATTCAAAAGAGAAGAATGTACTGGGAAAATATCATTGAAGTGTGCATAAGGAAGTTCATTTTAGCGGAATATCAGTTTTTTGGTCATAACTTTTGAACTGTATAAAATATCAAAATTAAAATTCTGCAGAGAAACAGATATTTTCAATACCTTGAAAGCGATATTAAATAAAATTATCAACCTATGATAGATATATATATATATATATATATATATATATATATATATATATATATACATATATTGGATAATATATATTAACATATATACACGATATAAATTAGATGGGTTTTACTTATACCATCTTGGAGGTACTAAATATATATATATATATATATATATATATATATATATATATATATATATATATATATATATATATATATATAATATATATATATATATATATATATATATATATATATATATATATATATATGTATATATATATCTTCATATATATAAATATATATATATATATATATATATATATATATATATATATATATATCGAAATATCTGTGTTTCTTACCGTACTTGTATATATTACACATTTCAAAAGTTATCACCAATAAACTGATGTTTTGCTCAATCGACTCCCATGCGCTCTTGAGAATAATTGGCGTGGGAAGGAGTGAGTAAATGCATCAAGAAATGCACCATGCTGCGGTAATTTAGTATAAATGCCGTACTATTGCTTGTGAGACAGTTACATTCGATGGAGATTTAATTGAAGAAAACGACAAATACCACCACTGAGTGAGTATGAGCGAGTACTATTCTAGCGACAAGATTCTAAATGAGTCGAGGTAGACGTGTAGAAAAACGTCCAGGCAAACAAGTTGATGTATATTTGACTGAACAAAACCTGGATCAATGTGACCAACTAATACTACAAGTAGTAAAAAATTGATGATTTATCACTAATCACTATTTTAATTCACTATCACTAATTTAATTTGTGCATTTTGTATAATGATCGATTTTACATCTGCTGTCAAGGGAAAGAAGTGATCATTCACTGATCAGTGATCAGTTCAAAGTGGAAGATATCAACATTCGTGTGTTTATACTGAAAGACTTTTATCTACGGCGAAAAATTATGGTCACAGACAGCGCAGTTCTGGTGTTGAAGATAATTAGTTTTAAATAATCAAAATGGGGTGGTAAGATCGCCCTTGTGGTGCCCAGTTCCAAACGATCCTATCTTTCATCCATATAGCCTTAATTGGGGAACAATGATTTTGTATCAAGTTTCGATGTTATTAAAAAAAAAAAAAGTAAAGAATCATCTTTTCAATATTAAAACACAGTGGGGCATCTTTCATACATTTTCCGGGGACCAGACTAAAAAATGTATTGACGTGAGAAACTTATTGATGAAACTATCAACATGTGGAGCATATGGATTGGATCAAAAAATAGAACTTATGAATGTAATAAATGTATAAACGAGAAACTCATGAAAGACGTTCTACTGTATCATACTTTTTGTCGAAAGAACTTATCGCAACAAGTAGTTGAATTTTCCATTTTTTATGACAAAAAAAAGATTTCCTTCGGGCGAAAGTTGATTACTTTGGCAATTTTGATGTCATAGCTTACTCAATCCAGATGAAGATTCTTGAAAATGCATCACAAGCTATTCCGGATTCAGAGACATCTTTTTTTATAGCGCTATATACAACTTGTCAAGATTTGAGGACCTATAATACGTCAGATCAATTGTTTGTGTTCCATTTTGTCGTCAATTTAGAAGATCTTTACGAGGATATATATATATATATATATATATATATATATATATATATATATATATATATATATATATATATGTATGTATATATATATATATATATATATATATATATATATATATATGTGTGTATATATGTATATATATATGTATATATATATATATATATATATATATATATATATATATATATATATATATATATATATATAAATATATATATATATATTTATATATATATATATATATATATATATATATATTGATGCAACAATACCTATAT
>OZ023336.1:16406694-16524194 GCA_964007535.1 Brachyptera risi
GACTTTTCAAGAAGACATCGAATGCAATAACAGATGTTAATCAACGTTAGGAATTATATACACTAATATCTTTGGCCTTCTTCGATATTTCCTTCCTGTGTTTACACTTTGCTGAGTTTACCTTTCCGCTGGTTTACTATCGTACAAGAGAATGGTTGTGGAGAACTCACAAGAGTTGAACAAAGAAATTAGGTTCAGGCTGTCGCGGCCTGAATTTATATTATAAGATTTCATAAGACCATGATAGTTAGAGTGGATCTCTTGAGTGGCTAAAGCCTGGTTCGCTATTGAAATAGTGTTTATGGAATATGGTATAGTGTTTAAGCGAAATGGATGGTCTCATTTCTGTGTTACCGTTCACAATGAGCAAATGTGGTATAGTGATTATGGTATAAGGAACAAGAAGTGAAATAGATCCATTTCCTATCACTATTCCTTATAATAGCAAGATTCTGGCCAATCAGATAACATTACTGAGGTTCTGTAGTCAAATGACTACCGTTTATGGTGAACGTAATTTTATGAAATAGTAATTTACAAATAGTTCATGATAAAATATAAAGTACAGTATAAAATACATTATTGATTTATTATTATTCATTATTTACTGTATTATTATAATACTGTATTTTAGTATTTACTAGTGTGAATTTATTAAATAAACTACTGGCGAAACTAGAGTTGAAATAAACGGATATTGTGACTTACCTGTCACTATAACACTATATACCATATTCCATATTCCATAATCACTATTTCAATTGTGAAATAAGCTTTAGCTATAGTCGAGGCAACGTCTTGATGAGTCACGTCAAATCGGTTGTGGGTTCAAGTCCCACATATATGGCATGGGTAATTTGTAAATATCACACATTTATAGGCCTTTTATTTATGTTGGGTTTAACGACGCACTGTACTGTTGACCAAGATCTTTTGACGTCTTTGAATGATATATTAGATGAAAGGTTATTTTATTATGTGTTTTTGGATAGTGGGAAGGAGTCGGTCGTGGCTCATTGTTAAGGAACCATCCCAGTATAAACTTCCTCCTCCCACCTACCACCTACACCACCTGCTCGTCCGTATACCCCCAAATAATGTAGATGTTGGTGGGGTCGTTAAGCAAACAATGATGACGGTTGTTTTTGTGTAACGACTCTGTCAACAGCTATAGCTTATTTAGCAAAACGAATGAATGATAGATTAATGAGGTTTAAAAAATCCCATATTTTATCTGAGACTCGAACCCACGCACATCTTGGCTTCGAGCCAGATGCAAGGCTCAATAAATGAATATTAATAAATATTTTAGGTCCATTTGATTGAATCAATCATTTGAAAATACTGTCAATCTTTTATACTAATAATATATATTAAATAATACTACACCTTTAGTCTGTATGCTATTATTTCTCCAAGTTGTTTTCAGCAGATAATTTATTCATACCAATAATTCAAACTATCAAGTATGAGGAATTTGTTAATATAGTTTTGAAAAGAGTATCAGTATAATATTCTCAGTAATATTGAGACAACAGATTAGTCATGTCCTTGTTTCCGGTGCAGAACCGTCTCCACAACAAAGATAACAACCGAATGGTTTTAAAACCTTGACAATTTATCACGTTTTTCTTTCCTCTTGGGATTTTTTTTAGAACGGAATTACGTCTTCACAAATCATAACGATCTGGTAACGAATTTGAAGAAGGAAACCATGAATATATTATTAATATTTTTATGTTGGTATATAATTCATTATTATTATTATGTATTATAGTGATTATTTCACAAAGGTGGTCACAGGCGAACGTATAGGCTTTTTCCAGCTGTCACGTGACATAATATCGTTGACATAGCAACTTAGGTAAACGATCAAAAAACAATTTAAATACGCAATATTTAATTATTAAACTTGGTTATTGTTGCCATTCACGCACGGCCTTCTTGATGATGTCAAACAACGAGTGACGTCACTGTGTAGAAGCCTATAATTTAGGCAAAATTAATAAAATGTGTATTGCGTTTGAAATTTTCTCAAGGTCTATAAAATTATTTATTTGAAAAAAAATTAAAAAAAAACTGATAGAAAAGGTGAACACATTTTGAAGCTGAAATTAATGATTAGTGAACATTTAACTTTCAATTAATACTATTTACTAGGAAACACATGTTGTTGTGGCTTAGTTGTTGATCAAAGATCAAGCTAAATCCTTAATCGAAATTATTTTAAATATTTCAACCACTGAATACAGCTACCAGTAAACATTTTATCTTTAATTAAATAATACTATACAATTTTTTTTTTATTTTCAAATTGAAATTTGACAAATCGTTGTTGTTCCTCAAATATGCTAAGAATTGCCAAATACCTAACCACTCAGTAATCAAGCTTGTCGTCAACTAATCAGTAACCCCTAATCTACCAGAGGAGTTTCTTTTTTTTTAATTTATTAGACGAGCTTTAGCGAGG
The DNA here is from genome assembly GCA_964007535.1 of Brachyptera risi. Taxonomy (NCBI): domain Eukaryota; kingdom Metazoa; phylum Arthropoda; class Insecta; order Plecoptera; family Taeniopterygidae; genus Brachyptera; species Brachyptera risi. The sequence continues at coordinate 16,409,165 of OZ023336.1, forward strand.
ATTCAATTTGACATACTGAAAAAAATTGGTGTTCGTTTTTATGTTTTTTTTTTTTTTTTTTTTTTTGTTTTTTTTTATGTTTTTTTGTCGGTTCTCCACAGGTCAAACGGCTACAGCTATCAACTTCAAACTTTTTTTCGTCATGGTTCCTCATCTAACTTAGATCTGTATAGTTTTGTGGCATTATCGGGTGGTAACTTTTTTTTTTATGAATTTTAGAAATTTCAAAAATCCCCATTAGAATAACCCGGAGGAAAATACTTGAAAAATCAAAATTTTTCAAGACCTCTCAAATTTTCGCCGAATATAAAGGAAACTATTAAGCACATTTTGAGAGATTTTTCGCATCACTCGGATGAGAAATAACGAAGAAAACGCATTTATAAAGCATTTTCCCATCAATTTAGGCTATTACGGGAACCAATTAAATCTATAGCAACAAGTGTCACCAATTAATTCAAAACGATTGAAATGAATGAAGAGGAAGGCCGTGACATAACTGATTCTCGTAAGGTTTTTGAACGTTTGGAGTGATCCAAGGTCTGTAGATGTAGATTGGGTTGACAAATTATTTTTCATTCTAGATTTCTATACCCCTAAGCTCGTCTAACAACGCGCATCCCGCGTTTTCCTAGTAATATTTCATTTACAATATTCAGAGACGATTTCATCAATCTCAGTCAAGTATTAATCCTATACGCCTAATTATCAGTTAAGGAATGAAAATAACGAAAACAATGTTGAAAACAAGTTAATCCGTCAACTAACGCTTGATCCACTAAAACATTGAATTCATGAAATAGGACATTGTTACAATATTTTAAATTAAATTAATTTCGCTTAGAATAAAAATGACTCATAAGTTATGAGAATAATGAGTAATAAGGAAATGTGTTACATCTGTCAGGTTGATAAGGCACTCCTTGGAACCTCGTGACCGTTACGGTTACTATTATACCACGCGTAACAAGCCATTTGTAAAGAGAACAATAATTAGCTAAACACGATCGATATCAAGTCACTTTTATTGCAAGGAGAATCAACAAAAACAATATGCTCTATTTTATTACACCACACATGTAGCTAGAAGGATCAGATCGTGATGGAGCCGATCGACCGTTTCGATTATCTGGTAGTCTTAAGAGAGAGAGAGAGAGAGAGAGAGAGAGAGAGAGAGAGAGAGAGAGAGAGAGAGGGGGGGGGGGGAGAGAGAGAAAGAGAGAGAGAGAAAGAGAGAGAGAGAGAGAGAGATAGAGAGAGAGAGAGAGAGAAAGAGAGAGAGAGAGTGAGAGAGAGAGAGGGAGAGAGAGAGAGGGGGGGAGAGAGAGAGGGAGAGAGAGAGAGAGATGGAGGGATGGATGGATGGATAGAAAGAGAGAGAGCGAGAGAGAGAGATAGAGGGTGAGAGAGAGAGAGAGGGATGGATAGAGATAGAGAGAAAGAGATAGAGAAAAGAGACATAGAGAGATAGAGGGAGAGAAAGAGAGAGGGATGGATAGTGATAGAGAGAAAGAGATAGAGAGACATAGAGAGATAGAGGGAGAGAAAGAGAGAGGGATGGATAGAGAGAGGGAGAGAGAGAGAGAGAGAGAGAGAGAGAGGTACTCTCTATGTGCATTGATTGTAAAACAACGTTTATACAAGACACAGTTATAAATCAAACAGTAATTATAACTGGAGTATGGTTGTAATATTAATATATTTTTCTTATAAGTATGTTTATAATTGTAATTTTGTAATTATTTGTGTTTTTAATAATATTACATATATTGACATCCGTGACGAGAAAATCTTATCCTGTGAGATTATGAAAGAGCGACGCGCGCATTTCACATAAGAGATCTTATAAATCTTACATGAGAGTGATCAAAAGAGGATGCGTTTTTATAATTTATTAATTGCCAACAACATGTATTTGGTAATTTGGTTGCAAATCTAATTGGAGAAATAATAATAAACGGAAAAACAAATCCAGAAAAAAATAACGATAATAGATGTTTCTACACCAAAGTTATTAACACTAATTGTGACTAGATAATGTGTACTCCAAGTGTATTCAAATGAGTACAAGAATTCAAAGAGATAATTGGGTTAGCGTGTAAATCACAACAAAACCAATAATGAAGAAAACTGTGAAATTTCAAATGATTTATTGGGAAAAAGCGAGAAAATCAACAATTAATTGATCTGTTCTCTAAAATGGATTTGGAACGAAATACATTATTGTTATGTCTTTACAATTGATTGGCCAATCCAACGATTTCACACGAGCTATCTTGAAAGTGAAATCTCACACATTATATACGAAGTGTTTTGATGTTTTTCGGTAATTTTATGTCAGAAGCTACACCATCTTATTGTTTATAGAATTGCGTGAATAATGCAATTCTATAAAAATTACATAATATTTTTCGTTCACCTTAACACTTGATGACCTAATCATTACTTTTCACACGTATAAGAGCTGAAGACGAGTCATTTAGATGTTATCATCAAGCACTTAATAAATGACCCTATGACCCCTTCAACTAAATATTAGTTATTATAATCGAATATAATTATGAATTATATTTAGGGTAGGAATGAAAATCGCATGATATGAACAAATTTTTTATATTTATTGACGACTCGAAATAGGCGTGGCTTCACCAGTAGGCCAGTTGGATCTAACGTATATCATTTGTGGTCATTCTAAGATACCCCGATTGAATATTTGAATTTCACTACAGTTCTAACAGTAACCCACAGTTGGACCGTATGATTTGTGACGTCAAGGGGGCGGAGACTGCGAGTTGTCAATGAAAATTGTTCCATAGTTTATTTTTCTTTGTCTATATTTTGAAAAATATACGTAATTGTTTCTATCAAGTAATAATTAGTGAGCTGAAGCAGAAATTATAGTTATTCAACATCTTTGTTGTTTTCACCTTTGGTCACATATGTTTATTTTCGTACTGTGACTAATAATTAACTAATCTAATCATTAGTCGGTACAACCATCTCTAGTTGATACATTATGTATGATAGGACTATAAGTGTAACTCATAGTCTTCTCTCAATTGTGACGTCACACATTGTTGTGATGAATAGATAACAATGTCACCAAAATTGTGTTCTCAAATCACAACTTTTAATGGCCACATCTTGTCTAGTTGCTGTGGTAACCTAACCAACATGATATCTGTACATTAATAAGATGAAAAGATGACAACGGAAAATATTAAAATTCAAATTAAAAAATAATTTAATTTGAATTTGAATTGAGATTTAAAATTCGTCTTTGGGTCGTTGATTCAATATATTCGTATATTATATAATATATAATTATCATTTATATCATTTAAATTCAGCATATTTGTTGAAAACTTTTTGTTTGCGCCCTCGGTAGCTCGGTCAGCTGAGGCACCGCTTCAGGAACTGAAGTTCCCGTTGAGCTTGGGTTCGAGTCGTGCATAAGGCATGGGTTTTTGTAGATGTCCGTTCATAATCATCTGCTCATTCGTACCCCCGTATAACCTAGCTGTTTGGTGGGGTCGTTTAGTAAACAATAATCGAATCAACTGAATATTTGTATCAACTTTTGCTGCAACACCTAATGTACACGTGTGGTCACATAAAATGGTTCAATACGAAATTAAATTGTTATAATTTCAATCAAGTCTAGGTACATTTTAACCGCTAATTACTTCATAAACTATGCCTGGAGTGTACATGCACGTTTGCTGTACTAGTTTTAGTGATTATAGTCTAATAACAGTATATTTTCTCCAGGATGCATTTTAAAGTAGTTTGATCGACAACTTTAGATGACCACAATCGTGCATGGAAAACGGATAATAGAATTTGTAATAAACATTTATATTTCATTCAGAAGATTGTGATAGAATATGAGTTGAACTAGAAAAACAAAACCACAAAGCCATTAACTATGAAATCAAAATTTGTGTAACTTAAAATTGGGATGATAAGATTGTCCTTGTAATCTCTCGTCCCAACGATCCTACCTTGTCAGCCCTAATTGCGGAACAATGACATAATGCCACGTTTTCTATGTTATATTATACAGAATAAAGTAACAAGTATTCCGTATAAGACATAGTCAGCATACTGTTAATTGTTAGTATACTATAGTTATCAATTATCATTCCAATGAAACATTCCTAGATTTAATTAACTCATAGGCTACTTTGTTTCTCGTTTTATTATTTTTTATTATTCTCTCAAAAATGTTATTATTGTGAATATTTAAATTTTAATTAATTTATTTCTATACTGTGTTTATGCAATCTTGATGTGAGATAGAATCTTGAATGAGGATATATATATATATATATATATATATATATATATATATATATATATATAAATAACTTATATATAAATATATATGATTAAATATATATATATATATATATATATATATATATATATATATATATATATATATATATATATATATATATATATGTATATATATATATATATATATATATATATATATATATATATATATATATATATATTCATATATATATATATATATATATATATATATATATATTCATATATATATATATATCATATATATCATATTCATATATATATATATATATATATATAGGCCTATATATATATATATATATATATATATATATATATATAATATATATATATATATATATATATATATATATATATATATATATATATATATATATATATATATATAGTAATAATATACAGTATACCCTTATTGATAATCGCGGTAATTTAGAATCTTTCTCATTTTAATCAAAAACTTGACCATTGCATAACTAATCGAAGAAAAAAATAACGTGTAAAATTTCCTCTCAAAAACTCATATATCGAGTGAATAAAACAACCGATTGATTCGATTGAATTAACGATGATATTAAAAGGAAAGTATCGGATTTAACGACGATTTAAATGTTTTCCCTCGCCGTTCTCACTGGGCTTGATCTGTGACAACAGTTTATTGATTGATTATAGATGTGAAACCGTTACAATCGTCGCTTCAGTGACACCGTATCTCGATTATGAGTCCATGGGAGGCGATTCAGTGAAATATCAGTTTTTTGATCATAACTTCTGAACGGTATGAGATCTTAAAATTATAATAAGAAGTAGACACAGATATTTTTAATACCTACAGGATTGTATAGAAGATATAATATTTATAACTCATGTCGCATAACTGTCAAGCGTATACGACTAAAAAAAGGTGTTTTGTTCAGCATGTATATACGCTTGAAAATTAGGTGATTTTAGTTAAATATACTTATACCATCTTGAAGTTATTGAAAATATCTATGTTTTAGGTGTTTTGGATCGTGGGAAGGAGTCGGTCGTGGCCTGTTAAGGAACCATCCCAGTATCAACCTGAATGACAGAGGGAAACCATCGGAAAAACCCTGTCAGGATGGTCGATCATGGCGGGAATCGAACCCCGGTCTCCCGAATGACGGTTCAGTGTATTAACCACTAGGCCACTCGTCTCGGTATGTTCAGAAGTTATCACAAAAAAAAACCTGATAATTCGCTAAATTAAGTCCGATAGACTCTTAACAAGACTGAACTGTGTGATGAGATGGTTGGTTGGAGGAAAACTTTTATCGTAGCCGTCCTCTGTATCTCATTCAGCAAAGGCACCGTTTTAGAATCGAAGTCATTTCGGGCGTGGGTTCGAATCCCGCATAAGGCATAGGTTTTTGTGAATATTATTCATCAGTTTTTATCGTTCCATGATCACCCGGTTATTCGTATCCCCGTATAACCTATCTGTTAGTGGGGTCATTAAGGACTGCGATGAATAGTTTGTCAGAACTAGCAACATGGGAAACAGCTTTAACTAATGGTTAGGTGATTTTTCAATACTGTTACCCACGCTATTTGATTCGACCAACTCTGAATAAGGCTCAGTGCATGGACTTTGTGGTATACCGGTCATTATACTTGCGTGTTGCGTTCACATGAAACGTTTTTCAAAATTTAATTTCAATAAAATCTACGCGTATATATTTCACCCGCTCATTTTTTCATCGGGGTACAGTTGCGGTTACATAAAGTGGTCTATCAAGCTGGAGGCCAGAACTCAGAGGCCAAGTCTCCACCCCTTAAGCCGGGGTTCGAACCCAAAGCAACTTCAGCCCCTAAAGCCACATTGAAATGCATTCTGAATCGAATACACTGATATTAAACGCACTAAAACTATAAAGTCGAAATATAATATACGCAATCTATACGCATAGTCTATATGAGAATATTAGCGGCTAAATGTGCATAGATATTATTGAAACTTTTATTCTAATTACGGATCAAAGCATTTTGGACGGTGGCAAGTGTACCTAGAGCGCGTGATGTGCACATTGTTTGAAGATAATTGAGTGAAACGAGGGTAAATTTCTATTAGAACATATCTTAGTGTTGCTTGATTCACGCCTCCCACGTACGCTCCACAAAAGAAAATCGCTGTAAAGTAAAAGTGGATATTTTTTTAGTGTAATTTCAATTTCGGGAAAAAAATTCCATAAGACCGCAAGTCAATATCTTCGACAGTGATGTAAAAAACGTAAATAATATCATCGATCTTAGATGCTTCAGTTGAAATTTCGTTATTTTTTATAGAATTCTTTCGAGAGATGTCCCGAATACTGGGAGTTACTTTGAACAAGAACCAAGAGCACTGTGTTGACAATGAATGTGAAGAAAGAAACTGTGTTGTATTGGAATTGTGCCACATGCATAAGATTACGGAGTCGACTGTGGGGAATGGAGAAATCGCGACTAAAGGTCTCCTGAATGACGGTTCAACGCGCTAACAATTGACCCCCTCATCTCAGGTGGCATGATATGTTATATATGATTTAATTTACATCAGGCATATTTATATATATATATATATATATATATATATATATATATATATATATATATATATAAATATAAATATATATATATATATATATATATATATATATATATATATATATTATATATATATATATAAATACATATATATATATATATGAAAATATATATATATATATATATATAAATATATATATATATATAAATATATATATATATATATATATATATATATATATATATATATAAATATATATATATATATATATATATATATATATATATATATATATATATATATATATATATAGATGTGTGAATGGGAGATTTTCGTGGCAGATGTTTGATGGTAAAAAGGATATGTTTTTCTGGTAAATTTACCAGGATTCGAAAGCATTTGGTAATCAAAAAAAAAAAACTTCTCAACGTTTCGCCGGGTGATACTCCGGCGAAATATTGCAAAGGAAGTTTATATATATATATATATATATATATATATATATATATATATATATATATATATATATATATTAGCAAACGAAATGTAACAATCATAATATAGATCTAGTAGTGAATTTATAAAAGAATCTGAGTTAATATACAGGAAGTTAATTAATAAGGATGATTTCATGGAATGCGTATTGAATCTCTTAATACTGAAATACTCACCTGGCGTTTCAAGGAATTATCTTAACAATACTGTCACACAATACAAATACAAATACAAACAAATAGAACACAATACAATAAAACTGTCACTCTATGAAATATGAAACTATTGAATTGTCAAGAAAAATGTCATTACTAGATATACATGAGAAGTGCAAAAATAATCAACATGAATCTTGAGCTGTTATAGTTTCATCAATAAAATCAATCTGTTTCATTGTTTATGAAGGAAGAGATGACAACATGACAGAATAATCGCTCTGTAAGTGACAATAAAAATAAAATATTCAATCTCATACACCATAACATTGAAATATCATATATATATATATATATATATATATATATATATATATATATATATATATATATATATATATATATATATATATATATATATGTATATATATATATATATATATATATATATGTACATATATATACATATATATATATATATATATATATATATATATATATATATTTATATATATATATTTATATATATATATATATATATATATGAATATATATATAAATATATATATATATATATATATATATATATATATATATATATTATCATATATATATGAATATATATATATATAATAATAATCTAAATGAAACGCCGAAACCGTAAGGACACCTTATGTAGATTTTGACCAGGGTCATTTTCAACTGCACCCTAATTTAACCATGGTAATTTCAAATTTTCAGTGTATTGTTCAAATCTGAATTCACGATAAAACTCGAATAATACATCATAATATGATTCTGCGAATTAGAAGGACAAGGACTGAGATGGAAACGAGGATAATCAAAGCCATAAATACAATTCATCGGGGCGTTCAATATGTAACTTTATTATGATAATATTACAACAATATTGCATATATAATTGTGTCCCACGTGGTGTGAAGGTTCCGATTGATCGTCTCCCCCAACCTACACCACTAACGCTTAGGTGTTTCGCGCCTTCATCTCTCGTCAGTACGCATATGATACTTGAAACTATACCGAGAGATGAAGGTTCCGATCGACCGTCTTTACTACGTCTCACACAAATAGCGCACGGGTGATTCGATCCTTCATTTCTGGTGAATATAAATCTATATCAATAAGGCCCGGTATTACCAAGTCCAGTTAGCCTTTATCTGACAGTTCAAACTTGTTATCACCATGGTTACCCATGCTATTTGTTTTCACCAACTCTCAGATAAATACTAACTGGCCGTGGTAATACTGGGCCTAAGTAAAATTAATCCCTATGTATCGTAGTATATACTTTCACACACGAGAGAAGAAGGCTCGAAACATTCACGCGCTTATGATGTAGGATAAGAAGGACGGCAGATTGAAAACTTCATCTCTCGCAGCATATATATATATATATATATATATATATATATATATATATATATATATATATATATATATATATATATTTAAATATACATATATATTTTTTTTTTCTTTTTATAAATTCATGGTTTTAGGATTGTTCTTGTGTGTAATTAAATAGTAATAATTAAATATTTTACACTCAAGAACAATCCTAAGACCATGAATTTATCAAAACATAATACTTGTGAAAGCTTACATCAATCAAAATAGGCCTATATATATATATATATATATATATATATATATATATATATATATATATATATATATATATATATATATGTATATGTATATATATATAGATAAATAATATATATATATATATATATACCTACAAGACTTACTTATATACATGAAAGATGAAGGATCAAAACTTCCGTTCGTTAATAATGTTATATAGGACAGACGGTAGATCGGAAACGCCATCTCTCGTGAAGAAGACCAAATACTTGTATCCACGTAAGATGTCGTATCGAACCATCCGTTCGCCATTGTTATGGCTTAGGTGAGACGGTTAATCGGAACCGACAAGTAATATCAACACAATCAGGTACGCCAAGGTTGCAATTGTTTATCGATCTCTTGGTAACTACATAGCGTTGCATTTGTTGCACATTTTCCTTATCGTCTTGTTGTGTAATCGCGTGCATAATGGCCTGTCGGGCGTGTGTATACGTATGTGTTTATACTTCAGACGACGTTTGGTTCGATTGTGTTGGGGAAAACAATGATTGTGAGAGTAATCGAGCGAGTCAGCGGTAAGAACTTGGTTTATAGTCACGATGTAGTGATACCAACTTACTTTAACGTAATATAAAGAAGGTGTAACGACGTCAAAGTGAAATATTTCCAGGGTCAGAATTTAAGTCCAGGGCCCGGATTCATAGAGAGTCCTATATTTAGGGCGTCCCAAGTTGGGACCATTTGAGTAAGTTGGGATCAATAATGATCCTAACTCAGTGAATTAGTCCCAAATTGAGACCGATATTGGTCCTAACTCAGTAAAATCTTACATCTTAAACTTCTAAAATCCTAAACTTTACATCTGCTGTCAATGGAAAGAAGTGATCATTGCCCAAGAGACTTGATTCAAAGTGGAAGATATCAACATTTGTGTGTTTATACTGAAAGACTTTTATCTACGGCGAAAAATTATGGTCATAGACAGCGCAGTCCTGGTGTTGAAGATCATTAGTTTTAAATAATCAAAATGGGGTGGTAAGATCGCCCTTGTGGTGCCCCGTCCAAACGATCCTATCTTTCATCCATAGCCTTAATTGGGGAACAATGATTTTGTATCAAGTTCCGATGTTATAAAAAAAAGGAAGTAAAATGGTCCTAACTTAAGACGTTCCAAAGTTAGAACTCTTTGTGAATCCGTCCCGATTGCCTGTAGCGCAATTATCGATTTTAATGGAACTACAATGCTGTACAATGCCACCGGTGCCCTAGCCACTCTTTATCTACATCTAGTTCACAAGGAAATCCGCTAAACAGCGACAGGCAATCGGGACCTTTAGTTCTGAACTGACCGCAAGAAACCACAATTACTGTCCATTTTATGTGTATGAGAGTTGGAACACATTCTTTATGTCATGATGAAGTTTGTTGGTATTCACTAGTCACTACATCGTGATTTAGTGACACTTTTCCTGCATATGTTTCTTGTGTTGTCACACATTGTTGTACTGAGTGAACATTAGTGGCCGTGAAATTGTGTTCTATCATAACTTCAGTGTTATACTTGGATCTACTAAAGAAGAAAATTGACCTACCAGATTGACAAATAAAAATATTGACATTTTCTTTGTATAGCTGTGATAGTTTGGGGATGTCAAAATCGCTAAATCTTACTTGATGGACCCAGATTATTTAGTAACCGAATTTTTACTATCAATTCATTGGTATACACGATATTTTATTTCGTGGATACTAGTATGGTTTAATTGTTCCCAACTTTTGTAGTTGCTTCAACGACTCAAAATGGGCGTGGCTTTACCAGTCAGCCAGTTGAATCTATATCATTTGTATAGTCATTTCAAGATACCCCGATTGGATATTTGAATTTGACTACATTTCTAAGAGCCCTGTTGATTGGACGGTATAATTTCTGATGTCATGGGGCCCCCGCAGACTGCGAGTCGTCAAACCTGACAAACATATGTTAGACTTCTTCTCAGAAAAGTCACACATTGTTATAATAAGTGTACAACAATGTCCTGCGAATGTTTTCACCAAATTACAACTTCAGTACGTGCCTTCTCCGGCTGCTATGGCAACCCTGTACATCAATAGGTATATAGTTTCTTTTCAATTCACATTTTTAATGATTCTCTTATACAATGTTAAATCAATAAAAAGTACGCATCCACGAAAAAAAAAATAGTTTCACATGAGACATCATCAAATTTTCAGTCTTGAATAACATAATACAGATTTTTTTGTTATAAAGTTGGTATATAAAACTCACCATTGAAACCATGCATCCTGTCATTCCTCTTTCCAGCCAACTGGAACTCAATTCTCAGCTCTTTAATGACTAAAAAAACTATCATTATAACAGCGTTAGTTTTACCTCAGTTTTACCCGAGAAGAATGTCCGGAACCACCGGTAGATAATGATCAATCATCCACATAAACCACCGATCGAACCAGCCTCATATAAATCTATATTTCTTGTGATTGTCTTGGTTCACAGAATGTTGGAAGAAATCAATCATAATCACAATTACATCACTTTTCCTGTTGGGCATATCCACACGTAACTGCTTGTAGATGTTGTAGGAAGTGAGAAGAAAACGGTTCGGCGGTTCGGGTGAGAGAGTTTATTGATTATTCCGTTTATTAAAAGGAAAAATATATATATATATATATATATATATATATATATATATATATATATATATATATATACATATATATACATATATATATATATATATATATATATATATATATATATATATATATATATATATATATATATATATATATATATATATATATATATATATATATATATATATATATATATATATATGTATGCGCATATATATATATATATATATATATATATATATATATATATATATATATATAGGCCCATATATATATATATATATATATATATATATATATATATATATATATATATATATATATATATATATATATATATAGGCCTATGTGTGTGTAGTTTTAGGTTGAATACAATCAGTTTATGATAGAGTGTTATATAGATCAAACCAGTTCCTAAGGTTTTATTCATTTAAATGAGTTGAACGTCAGTCGTCAAATTATCGAAAAACCAATCATTCAAAATATCGGTTCATCGAACTCCTATTTTTCGAAAGTTCATTTGTTTGATAGTTTTTGTCGAACGTTCGATCTTTCGAACACATGGGATTTCGATGAAATCGTATGTGGCAAATTAAACTAGAGTACCCGCAACAACGGCAACGGTACGCTGAAAAGGAGAACGTGGTTCAATTTAATGGTTAAAACACTGACAACAATGGGTCATTTCAAACGATTGAATTGTAATGCCTGAGCGTTCTGAAAATTACCAACAATTGAAACATTAAAAAAAGGTATCGAGCGCTCTAGTAACTGACAACAATGGAACAATAAAATAAATGTCATTGTTCGAATGTGACCGAGATCTTGATTTCTTTCACATAATATAACAAATTAGTTTTTTTTTATTATGAGTGAATGTCATTATTTCGAATATTTCATCAATATAATGGAAAAAGCGTGAGAGGTTGTTCACGAAAGGGAAAACCAAAAACAGATTTTATATTTCTAGTTTATTTCTAAAGTTAAGAAGCCATTTCTATACATAGGCACTAGAATATTATTATTACCAAGTAGAGCATAATTGCAATTTTTATATTTACTTTTGCAACTTTTATGAATATAATACACAATTATTTCTTATATGATAGTTGATCATAGAGTGAGAATTGTGCGGTTTTCTAATGCCTTTTATCTTGCTAATTTATGCCTCCTAGATTCCACAGCTTGTACTTATATAGACGCACGGTAATCCTACCTATGCATTTAATTATCCGTATATAATATATCACATACCTTCTGTCCTCATAGCATTTTATAGTCAATAGGATTCGGTGTATGGTTACTTATGACTATACATCATGAGTTATATGACACGGTTATAGTGTGGTCTGAAATATGATGAAATGCGGTCAAATGTAGATTGAAATTTATTTATTTATTAGTGTTTTTGTACAGTGGTAATACACTGTATATAAAGATAGTGAGAATAGAGCAAATGGCCCCGTAATCAAAATGTGCCTCAATACATTCACGGTAATGTAAATTATAGCAGTATAATGAGTAATAATATTAAATTGAATTGAATTGAAAATAACTAAAATATAAAATATAAATGCCCAACATAATTCCTCTAGTCTGATATTTGTAAAATTTCAAGAATCTAATCAAGATTGTTCAAGTGGTCTAACAAAAACAAATGAATAACAAATTGAAAAGGTTTATTTTTAGTTAAAAAGTGACGTCACACATTGTTGTAATAAGATGACAACAATGTCGCCCAAATCCTGTTCTCTAAAATCACAACTACAGTATAGTTTGTTGACCCCAAATATTTCTAGTTCCTTGTTTTCCAGTTTTACACTCTCTTAATTAAATGTGTATATGATTTGTGCTATAATACGCCATACTATAATACGCCTAATACGCCATAGTCACGAATGGCTATTTATAGCAAAGATTTAAATCAAGTTAACACTTTAAATTTATTTATTTGAATATTTAAAATTGAGAGATATAAATCAAATTAAGCAGAGAGTCATAGCCCGGAACCCACCTTAACCTGAATCGTTTAATTTAAAACCAATTTAAGAACTAAAAATAATTCTGCTATAATTAATTATGATAACTAGAAATTTAGGCAAAACGCGAAACCTGACCGCTGAGACTAGAAGAGAATGTACCGAAGCGTATCGAAATTAGTATTTAAATTATTAAATTATCTAAAACTTTCAACTTTACATAACTATAAAAATATATCATTATTCAATTATAATATACTAATTTGTGTTTCCATACTTGATGTTTATTCTAATCATTCTGAAAGTGAGATGAATATATCACTTTAATTAACCTCTTGCCTTTCATAACTCCCTGCTATCACGATATCTTATTAGTTTATCAGATTCAATAGTGGAATAATGAATAACATTGAAAGCAAAAGTTTATATACAAATATCATAGTAAATGTAGTGGGGGAAAAATTAGTTGGGAAAGAATAACAAGAAGAATATAGAAGAGAACAAACATACCGGTATCAGTAACAAAGATGACGATTATTTGGGAAAGATTCCTGAATATTATAAAATTTGAGTTCAGGAAAAATCCCTTCTTCCCAATACGGTACCTTAATGGTAATTAAAATTAGTTCTCAACACTGTAATTCATGTCGTGTTCACTAACCCTGAACTTATTAGTTTACCAATCAAATCCGACAGTTTGTTAAATGTTCAAAAAAATGTTTAAATAGTTCTTTTCAGGTTATAAGATAGTCCTCATTCGAACAATCCTACCTCTTTATCATCATATATCATCATTTTATATCATCGATATCATCTCTCATCATTATCATATCTCTCCCTTATGTTCAATTTTAGACTTGAGTTAATATTAATTCAATTTGCAGTTATTCTTTAACTAATGACCTCATACATGGACAATGTATAGGCCCTATACACGGTCCACAATATGATGAAAGATACAAATACAAATATCCAATCATCTCTATATTCTCAATTGACAACAATGACTTTATATCAAGTTTCCTGTAAAATAAAAACAACCTGTTTTCACACTGGAAATCCGTATAGACGAAATAAGATAATATAAAATATGCACCGTGTTTTTTTACGTGCTATTTCTTCCGACTTTCTTCCTAAAACCGATGATCTGCATGTTTCAGAAAGTCTAGTGAAATTCACAGCGAATATTAGCGTACAGTTGGTAGCCCTGTTTCCGGTGTTTGCGTGATGAGTGTGACGTCACGTGGCCTACAGGTGGCGGCTGTGACGCGGCGTGAGGTACTATCCCATTGGCTGATGACTCAGAGGGGTAATTATGATTAACACTTCAGTTGGGGCAGCGATTTGAATTAATATACTATTGTATTACCATTTGACATTTGACAGTGAGGAGTGTTGACAAGACAAGGTAGATCGATTTGGTCAGCTTATTAAAATCTACCAAAATATATACCAAAACTAATTATTATATATCAAGTTAGGAATAATAAACACGTATGGAGATATTTTTTCAACAAAATCAACATCATTCAAAACCTATATGAAAGCCTCTGACCATTTTGAGTGATTGAACAAATTTTTATTTTTTAAAATATCAGAAGTAATTATAAGTATGTAACTTATAGGCCTACCCAATAAATACACAAAAATTAATAATGGGATGCCGTAAATCACATATGTGAACGTGTGTATTGTGTGTATGGGTATATATATATATATATATATATATATATATATATATATATATATATATATATATATATATATATATATACATATATATATATATATATATATATATATATATATATATATATATACATATATATATATATATATATATATATATATATATATATATATATATATATATATATATATATATATATATATATATATATATATAAATATACCGTATATATATATATATAGGCCTATATATATATATGTATATATATATATATATATATATATATATATATATATATATATATATATATATATATGAATATATATATATATATATATAAACATATATATATATTTATATATATATATATATATATATATATATATATATATATATATATATATATATATATATATATATATATATATATAAATATCCGATATCGTACCGTTCTTAATATTATTGCAGCTATCATTATCATTTTATTAGGACTTCTTAATATAGAGAAGGAAATGGGCCTACCTTTACGGCCTTTCTCATTGCTTTAGGCCTACCAGTAGCCTCACGTTATCCACCTCAGGCACGTACACGCTGGGCCGACAGCCTTTAGCCCCACGTTATCAATCAATCATAGGGCAATCGTTTCACCACCCACTCAACACTAATAACAGTAATATATTTTAATATAAATCCAGACGATTTTCTAGCCGATAGTCATGATTAAAATAAAAAGATTTCTCTCGTATTAACAGAATATGCTCTCGTAACTAATAGATAATAGTTGCAAATCCGCAGTTACTTATTTCCATGATGTGAAAGTGATTTCAATCCATTGAATATATTCGATATTCTAAACTGCAGAAAATCGAGTGAACATTATTATTATAACGACTTCATTATTTAAAAGAAAAAGCTGGTGGCATGTATCCAGGAGGTATTCAGGAGGTATTCAGGAGGTATTCAGGAGGTATTCAGGACTAGGCCTACGGCACATAATAAGTATATTTTCGTTATGAATTTAGATTATTTTAGAAGCCTGCAGATGTGATCCATTATATATACGCAGCTATGAAAGTCAGATATAGGCCTACTCTTGTTCAAACCTCGCCATTTTGTTCCTCATTGTATATGAATATATAACAAAAACTCATATAAAAAAAATATACCAATATCGAAACTTCATACAAAAACATTGTTCCCCATGCAGTTAAGGTTATGGATGAAAAAATAGTAACAACATATAGTTCACTATATATTGTAATAAGAATAAAGATGATGGTTAAATTGAGACGTCTTCTTCTAGCATATGTGATTGTTGATAAATACTATCTATCATGAAAGCCTTTATACTCTTCTAGTTGCTATGGTAACCTAACAAATATGCCCTCTACCAATAGGCTTCTCTTAAATTACTTCACAAAATGTTGTAATAAGTAAACAACAATGTCCCTCAAATTCTATACTCCAATCACAATCTCACCTCTAGTTTTTCGACCTCCAACTTTTCTAATTGCTATACTAACCTGACATACATGTCATCTCCATTTAAAAGTATTAATTTTAGGCTCAGAATTAGAGAAGATGACATCAACTAGTTACAAAATAAGTGATTTAGTAATCACTCTACTCAAAGTGAGGACAGAACGGCCGTCATACTTCGTGTACTGAATCAAGTTGAAGAGATGCAATTCTAAAATGATAATAATACAATTAGTTGCGGTTGTGTTTTTATTTTTCGAGCATCCAACTTCTGAACAACGAGCTAATTATGCGCACTGCGGTGTTGGTGTGTAATCTAGTTGTGCTGTGTGTAAAGAGCATGAGGAACCCCGGGGTGAGACGGCCCGTGAGGACAATAACAAGGTTTCTCTCTTCACTTGCATGGGTGTGTAAAGAAACTACCAGATTGTATTGATATGGATGTTAGTACACACACACACACACACACTCATATGTATATATATATATATACCGGCACAGTAGCTGAGTGGTCAGCGCACTTGCTTCGTGTGACCCGGAAGGAGAAGGAACATATCGGACCCGGTTCAATCCCCGCCACCGTCCATCTTTGCAGGGGTTTTTCGTGGTTTCCCTCTGTAGTCTAGGCTAATGCCGGGATGGTTCCCACAATATAGGCCACGACCGCTTCCTTCCCACTAACCTTCCCATTACCCATAAGACCTTCATCTCATCATCCCATCATCTCATTAATCATTCATCCGACGCCAATAGATCTCGGTCATCATTACAGTGTGTCGTTAAAACCCAATATAAAATATATATATATATATATATATATATATATATATATATATATATATATATATATATATTCATATTCATATATATATATATATATATATATATATATATATATATATATATATATATATATATATATATATATATATATATTCATATATATATATATATATATATATATATATATATATATATATATATATATATATATATATATATATATAATATATATATAAATTCATTTTGTGTTCGTATGTGTGAATGTATACGGATTCATTGGAGTGTATTCCTTGGTCCATAGTAATAATAAAACCAATACAATTCAGGTGAAAGCATCAAGTAAGTGTATTCAAGTCCACTGTCAACACAGAACCCTAGCACTGTTCATGAGGTGAGCTATGAAATATGTCAAGTGTTTGCAGTCTTAGATAACATGACTTTGTTATTTACTTGCGTTAACACATCTAGTAAACAAATGACCAATCAAACTCCTCGTCTCTTGAAGTTGAGAGTCTCTTGAGGGCTTGGGACATTATTTCAAGTGGCTGTCTTGGTAACGGTTCTCATTGGACCGTGGAAAGGCTTTTTCCCAGTCCCAAGTGATATCAATGACACACATTGTTGTAATTAATCGACAACAATGTCCCAAAATGACAAAAATGAATATTTTTCATCCATTGCCTTAATTAGAGAACAATGATTTTGTATCAAGTCTTGATGTAATTGAAAAAAAAATTCACACAAATTGACGACTATAGTGATTGACCCGCCTACAAACGTCACAAAACAAAACATCCAATCAAATGGGCTGTTTGTTATGTGGGTAATTTGACATTACCTATCAGAGCATAGAGATATCCCTATGATCAGAGTATCTCTAAATCCCACATGAAGTATAGATCTAGGTGGCCTACCGATAAGCCCCACCTATCACTAGTGGTCAATTGTGTTCCCAATCACAATTGCAGTATTGGTTCGTTTACCTCCAACTTTTCTATTAGTAGCTATGGTAACCTGACAAACATGTGTCTACCTTTTACATATTTCTTGAAAAGAAAAGCATACCTTTTTTATAGTCTATGATCAAATCTACGGGATGAAAGTGCAATCCGGTTCCGCACTCAAAGCTGCATAGCAATTCGTCAACATTTTAACACGTCAATGGAGATAAGCCTTGTGCCACAAGAGATGAAGGTGCGAACCACCGTGCGATCATGGTGTGAGATAGGAGAAACGGTCGATCGGAACCTTCATATCTCTTGGATGCAAATACACTTGATGTGTACTTTCTATATAGGCCTATCCCTCGTGTTGTATTCAAGCTACCTTTAGAAGGCAGTGACTGATGTATTTAGAAGGCAGTGACTGCAGTTTTCAGAAGGCAGTAGGGTATAGACTGTGATCTTTAGAAGGCAGTGACTGCAATTTTTAGAAGGCAATGACTGCTTTCTTTAGAAGGCATAGTGACTTCTGTCGTTGAACGAAAGTTCGCCATGTCTCCAATATGTCGTGTAGCCGACGCCCTTTCTTTTCATTATTATTTATTGTTGAACTCATCCAGACCATCAAGTCACATACAATGTATGATCACGATGTTACTGACATTCTATATATACTTGCATCCACGAGAGATGAAGGTTACGAACGACCGTCCCTCCCATCACACACCACTAGCGCGCAGGTGGTTCGCTCATTTATATTTCGTGGAAATAAAGTATCGAAATGCTTTCTATATCCATTACCCGATACATATTCGTACGTGTAAATATTGATATGGATATCTTTTGGGTCACATGATTCAACTACGCTGTCATGACAACTAAACTAGAGAAAATGTTGGGCAAACACCCAAATATACGAGTTGTTTGTTGTTATTCCATGTTGATTTCTTTAACAGCCTTTTTGGTTCTGTTGTTTTTTTTTTTTTTTATGTGACCTTTTTAGTGCCAAGCAACAATAAGATACATTAGTTATGATAATCATGTTATTAGTGGCACTCATTGTTGTAATAAGAGTACAACAATGTCTCTCAAATTGTGTTCTCCAATCACAAATTTAGTATGCAGTTTTTTTGAGCCAAATTTTCTAGTTTCTATGGTTACCAAACAAACATTCTTTATAAGGTTTTACATTTAATTGATGGCACACATTGTTGTAATAAGTGAACAACAACGTTCCCCAAAATTGTGTTCTCCAATCACAACTCCAGTTTAGTTTGTTTGTCACTAACTTTTCTCCTGTAGCTATATGGTAACCTGAGAAATATGCTATTTTCCTAATTGACGGTGAGCACTTTGATCAGTGGAACAGGGGCTCTTTAATACCTCGGGGAGGGAGGGGGGGGGGGGGGAGAAATTCAAGTATTAATTATCTGCAGAGATCGCTACAGATCAAATCGTGACTGTAATTTATCACTATAACCAACGAAAAGCTTTCCCAGTGACTTGTCATATACTTTTATCCACGATAGAAAATAGTTCCGATCGACCGTCTCCCCTATTCCATACCATTAACGCACGGGTGTTTCTCTCCTTCATAAATCGTGGATACGCGTGTTCCCACAGTGTTATTACCATCACTGCACCTGGATGCATTAGTATATTTATGTCCAGCCCGAGTGACAGGTTTTTCTGTGATGTACTTCCTTAGTAGGTGGGCGGTGATGTTGGCGGACACACAACAGTAGGAGGCAGTGGGTCTCAGAGCTTTCTTTATGTACCTTGATTAAGTTGGGCTTAATATTTTCACCAGTAAAAGTGACAGTAGAATGCACTTCTTAAATATGTAATAACCGGTGGTGTGAGGTTAAAAAACTGACAACAATGGCAAATTAGTAGAAGATTCTTTTTTGTTGTAAGTTGCGTGTGATTCTTTTCTGATGACTTGCTATACTTTATAAAAATGTATTAATTTTATAATTATTTTATACAAAACTGCTATCCACTCCTAAAGAAATAATGTTCAGGCCTATCATATTTGTATATCATAATCGGTAAAAATTTGAATTTCTCCAAAGAGATTTTTTTCATAATTTTCTAGCCTGACTTAATCTTATGGGGTTTTTACAACTTTCGAAGTGATTTGAGCCTATCTCAAAATTAATCCAACCGATTGAGCCCCAAACCTACACAGTTCTAAGTTATAGATACGTCAGCGAGTCCAGAAAAAGTTTCAATTGGACTGGATCGGTCAAACCGTGCGACCTGTGTAGTGCACACAAACAAAAACACCCACAGAGAGAGTTCCGTAAGAGTGGGATGGAAGTCTTCGCTCTCGCTCATCTAATGAATGGAAATAAGTTATTATACACAATTATTCGTGTTCCGGGTGAGATTGCTCAGATATATCAGGTTTGTAACATAATTTCATTTTTGTTCGTCCAAAACACCTGTCATGTATCTCTACATTCTACATATTCTATCACGTAACAAATGACAAACAATAGCTACCATAGCAATACAGCGAACTGGTGGACCACCGAATATTCTGATTGGTCAATTCCAACTGGTGGACATTGTTGTCTGTCTCTTGCAACAATGGGTGACATCACTTGACAGAACCCTATACAAGTTAACTTGATGAACTTGAATACAAATATATTTTAATTTTAATCAGACAAGTAACAAATGACTAACAATAATTAACATAGCAAGATAACGCAATGGTGAACCATCAAGAATTGTTATTGGTTAATACTAAATAGTGCACATTGTTGTCTGCCTTTTTAACAATGAGTGACGATCACACTTTGGATAGTCATAGAAGCTTTTTTCAAGTGACGTCACACATTGTTGTAATAAATTAACAACAATGTCCACAACACCGCCCTCCGTATTCAAGTAGTATGCGGTTCAAGTCCCGCATAAGGCATGGGTTTTAGTAAAAGTCCTCTCACCTGTTCTTCACTTCATAGTCTCATTATGACTTCCTCATTCGTACCCCCTCATAACCTAGCTCTTGGTGGGGTCGTTGAGCAAACAATAATCATCATCAACAATGTCGACCAATACCTTCAACTTCATTAGCCATTAGTTTGTTTGCCCTAAACTCGACTACTTGACTAGTTGTGATCCTTACCAACACGCTATTCCCCTATAGGCTTCTGTCAAGTGACGTCACTCCTTATTGAAATAGTCAGACAACAATGTCAATTAGTTGGAATTGACCAATCAGAATGTTTGGTAGTTCACCAGTTCGCTGTATCGCTATGGTAACTATTGTTTGTCATTTGTTACGTGACAGCCCTAGAAGACCGTGGATTGCAGAAGTCTATTGACAGATCATGATGCAGTGACCAAGTCAAATCGGCGAAGTAATTCAAATATATCTTACGGTATATGGTATTCTCAACTGATGTCACCCATTGTTGAAAGAGAGAGACAACAATGTCAATTAGTTGGAATTGACCAATCAGAATGTTTGGTAGTTCACCAGTTCGCTGTATCGCTATGGTAACTATTGTTTGTCATTTGTTACGTGACAGCCCCAGAAGACCGTGGATTGCAGAAGTCTATTGACAGATCATGATGCAGTGATGACCAAGTCAAATCGGCGAAGTAATTCAAATATATCTTACGGTATATGGTATTCTGAACTGATGTCACCCATTGTTGAAAGAGAGAGAGAGAGACAACAATGTCAATTAGTTGGAATTGACCTTTCAGAATGTTTGGTAGTTCACCAGTTCGCTGTATCGCTATGGTAACTATTGTTTGTCATTTGTTACGTGACAGCCCTAGAAGACCGTGGATTGCAGAAGTCTATTGACAGATCATGATGCAGTGACCAAGTCAAATCGGCGAAGTGATTCAAATATATCTTACGGTATATGGTATTCTCAACTGATGTCACTCATTGTTGAAAGAGAGAGACAACAATGTCAATTAGTTGGAATTGACCAATCAGAATGTTTGGTAGTTCACCAGTTCGCTGTATTGCTATAGTAACGATTGTTTGTCGTCGTTACGTGCGAACACCCTATAAGTATGAAATATTCACATATCAAACTATATTTCATCCATCAAATATGTTATTATTACACTAATATACCGTGATGAATGTGACTCGGTCGCTACGCACATCTTGATAATGTCTTTATAATAAGGTAATAACATGTTTTAGATTAGATTAGGTTCACTTCTCTACGCTCGAAACTTTCGAGTATTATCTAAAAGAAAACAATCGATTATCTCAGGCTAGCAAAACATACACAGTTACCTCGCTCTTAAAATTACTTTTATAATGCATTCAATAATTCACATTATATATATATATATATATATATATATATATATATATATATATATATATATATATATATATATATATATATATATATATATATGTATATATATATATATATATATATATATATATATATATATATATATATATATATATATATATAATTATATATATAAATATATTCCTCGTATAACCTAGCTGTTGGTGGGGTCGTTAAGCAAACAAACAATAATCAATATATATATATATATATATATATATATATATACATATATATATATATATATATATATATATGTATATATATATATATATATATGTATATATATATATATATATACATATATATATATATATATATATATATATATATATATATATATATATATACTGCAGATGAATATTTATATACCGGTATGAATATTTCAAATGCTATCTCACAGTCCTTCTATTTGTGCCGTTCGTATGACACAATTCACACAAAACTTACAATTCACAGTAGCCTATAGGCTTACAAAACTTACAATTCAGTATTCACAGTAGCCTACATCCATAGATGATTCTTTATATTTAATCAGTATCATATCTAAACACGTCGTGAGGATTCTGCATTTCATTCAAGAAGCGTGAAAAAATGAACCTGCATGGAACAATTTCGCGGTAACAAAATTTAAATTCGATTATCTATACTCTATACAGTACACCATCCCAGGTTACCAAAACTCGAATTTCTCCAAATTGAATGTATTTTCTATTTCAACAATTATTTATAAATATATTACACTTCACTGTTCCTTTAATGACTCGCATTTGTAGTTAGATTTGTACAATTATTACTAAGTCGTGACTTTCTCTGGTAGAGACAACTGCTCTGCGAGTGCGAGGCTAATGAGATCAGTGATGCCAGCCGTACAAAAACAATCACTCACACACCAATTACTATCTTATTATATCAGCAGGTTGGTAACTCTGTTTATTATTGTTGTCGTGATGACTTATATTATTTGAATAAAGAACGAAATTGATTCGAGACGGTCGAGGATTAGTGTTATATGGATAGGGGAGACTGTCGTTCGGTACCTGAGAAAACAAAGATGGTAGTTACAACAATTGGACCTCTCTCTTATTAGAGTAAATCACGACATGCTTTAGTTTTTACTTTTAAATATAATTGCATGAGAATGGAAAAGTATAATAATTAGATTTAGTTTTAAGTACCTTCACTATTTTGTTTGTAAGTTGAAATTCTTCTTGGTCAAGATTTTCTCTCATTGACTTACAAATATAATTAATTCCCTTCATATTTTTCAGTAATGTATGAATTATTAATTTATTAATACATTTCGTTCCTTGTACCAAAGTTAATTAGTAGACTAATTTCAATTTTATCATCTGGATTCTCGTGTTATTTCAATCTAGTTGTAATGAGAAATATTTTTAAAAAGAAAAAACTAAATTTTAATAGTTTCTCCAATAACAATATAAATTCATACAATGTACAATGTTGTTTTCTTACAAGATTTTTGAATAGTCTTTTCTAAATCTTTGTATATAGTTGAATGAATATATCATTCGTAATTATAGGTATTATTGTATCAATAATTATCAATCTCATTTCAATTTCATCTATTCAACGATAAACATCTTTTATTCAAGAAGTATGGGAGCTGCAGTTCTCAAATACACATCTTGATAGGGTACATAATTTTAAAGTTTTTTTATATACATCAACGGTCTTGATATTCACAGTTGCTGGTTTTTCTCTGATGATCATCATGGTCACCGAACTTATATATAATCAACCAAACTTCATTATTCACTGTCATGTATAGATATGTTTGCTTTTCTCAAAAACGATTTCATAGGTAACCCTAGGTAACCCAACATCCTGCCATCCTCCCTCCCACCCCCAAATGAAATTCGCCACCGAATTAAACACTCTGAAAGAAAAAACTAATCAGTTAACATAACTCTTTTTAGTTGACTATCGCGTTTTCCACACGTTCATACTATAAATATTCCGTTTAATATTTACATAGTGTACTTATTAAAGCGTATTTACTATTGTGTTGTTGCAAAATCACCGTCCTATTTCGTTAAGTAATCACATCGCATCCCAGCGCCTTCTTTCACCTATAGAACGTTCTATATTTGAAATAATTTCAAAACATTTCGAAGATACCGTGTCGTTAACCGACAACAATCGACTATCCGCGCACGCGTGTTCGAAATGCAAAACATGCCATTTAATATTTACAAATAATCTCTCTGCTATCGATTGGTTATTGCAAAATAATAAAATACTTACTCTACTTATTTACAGAGAAAGGCTCCAAGTTTATTATCACAAAGGTATGCAAATATCTTTCAGAGAAATGGATTTGAAATAGTGTTTTTCTAAGCAATCGATGGGAACGATAGAAAAAAGGTATGCTGCATGATTGATGGCATAATAATCAATCGAAGTTGAAAAGAAATACAACAAGAAGAAATGTTAATTTAAAAAGTCATTCAACAGGAACTGATTAAATTACCTTTTTAATGATAACAATTAAATCGTAGAAGGAAGAAAAAGTAAACCGCCATTTCCTTTTACAGAATCTTTTTTTGTGTGTTAGTGTACAATGGTATAGATTCAATATTGTAGTGATACGTGTACAGATTACACTTTAATATAATGTTACGCGATACGTATATGAATTAAATTATACAGTATTGAATAACTCAAGATGAATTATAACTTATATGGGTTAGTTTTTAGTTTGTTTTATTTGTTAAGATCTGCTGAAGGTGATCACACGAGCGCGCTAATTACAGTGATTAAAAGTTCTTTATTCAAACACGGACTTGGGCCGAATATGGGTTACCATAGTTACCACATGGGGACGTGGAATACAAATGATTAAATCAGTCATTTTATAGGCATTATATTTAAATATATATGTCATTTATATGCAGTGTAAGAAATGAGTACATAATTGTCAAGTTTTGCCCGTGGAGCGTTGAGGGGGGGGGGGGGATATGTTACACACTTGCTCAGTTGATACACGTGTTGACTGTCTATGGTTGAATTTGAATAAGGTAGCAGAAATGTTATATACGCAAATAGATTAAAAATTTCCTACGATGTCCGATCTATGCTGAATTAACTGATTTATATAGCCTGATATCAGGTATTATACTGCATAAATGAATGATCATATCACGTTCATTACTTGTGTTCGAGATCACATGAAGATTGTTGGGCATACTTTATTGTTTTATTCTTTCAAAATTGGTTTAAAATACTGTAAAATCTATGTGAATTATAAACATTCTGTACAACTCATCATTTTACTCACATCAGAAAAAAAAACGGCACAGTAGCTGAGTGGTTATTGCACTTGCTTCGTGTGACCGGGAGGTGAAAGGACATATCGGACCCGGTTCGATCCCCGCCACCGTCCAAATTTACAGGGGTTTTTCGTGGTTTCCCTCTGTAGTCTAGGCTAATGCCGGGATGGTTCCCACAATATAAGCCACGACCGTTTCCTTCCCACTATCCTTCCCATTACCCATAAAACCTTCATGTCATCATCCCATCATCTCATTAATCATTCATCCGACGCCAATAGATCTCAGTCATCATTACAGTGCGTCGTTAAAAACCCAATATAAAAAAAAAAAAAAAAAATACCATAAGTTTTATTTGCATTGTGTTTTCAAGTAACTTCAGATTGTTCGAGTTTACCAGAGTTTTTCAAAATATTATTGGTTACAAGAAAGACCCACTAAACAAGTGTTTCTTGTAACCACGCAATATTTTGAAAAGATTGAATAAACTCGAGCAGTAGAAATTCCTCAAGTAGTTTTACGGTGATATTTGAGCTTCTTATATATGTTATAAGGCATTGGACAACCGCCAACACTCGTGGCATAAATTGTGTAATTTATTCCTCATATGGTTCATTTCAAGTGTCAATATATTTATATCATGAGTACAGGTTTCACCTCTGATTTTTGTCTTTATTATTTAATTGATTATTGATTGGATGTTCAAAATATTATTAGTTACCGTACTGCTTATTATTTTCAAAATGAATCAATAATTTGAGATGAAAGGGAATACTTCCTTGCGCGCTCCCGATCATCCCATTCCAACCCCGATTTCAATTCCAAAATTTTCAATATTCCACGTTTCAATGCTCTTTCATCTCATACATGTGTTGAGTTGAAATAATCAGAGGTCATAATACAAGTGTAGGTCCTATGCACTCAAATTGTGTGTTGGTTCCTGTCAGAATTTCATATTAATTGTATCCAGTATTGGTCTGATAAATTGTCACAAATATATCATCTCTATCCCACTCACTCATCGCAAATAAAGTTCGACTACTTTTCTAATATAATACACTCTGTGTATTAGAACAGAACACGCGCCCATTTTTAAAACCATTATATCAGTGAGTTGTATATAACTATACATATCTATAATCTATTATTAATATGAAGAAAAAATATATCTAACAGTAAGTAGTAACTGTAGGTAATAAATATTGTAATATAGGTAATATTATATTGTTTACATACCTTTCTGGTGATGTTTCTGAAGTAATCCATTGCTTGAATTCATTAACATAAAAATAAATGCAACAATGAACACTCTTATTAACATTTTCTCGAAATCAGCACACTACCTTCCCAAATAACAAACTACTAATTCACATTGTAAAACCACACAGTTGCACGAAACTTCGCGAAAAACGATTGATTGTTGATTGAATAAACGTAAACACGAAGTACACTTTATCTGCATTGGTCTCGAGAAACTGGATAAATGTTAATGTTCTTGCTTAGTATGTCGATGTGCGACTGGAAAAACTTTCCATTTCAGATTTCAAATCAGGCCATCAGAGATGTACGTCATGATCCAAGTCGATAACGGTAGCCTTGTGTCGGTTGAATAGTAACATAGAGTGCGCCAGTTAACACATACTGTGCTGCTGCGTGCGTCAAGTCTGAAGACGAAAAAAATAAATTTTCACCAACGAAGGAAAACAGAGAGAATATTGTGAAAAATGTATTTTAAAACGTGTTCAACTGAATGACGCTAATAACTGGTTATTGGTAAATGAATTTGCGATGTCCTTGTATGAGATTCGCATGCTTTTATTGAGTAACGCGTGATAATTTGCCATGAACTGACAGCTTATATTTTTTTGCAGGTGTCATAGCCCAACAACAATTTCCTGTCAAATTTACATCTGATCCTAGGGCCTATAAAAAGGTGAGGACTTTTTTGAGTTTCTACGTATATGATTAGTACTAGATTATGAGGAAATAACTAAACTAGTCTTATTATTGCAGGTGCTATGGGCCATGGCTCAAGTCGGAAGATGTCTTCGAACAGGTCCAGACCCAGTCGAAGTCAGCCAGGTTAGGCTAGCTAGTTTTAGGCCTGCAGCCTATTTTTATTTTTGTCTAGGCCTAGATAACCGCATTCCGTTCAGATACCATAGCTGAAAATCAAATGAATTCCTTTTTCTATTGTGTTTATCGTCATGCGCTTGTTTCAACCACTAGCCCTACGTTGTCATGTTGACATGAGTTTGACAGCTGTCAAAATTATCAAACTTACATCCAATGAGCTACATATTCTACCACCAAAATGCCCCCAAAATTATAATTACATTTATATTAATAATAGTAACATCGCTGTTTCCGATATACATTTTATAGAAGGAAATGTGGAGACCTATCGGATTATGCAGCTGAAAAGAGTAGACCGTTCCACAGATACTACTTCGACACGTAGTAGAAGTAGTGGGGGTGCAAACAATAATCGATATATCGGTTACAGTCAATATTCATTCATATGATACGATAATCGTTTCTGTTTTTAGAAGAAAATATTTCCGATTACTAAAACTATGTATCACCCTTTAATCATTTCAAAACATCCCCTTAATACACCAGATTTGATCATGATATCCGTAATACTGTGATAATGATATCCTATTTCATTTTTATATGTCTCAGAAATCTGTGGCTCTCCAACCAAATCACAGGTTGGGAATGTAATCGAAATATCACCACATAAATTGAAAATTCCAATACGATACGATATTCAGACATTCAATACGATTATCGAACAAGAGAAAAACTATTGATACCTACGTTACAATTAATTATTGATGTGATGTGTAGGCCTACACTAATCAATATATCAGTTTTTACGTCGAGGAACAAGCCTAATTTCTAGACTAGTTTATGAGCACTTTTTTCATAAAAATTGACCAACTGGACTACAGTATTTGAAGAATTTCATTTCTTGTTAATGACAATAACAATGTCTCATTTTTGGTGGCTCTAGGAAGTAGCGGTGGTCGGTTACGACTGTCTACCGGCTCAATGGGAGGTGCGTTGAGTCACTTCTTCCAGTCGGGATCCGCGTTGCTGTCAGCCGGAAACCACCGCGGTGTGTCGGAACAAACGAGATCCAAAATACGCATCATATTCGATGCATTAAGAGCCAATCCAAGGCAGACAGTACAGCGACTGGACGGACTTTTATCACAAATACCAAAGGTACGACATTATTTTAGGAATGTGTACGCAATTGTATTGTTTGTAAGAACAAAAGCTGAGGATGTTGGACTTTGAAAGTTGGCCCAAGTCATTAGATTTGTGTTGGAAACCTTCTCTCAAGTTGACCGTATGTTAGAACAAATGTCTGTAGCCAATCGGAAAGTAAGTTTGGCCTAGTATCTATTACTAAGACAATTGTGCATTCACATAGATTCACTTGAAGTATATTATCAGAGTAGTTACGTAGGTCTACTGTCTAGAATTCTGTGAATCGATAAAAAATTCATAGAGGAGCTGAAACAACCTACTTTTTTGCTATTTATCAAAACTGATGATTTTGTACCGGTATCTCGGTTGTCTGATAGACGTCTGTCGAGAGTGCATGTAAGTCGATTTAGCGAGATATCAGTTTGTGGGAGTAACCTTTCAATGGTAGTCCTATGAGATATCAAAATTCTAATACAGAAGAAACAGATATCTACAAACCCTTCAGCATGACCTGAGATAAAATTATTAGGCTTGGATTTCAACATTTTCACAGGTCTTGAGCCTACAGCTGAAATAAGTTTTTTTTCAGCTGTAGAGACCTACCTGTAAAAAATATGCTAGATACATTAGTTATAGATTCTACTTATATTATCTTGAAAGTACCGGTATTGAGAATAAATAAAAATATTGAAAATGTATTTGAATTTTGATATCTTTACCATTTGAAAGTTATCACCAAGCAATCGATCGTTTGCTAAATTGACTCCCAACGATCTTGAGTGTTATTTTACCGACGTAATTCAATGTCGTACTAATAAACGTCTGGTTTACAGAATGAGAACATCCTCATAATACACAACGAAGAAGGCTACAACATTTTACAAAAGTGCGTCGGAATCAACAACATAGAAATGGTTCGTTGGATACTGTCGCGACATCCCGACGTCAACAGGGGGGCGTGTTCACTACCGCTTCACATTGCCTGCTTTAAAGGGTAAACTCAACCTTTTGCCTTCACTGTTTTATTTTCTGAGACACTAGCACCCCTGTACCGATGGTCGAACATCCTGGCTTCGAGTCTTTGTGGTTTTCCTCAGTCTACGAAGTGAATACGGGAATAGTTCATTAATGCTACGTGCCATGGCCATCTCGATTCCATCGTTTACTGCAGACTATCTAGAGATTATTCAGTGACAGTTTTTCTGTAGGGCCTACATTCACTAGTCTTCAAACTAATAAAATAAAATGATCAATGATATGCTAAATCCTATTATTCATTCTAAATTGCTCTAAAATGCTATAGTGATTGCTCATTGTAAGAACTACGTCGAAGATTGATTTCTCATCATTTCCCTGGTCCTAAAATGAAATGGTATTATATATGTCGCTAATAAACAAGTAATTCATTGATAAAGCACTGAAAATGATTCAGGAGACTGAAATATGTTTCCCGCCATGGTCAACCACCCTGACGGTAATATTTCGTGGTTTACCATAGTCGTTGCAGTGAATACTGAATTACTGGAATGATTCCTTAAAAAGCAAGCCATGCGACTGCTTTCTTCCCTTTATCCAACCAAGTTCTAATATAATAAGTAATAACCTTTCATCTGATTTCCCCATCGTCTTAGTCATTATTGACCGACAACAATTAATCTTGGTCGTTATTATAGTATGTCATCAAGTTCTTTCTAACGCTCGTCGTTATTCCAGGTATGCGGAGTGTGTGGAGATGCTGCTCCGCGCCGGGGCGAGGATAGACGCGGAGGCGCGGATGTGCTGGCCGGGACCTCACAGCCAGACGTGCGAGGAGAGGGGAAAGTACTCGCGAGAACACCTAGCTTACCTCGGTCACGACCACGGCGGACGGTCGTCGGACAAGATGCAGAGCTCGATACATTACACGATCGACGCCGACCAGGTAGGTCGACACGACGATGTCGAGATTGGTGATTAATTTGGGTATAGGTTTGTCTCAACGACGTACTCTTTACTCTACGTATTCTATTTATATTGAGCCTTTTCAAGCTCAGATGGGAGAAAACCTATTAGGGTATTACGTATTTTCTTAACATAATACATAATTCATGATTTATTTATGGATTTATCCTAAAGATTTATTCTCTAAAGCTTTTAGATTTTTGACCTGCGAGACTATTCAGTCTCCGTGATTGTTATCAATATTTGATAGGTACTCTAACCATGCTGATCATAACTCCAATTCTGTCATAGTTGGCAAGATTTTAATTTTAGTTTGGTTTATAAATGAGATTTTTGTTTAGGTTCGTACTGGGGCAGGCTACGACCAAATCATTCCCACTATTCAAAAACATCTAATAAAATGACCCTTCATCTTATTCAACCCATCATCTCATTCGACATTCACCGACGCCAATAGACCTGTCATCAATATAGTATGTCAATAAACCCTAAATAAATTTTAAAATTATATTATTATAAAATGGATGGAAAATAAACCACAACTAGAACTGCAGAGAATTGTTCCCAGATTCATCCTTTTCCTGCTTGTACAGTTCATTTTGTTCCACCCCACTCCCGTTTTAACAATGTTACATTTTCCTGGAAGGATCGTTTTCCTGCTTAGGTGGTTCATTTTTCCAGGTCCCTAGAAAAACAATGGATAGAAGTTTCACTGTACGTAATCAAAATTCATGACTTTCAATCTCGCTTTCTCTTCAATTGGATCGCAATTTTCCAAACACATTTGGCACTTGACAGCCGGGTTATTTTCAGCATACTCACACTGCACAGATACTTGTGTTTATATGGACTTGTAACATATTTAGAGAAAACAAATGATTCAATGTATTGATATGATGTTATACTTGAAAAAACTCGAAAAATCCCCGACAGGATGGTCGACCATGACAGGAATCGAACCCCGGTCTCCTGAATGACATTTCAGTATATTAACCACTCGGCCACCCGTCTCAGTAATGTGATTTGATATGCCTACTTATTGAAAAGTGAACATTTTTTAAACGCCTGATGAACGTGGTTGTTGTCTTTAAGTGAGCGTGCTGGAAATTGTGGCTACTCAGAGCGTACGTGCAAGGATGCATATGTGCGCCAGCAGCCGTGAGGTGGTTAACGTGGTTATTGTCTTCAGGTGAACGTGCTTGACATCCTGCGCCACCAGGGCGAGGACCACTGGCTGCCGTGGCATCAGAAGCACCCACTGCTGCACGTGGCGTGCGAGCGGGGGGCGTGGCAATGCGTGCAACATCTGGTCGTGGCGCGACCCGAGGAGATCAATAGGTGCGTCGACGAGTACTACCCCATACACCAGGCGGCGTTGCACGACATCAAGTTCCTCGACAGGCTTATCAGGTCGGTTTACTGACGTTGTTGTTGTACGTGATAAATGGGGGTGTGCGAGTACTTGAATTTTCGAGTTCAAGTTTCGAGCTCTAGTTCTAATTTAGTTGAACCCAAACATTTCCCATACGATATTTTATTTTCAATTCAGCTCAGATTTAGCTGAACTCAAATTTCGTGTTTGATTTTTTTTCATTTCTTTTTTTTCATTTTTTGTGCTTGTATTGTTCCGAATATTGGACGTGATTTTTTTGTTTGGAATCCGAGAGTCCAGAGGTCACATACTGATAATGTGTGAATCTTGGCTTTGAATTTTTTTTCAACTCGAACTGAAGCTTGAAACTCGCTATTTTCTCTCAAACTTGAATTTGAATTCTTAAACTCGCACACCCGTAATGATAAATAAAGACGAATCATTATATCTCAGATGCAAACTGTCGCTAATTATTATTAGACGTGGGCTTACGACCCGAATTACCAACGTGCTGAAATCTGAGATTTACCATTGTATTGAACCTCAAAAATGAGTAAGTAAAATTACATCAATAAACCCATCATTAACCTGAAATGGAAGGGACCCAAGAAAAGATTTTGATTTCTAAAAATTTGGATTTTAAACCAAAAAATTACTTTTCCATAGAAATAATCACTCTCTTCAGTTTGAATTCTGTCAGTTTCGTATTGCGCGCAAGTGAAAGCTAGGCCATCGGCTGAATCTGAGTGTGAGAAATTCATGTGTAAGTCCTTTCTAGTCAGTTGGAAAACGATCGAACAAGGTTCCAGTATACGAAGTTGACGAAACCAGGCGTTAACATTCAGTTTATGTGTATGTTGTAATAGTATTTTCATACCCATAAGATAGACAGGATGTTTAGATAAATCAACTTATATGATAGAACCAAATCCATGCTATTACACACAGTGCCTGAAAGTCAGCTTATCTGACGAGGAAATGTGTGAGAAGTAAGACAAGTATGAAGATATAGGCCCAAGACAAGTAGGCATAAAGTAAATAGTTCATAATGACTGACAAAAAAAAGAGAACGAAACACAATATTCTCGGTCCCTCGTCTGATATTTGTAGCAATCATCAATATTTTAATAACCTGTAACCGCGGACGCTGCGTTTCAATGAAGTGAATAACTATTGAAGTTTTGAACATTCTAACTGGGTTCTATGCTCAAATTATTATTCATTTACTTGTCTATTGTAAATCATGTATTGAAAGATACCGTAATTAAAACATACGTAATTTTGGAAGCGTCAATATTAAAATAATACCAAAATGTCACATTTTGTCGAATTGTACATTTTTTGTCAATATTAGCACAAAAGTTCAGAAACGAATTCACAAAAATATTGGAAAAATTTCAACAAAAGTTATCTAGCCTAGGGTTTTCATTTTTTTCATTTTTTTTAAGTTTGAGAACAAAATTTTTTTTTTCAATCGGCAAAAATTTTGATGAAAATTTAAAATAAGGGTTCGAGCAGATTTTGAAAAATCTATGAACAAATATTGGGTGGAAAAGTACATCTAACGTTAAACTTGGGCCTACATATTTTTCTAGACTGCTTCTGTTACAAAAGGTCAATTTTATAGGTAAGCTGTTGGTTTTGTGTTGAACAGCTGCGGGGCCCAGACTACCGTGCGAACCGCCACCCAACAGATGACCGTGTTGCACATCTTGTTCCTGATTGGTCGGAAGTCTGCCGAGGACACGCTGCAGACATCTAAGCTGTTGCTGGAGCGCGGGTTGAGGGAACTCATCAACGAACCAGACTCGTTGGGTACGTTACCATGGTAATTAGTGGCCCGTTGAACTGATTGATCAACTGAAGTGGTTTGTTTGTCATTTAATTCTTTATATTCTTCTATATGATTCTTTTATGGCTATTCCTAGGCAAAGTTACAGTAAAACAACCAAATGGTGGCAGAACAAAAATGCTAATTTAGATAGATTAGATTGAGAAAATATTATGATTATATTCATTTTTATATCTATATTTATCTCTATTTTAAATTTTATCTCCTAAATGGCCGACTCAATTTATTTGAAACTTTGTAATATTGTTAATTATTGATGTGTAGCCTAAATATTCAGTGGAAATTGAATTTTTTCCAAATAGTTTTTTTCTATTCGTTTACTCAGGAAAAACTGTGTTCTTAAAGTAGTTGAACCAATCAGGACGGTCAGAAACTACACAAATTTGAGTCGTATTAGTCTCACAAAAAAAAATCAGATTGATCAAAAAAAACATTCGACCCATAGACTGCATTTTTTTGCAATTAGGCCTACGTCCAAATATATTCTAATTTAATTTTTTTCGAAAGTGGCAAACCCAATAACTTCCCAAAAATATACAGTTGCAAATTAAATAATTATGTGTGTCCACAAAAAAAAATCAGATTGATCAAACAAACATTCTAACCTGTGGAGCATATACCAAAAAGAATTAACAAACAGAGAAAGATACATCTTGAACCAAATGGAAGTCTTTGCATACGCTCATCCAATTATTATACAGTGCTATTGACGCATTTTCTAGTATCACAACGTAACCTATAGTCATTGAGCATAGCACTTTCCTGACATTCGGATCTTTCATTTGAATATTTGAAACTAGGCTATTTTAATTTAAGGAATTCATGATGTCATTATTTTAATATCAAATCATGAGTCATGAGTAACTAAAATATATTATCATCAAAAATGAAGTATACCGTATTTACGCGATTGCAGTCCGCACCCTATTGTAGTCCGCACCCTAGTTTTTTGAAGTAGGTTTTAGAAAAGTACTTTACATGCGATTATAGTCCGCAGAGAAATACACATACTTAAACACGTGAAAATCGAGTTAGCGCAGCGACTACGACACACCTGCTTACACTACTGGAGTTATACTGGCGCATGGCAGTGACACTGAACTGACATCTCAGCACATTTCAGTCACTTGGTCTTAGCTGTGTGCAGTGCGATGCGCGCTCGGTCGACATACCTGCCCCCCGCCCCCGCCCGCCCACCCGAACATCAACAAAACAAGCAAGGCGGATCGCACGCCAGCCCGCCAGTCAAGGTTAACCTTGAGACAAGGCGAAGTATTGCGCATCACTTGGAGACATTTGACAGAATGGCGTGAATTTTTTTTTTACGCGCTTGGAAATCCGTCATCGATTGTAGTCCGCACCCCTGTTTTAGATTTTCTAAATTTGGAATATACCTGCGGACTGTAATCGAGTAAATACGGTAATACATAAACAATTGAGCAACCAACATAACTTCATCAAACAACTATGAGTTTCATATTTGAGTGTTTTAATTTACATACCTTATTGAGACAATCAGTGCAGCATCTTTAAATGAGAGTTCAAGTCAGTCTTTCGTCTTCATATAAATAACATCACACTTTACTGTAACACGGTAGTACCGTAGACAACAATGTTCTCATTGTTGGCTCCTCTAACCACAACTTTGGTATTAGTTTGTGGTAACCTGGACCTTCATTACGACTGCCACTTGAAATAACTTCCTAGTTCTAGTTAGCTTCCAAAGACTAAGGATTTTGCTTGGTTTCTCTTCACTAGTAGAGCTAAGTACCATAGCAACATGTCCAGTATTTGTGTATTTCCATTGTTGTCAGCACAAAATCCTAGCACTGTTCTTGAGGTGGGTTGAAAATAGGTCACATTTTAACTTTCCAAGAGACCGACTCTGTAATTATCTCGTATTTAGCTCGCCTAGAGAACATTATCCAATCAAAGTCCTTAGTCTCTTAGAGCTAGCTCAGCCTAGGGCGTTATTTCAAGTCGGTAAGGATCCCACTTGCTATGGTAACCTGATAAACATGCTGTCTCTCAATACGTGACTACGTACGTGGCCGACTAATAAAGGACGTTGTTGTGTTCCGCTTGCTAGGTAACACGCCGCTTCACGGGCTGATTGTGCGTTACGCGCTGGAAGAGGCTCGCTACGGCTACGATCACGACAACCAGCCGTGGAATAAGTGGGACGTCCTGCATCTGGTGAGTGGAGAGGAGGGGAACGAGGGGTACTTGGGTGAAGAAGGAGAATGATTTACAGAAATATACCACAGTAAATCCTCGTCAATTTAAACTCTGATGGTTCTAATTTCTTTGTCATTCAAATATGTTTTGAAAAACCCAATATATATGAATGGAAAACATTACACTTTGTTATACCAAAAATAAAATAATTAATTATTCATGATAATTTACATTATGTATTCCTAGGCCTATAATAATTCATGGGCCTAAATGAATAAAAAGTAGGCACCCAATAATGAATGTACAGGATAAAATAATCATTATTATTTCAATAATGTTAGCGTATTAATATCAGGGTTGGCGTTCCATGATGAATTTGTAAACAATACCAAATAATATCGATCGTAATTTTTGCTTCTAGCCAATGTCCAATTTCATATCCTTTTAGCCTTCTGTAATTATTTTGTGACATGCAGTGAGGATTTGCCTTTGTGTCCACAAACACACTTCGAGGATCAACAAACGACTGAAAACCTGACCTTGGCTCGAACGCACATAGAATAGTCACTGTGATGATTTGTTAGGGAATCGAAAGTTGACTGTTTATTTATTCGATAACGAATTCACTCTCGATAACACAATAATCGAAATCGAGAAGATTAATTTCATGATCGAATCAAAGTGGTCATATCGAATATCGATCGAAAATATTGAAATAGAATGGCAACCTTAGTATTGACCAATTGTGAGCTGTAGATGCATACACCTATGTGCTTCTTACACTTTCCAATATGTTGCATTTAATATCTCAACAACATCACGCCTTATAGACTTGGACTTGTACTGCCCATATATGTATATTACCGATAAGCAGTACTTAACGTTAATAAGGCGTACACATATTTGTGTTCCGGCAGGAGCTTCACATCGCTTCACAAACGGGTAACTTTCTACCATACTCGACGTATATTAGTGATAATATAGAATGTCTTGCTTAGATTGTATTTGTAATTATCCAATATGGCCGCTGAGATTAGAACGAGCATATGTCGCTATCGGCTGCAGGAGTGACGTATCTCGGTAAGGTAATATATATATATATATATATATATATATATCTATGTACTGACTTGTAGGGGATGGATTTCCACAATAAGTGTTATAAAAAGCTATCTAAACACAAGTATCTGTACTATATAACCAGAAAATAACCCGGCCCGAGAGGTAGGGTGACCCTAACTTATTTTCTGATTATATCTTACAGATACTTGTGCTTTTATGAACTTGTAATATATTTATAGGGGAAACAAATGTATTCACTGTATTGATATGATGTTGTACTTGATTAGTAAAACATTTGTCCATATAATATTAATCATTTTATTATTAGATGAGCGTAGCAAAGCAATATAAAATGCGACGTATTTGAAAGTGTGAGGACGCGTGTATGCGCCAGCGGCCGTCGAGTAGTTGATAACACTTGTGGATGTTCTGCGTGCGCAGGTGCGCTACCTGCTCCAGAACGGTGCGAAGCCGTCGATCAACCAGCCGGGCAACAGCGCGCTGGCGTGCGTGCTGCGCCACGTCCGGGACTGGGAGTTCCGCTACGAGCTGCTCAACATGCTGCTGCAGGAGGGGGGGAACCCAGACGTGGTGGGCCGTGACGGCTCGGTGCCCCTCATGGTCTGCCTCGTACCCCTCATCAACAAGGACCCGTTGCACCACTTCACGCACACCATGAAGGTGAAGGGCGGAGCAGGAGGGCCTGATATTTCATTTTCAGATAACCCTTTTATAATTCTGTATGATCGTCAAATATTCATAAATATTCATATAATAGGCGTATTTATATTTATTATTCACTTATTCCATTATGTTTATATATAGGCCTATTAATATTTATTCAATATTTATTATTATTTTAAGCCGATGATAATTGGATGAGCGAAGCGAAGACTCAATTTCAGAGTGCTCGAAAGTGGCTTTTTTTAGTTCACGCTCGATTGATCAAATGAAATATTTTTTAAATGAAATTTGGTATCCACTTATGTCATCATCCAACTAGATACTGTGTAGTTCTGAGGTGCAATTGGTTAAACCACTTTTGAGAAAAGTAATGTGGATTTGTGAAAAGACCTACATAAGAATACAATAACCCAAAAGAGAAAATATAGAATTATATTTTCTCTGAACAAATTCAAATTTCTATGGAATGTAAGTACACAAATCGAACACGCAATTCCCAAGTTTTACATGATTCGGATGAGACGTATTAAAGATAAAAATTATTATGTCTTTTATTTATGTCAAAGAAAGCTTTAAAGAAAACTATCAAGGAGATCCACAAGTAGAACCAATTAGATCATGAAATGATTGAAATGATTAATAGGCGAATCAGGAAGGCAGTGAGTTGAAAAGATTCAAAATCAAGGTTTGTATATAGATTTTCATTACATTACTTTTGAAATCTCAACGCATGTGCTGCGTTTTCCTAGTTGATGTTATTAGTAAAGCATACTATACTTATATCCACAGAGGTAGAAGGCCGTCTACCAATATAAGAAATGAAAATACCACCGTTATGTTTGAATAGCTGTGTCATTTTTAGGGTGTGTGATTTTTCAGAGTGAGTTTTACCATGATGAATGCAAGTGCATCTTTCAAAAGCATTAAATCATTGAAGTTGCAACAATATTATAAAATTATCATATTTATTACAATTATTTAGTTGATAGACAACCTTTTTTTTCGTGGTTACAAAAAAATATACAGTAAAACCTGGATGCATCTTTCCCAGATCAACTGTTTTCCTGCTTCTATAATTTATTCTGTCTCACTCCCCTATGAATGTTGAATTGTACTTAATAATAGATCATTTTACTGACTGAATCGTTTATGCTCCCTGGTCCCTTGTTATTGAGAGATGAAACTTTCACTGTATTGAACTAATAAGGCCCGTTTTCATGGCTCGCGGCAGGCTTTTTTTTTTCCCCGGCCAATCAGAATGGGTGAAATTCCTACCACTTGCACTTGTTGCTCTCTGACGTGAGACATGGAATAAATTCAACTTTGGAGAAAAATGCCGTGGCTAAATACCCTCACTCATACAAGTGGACGTACAAGTGGTAGGGTTATGTCGGAATATTACTTCTAAAACAGTGCTTTTCAAATATGCACTATGATCGTTTCGGTGTGCCACATAATACGATACTGAAAATCACTTGACCGTCAGAATTGAACAAGAATTATATACAGTATCTAAATAAATGAGCCAAATCTCGAAGTGGATGCGAAGAAACGCGACTATGTGAACAGCGCAGACGGCAGGCATTTTTTTAACCGCCTGTCGGGAGCAATGTAAACGGCCCTTTATGCAGGATAAGAATATTGAAAATTCACAATACTTCTACAGAGCTTTGATTGTCTTCATTAGGCAATCACCAACTGACAGGATCTATAAAGACAGCTAAGATAGTTTCACACCAAGATGTTGTGCGTAGCCACTGAGAATAGAAAAAAGAACTAGGTTGAAGAACCCACCAGTGAGTGCCTCTATTCTATAATTCTAAAAGGAAATTAAAGCTGCCGATCTCCGTTTTGTTTGAACAAATCCATATACTTCAACATGGTGTATCATAGCGTCGCCTAAGTGGCCAAACCGTATATCTGACATCTTTTCGAAAAATCACTTTGTGATTGATTTGTATTCTGTGGTGTCATTGGCTTCATTTTGTAATGTGGGAAACTCACGGGAACCAATCAAAACACTCTAAAAACTAGAAACGAAAGCGCATTTATCCAGATGGCCAGCTTCCATGGTTCACTTGATCTCCACGTGTTTGACTTACGCGATTGTTGAATGCTCTAGTAGTGTTGTAACACCGCCTAAGTGGCATAGATCGGCACCGCATTTCCGCGTAAGTGATCAATAATGTCAGGATGAAGCAAACAAGGGAAATTTGAAACAGAATCACGTTCATGGGTATCAAATTACTAAATACACATTCATAGGTTGTTCCTAAAGTCAGTTCTGAAGTTATGAAACACATTTAGTTGTCTCCTGAACAATTAGCAAATTATGAGATTTACGGTATTGCCACTTAAGCGACGATATGGGCTCTGACATATTTGTCTCACTTTAATTTCGTTTGTTGTTATAGTCTCATAGAATAAAGTCCCTGGACCCTTACCTAATAAACCACTTGGAATAATGTAGTATAGAGGCTCCAAGAGGCCAAGACATTGCATCGCACGTTCCATGACAGCCTAACATAACAAAGCCACGTTCTTATGAATGCAAAAATTTGTCATATTCCGTAGCTCACCTTAAGAGCAGGGCAAGGATTTTGTGCTAACAACAATGGAAATATACAAAGCCTATAGACAAGTTTTCATGACTGTAGTAGGTTTTTTAGCAAACATTATCCAATCAAAGTACTAGCCTCTTGGAGCTAGCCAGGCCCAGCACGATTTTCATAGTAGTTTACTGGCTCCATGAGCCTGATTTGTGAAATATGAAATGAAGACTATTTCACTTCTTTCAAACGTTTTAACTGTATTATCATGTTGGCCATACAGGTGTGCTACCTCAACTGCGTTCGCATCCTCTGCAAGCACGGCGCCAACCCAAACTGCTCGTCGCGCAGCAACCTCACCCCGCTCCACGTCCTCGTGTTCACCGCCAGCGAGAACATCGCGCTCAGCCGCGAACAAGAAAAGTCGCAGAACTTCGACTTCATCCGCAACCTCCTCGTGCTACTCCTCCAGTACGGCCTCGACCCGAACAAGCAGTTCTCTCAGCGCACGCCGCACATCCTCCAGTCCATCATGGACATGGTGCAAAACGCTCGACTCGCCACCGATCTCAACTACGTCTACGACCTCACGCTTACCTTGATACAGTTCGGAGCCGATCCCAACATCAACTTTGCATGTTCCGAGTCGATGTGGCCGCAGTCGATTTACCTCAACAAGAAAACCTCAAATGAATTATTGTATTATTATGTATTGTTAATATGTCGAAAGGAGACGTTGTACATGGACTCGCAACAATGCTACGCTCGTATCATTTGGTTGTATTACCTGGTGATGAATCACGACGAGCTGTACCGATGTTTGAAGGTGCTGTACACGCAGCAGACGGGCCTGGTCCCGGTGAGGGGAACGGCCCTGTGCAACCTGATCCGGGAGTTGTACGGGAAGCCGAGGACTCTGAAGCAGATGGCGAGAGTGGCCGTTTACAGGGCGCTCGGCAGAAAACCCGGGATACGGTTGAACAAGCTGGCGTTGCCGACTTCGCTCAAGGATTACGTGCTGAATTTCGAGCCGTGATTCGTTGACGGTTTGCCGGGTTTTTTTGTTTTTATTTGGAGTCGTTTAGGCCTGACGATTGTGATTCATGAATATTGGCGATTCTCTTCTTGGGTACGAGTATTTTACTCAACATGAACGTGTTACCGTATTTGAACGTGTTGTTATGTCAGTTCATTACAATTTTTTATCGATAACCGTATGACTGCTCACAAGATCAAGCTAGTGATCCAAGATATTATCAAAAGACTTTCATAGTTTTATGATTATGATTATCATTGTATTTTGTCAATAATATTATCATATCCATTCAGCTATTATCGTATTTTGATAATGGTTCAAGAACATGCGGCAACGCCTGAAAAAACATATCATACATTACTTTAGTTGATG
The DNA here is from genome assembly GCA_964007535.1 of Brachyptera risi. Taxonomy (NCBI): domain Eukaryota; kingdom Metazoa; phylum Arthropoda; class Insecta; order Plecoptera; family Taeniopterygidae; genus Brachyptera; species Brachyptera risi. Next base: position 16,451,743 of record OZ023336.1, read on the forward strand.
TGAAATACAAATACTACTACAAACAACAATAACGATGTTGATGTTCTAGCTTGTTGTTTGTGTCGGAGAACTGCCAATGCTCATGAATAGCAGTACGGATATATATTAATCTCATAGAATATGCGTTTGTGATTTAAAACACAACTCAGTGAGCTTATCTACGAACATCGTACAAAGTCTATCCGGAGTTACTTGGTGCGAGAAATAATTATTCTTGCGTTGTCTACGTGTCAAAGGATATGATGAAAATTTGCAATATTTGAAAATATAAATCTCAATTATGTTTTTAAGTAATTTTGCAATTTAGCTCAGTATTTGGCTGGTAAATCTAGGCCTCAATATACACTTGTATGCAAAATACAGTTTAGTCGTCAAAATCGTCAAAATTTTCAGCTTGATCTCAAGATCAAGAACGAAAAACATTAAAGGGTCAAAGTGCCAAGTAAGTAACTTTGTTTCCCTCGCTTAAATAAGCCCTAGTCTTTATTTGCGACGAAATTTTTCGCGAGAAATTCAAGAATTCAAGTAAAACCAAATAATTCAGTATAACTTTGCAAATTTCAAATCAACACGTAGTTTACAACTATCGGTAGAAGCCAAAAAAAAAGCTTATTTTTGTGATGAAATTCCACCGCGTATTGGGGATCTAGCGCCGATTTTCGAACCGAGTGTTGAAGACATCCTTTGACTAATCGACTGATAATTCATGAAAATAACACAGGTAACCAAGGGTGATAACAAGTCGATTAACTTTCAACGAACCGCCAAAAACCTCGCCCTTAGTCATGTAAGATGTACAGTACAATAAGATCATTGCCTTGTGTTTAAATCATCAGGAAATCTGTTACAAAGAAAGTTATCATGGAATGAATAGATCTTGACTAGGTTTTAAGGTGCCCTGAGGGTGCTCTCATTCTCAATCGTGAGAAGCTATTCAAACTAAATGAGTTGATGTTTTGTCTGAAAACGCTATGACAGTTACACGAACCCCGACTGCACGTGAGTACCAAATAATGATCAAAACTACCAACTATTGATAATTATACATAGATAGACTTAAATTGTTCCTCGTAGGTGATTGGCTGATAGATTTGAACATTGATCAATGACCTCAACAATATAAAGTGAATTCTCGTTAATTCAAACTGGTGATTCAATTGCTGTAAATTCCTGTGATTCAAAGAATAGATCTGGTCCCTGTAGAGTTTTAATCCATAAGCTCAATGTGAAATATTTCAATAATTCATATTTTATCATTCAAAATGGGTATTTTTGTGTTCCTTGAATTTCGAATCAAAGAGGGTTTGAAGTTTGAACATAACAAAACTGAACCTAAAATGTCATAAAGCCACCCTCATTAATCTAAACTTGGGTTAATCTGAAATAATATATATTTCAGACTTGAAACGGTTCTCAGCTGAAAGTATAAGCATTTCAATGGTAATTATTATACTTAATCCTAATACTAGCTAAACCCTGATTTGAACTAATATTTCGACCCTTCAATAATTGCTTTAACACTGTTTTTGGATTGGATAATTTGAAATAATTGAAGTGAATTCCTTGAATTGATCATTATTTTCCCAATGGCCACCCTTTTCATTGGCCGCGTAGAATGAGCTGAAGCATGTTGCTTTTAGAGTCAAATCCGATGAGTGTTGTCTGATCTTGACACCAACTTGACTTTGTAATACTGGGCTGTAGTGAAATAACTTCAGATTTAATTATGTTATCGGAAACGTCGTTCGGGTTGTCATTTATTACGTATGAATTTATATTCATATCATAGATCTTTATAAACGACCTTGAAGGTTGAACGAAATAATCGATTCAATCCACTCGATCCACGATGTAGTGATACCAACATACTTCATCATAATATAAAGAAGGTGTACCGACTCCCATACTAATAACATTGACGGTATTTGTGGTTTCTTGCAGTCAGTTCAGAGCCAAAGGTCCCGATTATCTGTCGTGATTTACCGGATTTCCTTTGTGTACTAGATGTAGATAAGACTGGCTACGTTATCGGTGGCATTGTAGTTCCATAGAAAAGCAATAGTTGCGCTACGAGCAATCGAGACCCTGGACTCGGATTCTAACCACGGATATATTTCACTTTGAAATTCAAGTTGGAACACCTTCTTCATATTACGATGAAGTATGTTGGTGTCACTACATCGTGCTCGATATATTGTGCTAAAATGTTATTTTTAAAACAGATGGTTCATTGATGGACATTCAAATCTATTACATGCCACGCATAAATTCAAGGCCCATTCACAACAGAAATATAGGAGGAAACTCAACTTGAAGAGTAAGTTTTGCCAAAGTACATTCATGTTCCCATAGATAACACCACGCAGTAACAGTAAGATCTGTTTCAACTTCAAACCTTGCTCCTAATTTTACATCAAGGTGCAGTGCCGGCCAATTGAATTGAAAATTGGCAGCAACGTGAAAGTTACTTTGATCAGCTTCTGCTATAAACAAACTGTCTCACTGGGCTAAATTTGTGTTTGTGAATAGCCATGAAAAATTACTCTTACGGTTATGTTTACGGCTTGTTTGGGTCTTCAAACTTCAAGTGTCTGACATTCGTGTTTTCATACAAAACATCGCATCTTGACTGTTTTATGGTCTTTTAACCTAAAAATTGATAATGATATCAATAAACGGTTGGAACGCAGATAGACCTGAATATCGTAGTTGGTTGCCGTTCAGTCCGGCAAGTATTGGCTATACAGGGATAAAACCAAGCCTGTGCTATTATTGTTTCATCATTATGAAATCAATTATTTTATTATTTTTAAGATAAATACCCACCCACCTCTATATAAAATAAATATTTTGTATATTATTGAACAGTACATATTATAAATATGGTAATTATTTTAGTTATTATGATCTAGACACACCATTGTGAGTGGTTTTGATAACCATTTAAATATTAGTTTGATTGTTTGTTTGCGGCATTTAGAATGCAATATACTATACAAAGTATAAATTTTGAAAAGTCTCGTCAGCCAAAACAACTTGACTGTATATTTTTTTGAAAAGATTCTGTTTTATGAGGAGGTAAATCTCAGACGGATGATTCAAATGTGCATGCCAACAATAATGTAAAGTTAAGTAACATATTATGATATAGTACCTTACCAAAAAGCCAAATCTTCTATTCAATGCATCCGTTATGCTGCGTCTTCCTACGTGTGCGTATATTTCTGTCATTCACTCGACGAGCAGCCGACCCAGATGGTCGACTATCGATATCTATATTTTATCGACGTTTTCATCGGTGAATTTGTAATTATATTATATGGATTAAATTTTTTTATAGAAAAATTGAATTACGTACTTTCGTTGATTCAAAATTTTGATGAGGATTTAGCACAACGTGCAGTGTCGCACATTCGTAAATAATTACGATAATTGATTATAGAAATTTCATCAGTAGCTGCTAGCGAAATTAATTGTAAATACTTTGAAATGAAAGTACATATACATCTAATCAGAGACTGTTCACTTTGCTGAGACTTTGTCCCGACGGCAAATCCGATGCTTGAAGAATTGTAAACTTGACATTTATTTTGTAGCTTCGTGAATTTGTTGTTACTCTCATCCAGAATGAATGAGAACCTTAATTATATCTCTTGTGTACACCATGCTTGGCTAGTCATCCATCATGCTTGGCTAGTCGATATCTGACAAATGAAGAGTCGATTACGAACCCAGTAGGCAAATTTGCTCAGAATCGACCGGTAAACAATTATTATTCATTTGATTATTCATCAATGTTAAAAAACTCCGTTCAAAAGTTGCACTGTACTTCAAAACGAATGACTGAGGGTTGCTATCAGTGTAACAATTACGCGTGTTGGTTCCCGCCATATTTTTTCATATCTGTACCTGTACGTAATTGTTCGGACATGAATTATATTTTTGTAGTTATTTTTGCCAATTATTTCTCAAATTATTCATATAATCGATTATCATTCGACTCATTTTTTTATCCGTGGAATGTTTGCTCGGGTATTGATTGGTTATCAGAAAAAAATAGATTAATCAATGTCACTTTTTGACATCGAACGGCTACCAACTCGTATGTAGAGTGAAATGTAGAAATATTCGCACATGAGAAGCAGCCTTTACAAAACGAAACTATTATACTGAATGCTCAACTCTTAATTTAATACAATAGAACATTGTTATATGTTCCATGACATAAGTTGTTCAATTGATTGACCGAATTATTGATAAATAACCTCGTATGTTATTTGACTGTAACTCATAATAATTACGAAACAGAGCTAGATTAATTTTCTATCTCGTGTATGCTTCTTACAACTGATGTCACCATTCCTTGTTTGTGTCTAGAATGGCCACCATGATCAAGTCTTAACAAAACTCATATCCACGAAAGAAGTAAGTCTTCTCCCAACTGAATAGTTTTAAAAACTATGGTAATTGTAAATAAACTCACTGATAATTTGAGCATTCAATGCTTTTAAAAGGTGTAGTTGTGTTTCTAATTGTAAATACCATACTGAAAAATTGTTGACCTTGGAAAATACTATACAAATAGAGTGGTGGTGATGTTTGTTTTTGTTATGTTGGTGACAGCCATCTTCTTTTGTGGATACAAGTATATACTGGTAATAACAATCTTATGTTTGATTGTTTTGCCCTCTAACGGTTAATTGCTATGGCAACAAGGCATTGTCACGTGACAGGTGGAAGAAGTATATATTTATTCAATGTGATTCACTAGGTCTGAGACCCGTATGTTGTTATACAAGATGAGCAAAAATATATGCAGACATGTTTGCCACTGAGTGTTGATAATTTGTTTTATTATGACAATTTTTGATATTTCGTGAAATAACAGAATTTGTTTGAAATGTGTTTCATTGTTTCAAGAATTAGTTATTCAAGTCTAATGAACCAACACAAATTTTATTGAAAAAAAATTTTCAACAAGTTATACAAATTTCATTAATATGCATACAAATAATAATCTAATTGTAAGCAATCTTGTTACCATACTCCCCCCCCCCCCCACCCACCCACCCTCTCCCCACCATATACAACTATAAATTGTGGTCATAGGGTCTTGCCAATTGTTGTAAGTCACTGCTTGATGATAGTTAATATAACCATGGAGTTGTATATGTGGAGGTTTATCTCGGTGACGAGCCATGTACCAGATTGCGTACTTCCGGTTATGTCCAAACGGATGCCATGTTCGTGTTGTACCTGCCAGTTGGAGTACTTCCACGTTGGTAATTCAGCTAGGCCTTCTTAATTATTCCCTATCATATAATAATATAAAAGACCTTGAATCCAGGCACTAAATATAAAACAACTTTCGGTAGGCACACACCCGACAACAATCGGCTTAAACAACGAACATGGCCGCCATTCTCAGTATTTAATGTCATCAAGTAGTACGAGTTTTTGACGCGCAGTTATATCTGGGTACTACAGTAGGCCTACTACATGCAACTCCGTGATACGACAACCCTTCTACACTTTACAAAAAATGTTTATAAAATAATATTTTGTATTTCTGTCAGTGATACTGTTGAATAATTGTTTCGTGTTTTTTCCTCCTTGAAAGGTACATTTCTTTATTATTATAGTGATTGGTGAAGTGATGTGTATAAATAGAACAGGGGTTCTCGTACTAAGAATTTGTGGGTTTACTTTTACGTGATGTGTCTTATGATGCTCAATATCAACAATGAGCATGATTACCGAATGGAATTTCAGACTTGAAGGTTGTCTGGTTGAATCTTACTGCTGTCAGCCTTATTTTTCTGGTTTTTATAAAACTACATTTTCTATAATGTATTTTGAATAGGCCTATTGTAAAACGCGTGCTAAATGGCGAATTATCTTGCGTCTTTGCATGAACGATTCTTGCTTTCAGTTTACCAGGAAATACTTTCAATATTTATATAAATACATTTATTCTTCATTCGAACGTTCAATTATTACAGACCGTTATCATACCTGTTGGTGTCTATTACCAAGCAGTTTCTTTCAAATATAACCTACGAGCCACGTCAAAGCTCATGTGTTGCACAGTTGGTACACGTGACTCATATTGCATGAATCAAACCTGCAGCCATTTGTGTTTTTGTATGTTGTTTGTAATTGATACAAGTTATGACAGCTGAACATTTAAGCATGAACAAATATCGTTCTCAATCTTTGGTATAAAAGAAATTCGAGTATTGGATTGAATTTTGGAAATGTAGGTCAAAATTATTGTGAATACGATGAGTTACAGCATGACTTTTTAAATGGAGATTAGATTGAAAACAGCAGATCACTAAACAAATTGTTTAAATCTCAACATCAAGATCAATCTTCTTTCTTCTGTTTATTAATGTTTTCACCGTACATCAGGACTCCAAGGTCTACGCTTACCATTAAATTATAAAATAATAAAATTGGAGAATGATCCAAATTGCATAACGATTTCTACGATCATGTCCATTTTTAAATTGTTCTCAAATGATGCAAAATTTTCCCGTCAATTCTGAATTTCTTTTGTGAAATATCAAGATTCAAGAACCATATTTGACTCATCTTTTATGGTTTTGCTTCCAATCTTGCTCACGAGAGCATAAATTATTACGTTATGTCTAAAGACTGTTTAAAAAATATTGGGTCTACCGATTTACTGATCGATGAGTGGCCTACTAAATTCATGTTATGTATTACATATTACTTTATGAGTACGACCTAGAAATAGAGTAGATTTAGTTTTAGTAGCTCAGATCAAATATACGTTGAACCTACCTATATTTGTTAATGAACTATTTGAAAAAGTCATGCATGTAGATTTGTGGTGGATTCTTCAGTCATTCATTTCTATTGCACACCATGCAGTTTGATGATGGCACTGAAGTCATCTAAAGTTATTGAAGTTAGTTATGATCTGTCGTAATTTTATATAATACAGATAACAGCAATGTCATGTACTGGAAAGTCCAGTGACAGCAAATTTGTTATAACGTAATAAAATGAAAACATTTGACGTTGCCAACCTAAACAGTCATCGTATTATAAAATATTTTCAGATTGTTAAATACGGCACTGGACATCCAATTAGGAAAACCAATTATAAATTTTAAATACTGATGAGTAGTGACAGCCCATTCAATATCCTGTCTTCCGAAGTAATGTATATACCAAGCTCACTCTAATTCCTTTAGTTTTTATAAATGTGTATCCTAATTTACACTGCTATAGGCCTACTAGTAACATTAATTTAACTATATTTTTGAAATATGTTGATGTTGAGATCTTGCTCAAGAATGAAAATGGATTGTTAGTCTGAATATAAATAATTTGCTTCATAATGTATTAGGTTGTCAATAATTTTTTTTGTAAAATTGGAACTCAAATACTCACCTAAAGCTGCACTCGTTAGTGTGCAAGTGACGCCCAAGTTTAGGGAAAATTAATATTCAATTCTGTGGTTACATGTTTTCTGCCTGGGGCCTGGGCTATATAAAACATGGGTTATAGGCCTAGTCATCATACCGATCGTCGGTCGGTAGGCCTACGATAGCTAGCCTATAATCCGAAATGAAATTTCATTTCATAGAAATACTTTCAACAACCAAAACGTTCAAAGACCGTATGTTAACTATTTTATATAGTTTTGCATGCCTTATATTGATGTAGTTTGTGTGTATTATTTCACCTTGTTACGATCCTCCAACAAATATGCGCTGGACTTTTTTAAATAGTTCTTCAGAGTAGGTCTAGTCTACCATTATTAATAATATGATCTGTGTTGAATTCGAGTAGGCCTATGCCTACCAAGAGATGAAATAATAATGTATGTTGTGTGTTATTCTATGTCTGTTCAACAATAAATTATAATATACCGTTATTTAATGTTAGCGTACTCTTTATTATTTGTCCCCTCATTGAATATTGAAAAATTGTATGATTCTTTCATTTCCTCTGGAGTTGACTCTTGATGAAATAGTGTGCATGGAATTCTAGAAATCTAGAAAACAGGAAGATTAGAGAAAAAATTACTCAGTCATCAGTTAATTTTATTTATGATAACCTTTCAGAGGCCATTTGAGTTCATGCAAATGCAAACATTGAAGGGTCAAAAATTAATCTACAAATTATTTATTCTATTTTTCAATCAAATTTGCCTTCACTTGCATTCAATTGGTGCGTGAATGAGCATGCGCCGTTTCAACAACCAATGAGAATACTTGCTGTCAGTCAGCTGGATCCCTCTAGCGTAAACAAAGGGCTTTAATTCTCTAGTTCGTTCGTTCGTTGAGCGGCCATTTATTGATTTGTGTTGACGCTGCGGAACTTGAAAATAATCTCAAAACATCGAGTGTATTACGCACAGTTCAGTGCTCGAAAAGTGTTTCAACATATTTCTCATTTATTGTGGAATTATTTTGTGTGTGTTTTGAGTGGGTTAAGTGTTCATAAAGCATCGATAATAACTGAAACGTAATGGCTTGCGCTACATTGAAACGGTCATTGGATTTCGACCCCGTTCACAGCCATGGACGACCATCAAAACGTCGTCGTTGCCTGAATATGTCTACCTCTCAAAAACAAAATGATTCTTCTTCTGCAAATGATTCAAGTGTTCCATCTCCTTTCGGGGAAGTTTGTCCCAAACTTACTCCTGGTAAGCTAAAATTAATTTAGGCTGAGCCCTAGGCCCATCTTTGTCCTTGGCTGTAAGCCTATTATGTTTGGGTTACACCATTGGCCATTACCCTTAGATTAGCCAATTCACTTATTTTACCATTTACATTTATAACGTTACTAATCGTTTGAGTATAGATGTTTGATCTTGGTTTGTCATTCAAATCAGGGGATTGAATGGGTAGGCTTAGGCTCACAATAATTAGGACCTAGGCCTAGCCTAGGAGGCCCCTAGGCCTAAGCCTATTTAAAAAGGGGAAGGGCCAGTAGGCCTAGATTCACAGACTAGTCCTACATTTATCACTCAGTCGGGAAAAAGTGTATGGTAGCTGAATCAATTCAGCCCAAAACGATTGTAGCAGGCCGATGAACAAGGCGATTTTGGTCATTGTTAAAATTGTATTTTGGTTAGACCTAGGGCCTAGGCCTACCCCTGCTAATTTTGATGTTTTTTTTTGTGTGAATTTGGTGTTCTCTGATCGATCTTGATTAATTAGCCCTAGGTAGATCTATAGAGTGGTCTGTGCATGACATGAATTGTCATAATTTATTTTTATATTTTTATGAAAGTGGTTCACATATTATGAACTTTTGGTATGGATGTCGCTCAACCATTTTGATATAGGCCTATAGGCCTAGGCATCAAAAAACAACTTCTACAAGTTTCTTCAAAAGAAAAAAATTACCACAACCTGCAACAAAAGCATTCAGACCTATTTGCAGAAAGGTAATTCCATATTAAATCAACACAGTTGAGGGCAAAAAAACTTTATCCACTCCCATTTTATTAAAATTTTGCACGCATGATCAAATGATGAGTAAAATGTGTTTGAGCACCAAGTTTTAGTGCCATTGGTTGAACTGGTTTGAACAGATGGGCCTATAGTCTAGCGATTCAAAGTTTGATCATTGACTCAAATTTGGGTCCAGACACGGTAAAATTGTCATATAGGCCTACCGCATCACGGCCAATTTCCACTTTTTCCCAAATTGTTGTTTTTTGATAGATCTTGATTAGATCTATTCATAAAAACCACTGCACACTAGGAATTAATAAGATATAATTGTTAAAAACTTACTCAAATGTGACGAAATTCCTATAACCACAAGCTCCGCCATTGTTTGTTGTTCAAGTAGGCCTATATAAGCTCTGTTCTGCCTGCCGGCGATGTACGCGAGATTTGGACATCAACCCAACCCAATAACCTAACCTACTGTCCACCCTTTGCACGTTTGTGATCTCCCTTGTGAAGGTGGACAGTAGGTTAGGTTATTGGGTTGGGTTGGTGTCCAAATAACAGAGCGTATATGCTTGAACCATAAACAATGGCGGAGCTTGTGGGTATAGGAATTTCATCACATTTCAGTCAAGTTTTTAACAAAATTACGTATATCTTATTAATTCCTAGTGTGAGGTGGTTTTTCTGAATAGATCTAATCAAGATCTTTCAGAAAACACCAATTTAAGGATGAGAAAGTGGAAATTGGCCGTGATGCGGTAGGCCTATATGACAATTTTACCGAAAGCTGTTGAAATGCTTCACAAAATAACATAATTCTAGATACACTTTCATTGACCATTAGGCTACATTCAATGTTATCAAGGGTAGGCCTAAACTTTGACCTTGAATATTATGGCATCAGTACATCAATATTTTTCAAAAAGATATAGGCATGTGTTTTCTGTAAGTGCTGCAAATTTCAGCTTGGGTTACAGATGGTTCTCAAGCTACAGCCTACAGCACATCTAATTCTGTTATGAGCCTACATACCAAAAGCACTGAAAAATGTTGAATGTCGTGAATAAACACTCATGTACTAAATGTACATGCCAGTCATGCCTAAATATAATACCGGTACCTATAATACCAGTACAGTAGTATTTGAATAATTTTGTCTGTTTGTACTAGTGTAGGTCTACTTACCGGTACCGGTACTAATTTTGTGCTTGGTTACGCATTATACTTAGTTTGTATAAGACAAAACATATCATTGCTTATAGATTGTTTCAATTTCATTCAGGACAATTTGTGAGTAAAAGCAAAGCCCAGGCAGACTCGTTATAGGTACTGTATCTAACTATTGAATATTACTCTCAACATGGCCGACTGAGCAACTGGGATTTTTAGAAACTGGTCACGGTGGGTATGAGTTCAAGTCCCGCTTAAGACATGGGTTTTTGTAAACGTCCTTTCACATATCACCACTTCATAGTTTCATAATCACCTGCTCATTCGTACTCCTGTATAGCCTAGCTCTTGTTGGGGTCGTTGATCAAACAATAATAATCATCAATCATCGTTAGGCCTATTTCAAACTTACTGTAATTTATTATATTCTATAGAAATGACCTCGCTGTGGACGCGCCCCACAACTCTAACATTCTATATACTGGTGTTGAATAGGCCTAATATACCGTAAATATTGAATAAGTTCATATATTTATATCTAGGCCTATTTATTGAAATACAGTACCAGTACGGGTATGTAGGCCTACAGTAATATATTGCTTAAGTCAATCCTGTTAACACTACTTGTTACTGCACATATATTGCATTCATCATTTCGTAGGTTTTCATTGAAGTTTTCCCTAATGCTTTTTTATTAAATATATCACAGCAGTATCTGTCCCAAGATTCTTTTGGTTTCATACATTTTTGTTACTGTACCAAAATGAACAAAATTATAATTAGAAAATGTAAATTACTAATGAGATCAATTGACTGTGCCAAGAGGCACAGAAAGCCTAATATTTGAATGGCACTGAAATGGTCATATTTACTGCCAACTGACAAATTGGCATTATATTCAGTTGCAAGATTGGATATACTGGAACATTGTTAGCTTCATGCATTAATAAATGCTGAGCCAATTAACTGAAAGTGATTGTTCTTTATGTAGGCCTACTGCAAATTAAGTTTTAATCGAGGATAATCCTACATGTACCAGTACCGTACCTTTTTTTATATTGAGTTTAACGACGCACTGTAATGATGACTAAGATCTATTGGCGTCGAATGGATGATTAATGAGATATGATGAGATGGGTAATGGGAAGGATAGTGGGAAGGAAGCAGTTGTGGCCTATATTGTGGGAACCATCCCAGCATTAGCCTAGACTACAGAGGAAAACCACGAAAAACCCCATTAAAGATGAACGGTATGGGGGATCAAACTGGGTCCGATATGCCCACTACTTCCCGGGTCACATGGAGCAAGTGCGTTAACCACTCAGCTACCTGTGCCGGTTTACCTACCGTACCTTATTTCTAAACAAGAAACCATTGATATTTAAAAAAATAACAAAGTTGGAGTACAGAGCCACAGCCTTTTTCATACAGATCATTCTTCTCTGATACTGCCCTTTCACTTGGGGTATGCTTCCCATGTTAACCGATGTCCAATTATTTTAGTTTACAAAATTGTCGATGGTGCCGTTGTTTCCAGACTAGAACGTCACTTTCCAAAGATGTTCAAGTATATCACTCTGTTTGACATGTCATATCTGTGAAGATACGAACAAGTTTGGGAATTTCCGTACGATAACTTAAATTACGTATACTACATTCTATTAGGCCATGACTTCGAGTTCACTAACTTAGTTTATGAAAATTATTTAATAATTATGAAAGGTTTTATTCGTTGATATAATGGAACCGGAATATCACCGGGACAAGTTCTTGAATGATGTTCATTGCTTGGGTTAACATAAATATCGTTCAAGTCGGAACCTGGGTAAGCCAATAGGCCCTAGCCAAAATGTAGATACATATAACATAGGCCTAACCTCAATTACGTTGCAAGAAATTGAAAAATTGTGACAGAATGACGGTTCGAAGTGGAGACTTTAGATACCAGGGTGCAGTACATACCAGACCATAACGTCATTTTTGCCTGCGGGAGCGAATATGTGCGAACCCGTCAAAATAGCCCAAGTGAAAGGCCAGTATAAGGAATGAATGATTTGAACAAAGAAGGCTGTGACTAGAGCATAGGCCTAGTTGGATGAGCCGAAAAGAAAAACCTTTTTTTCGTGTTTGTTTGTAATTTTGTGAACGGCATACAGGTCAGGAAAAAACTCGATAACTGGAAACTTTCTGCATGTTGGTGTCACACCAGAATAGGGTGGCATTGCTTTTCAGGAAAATTGGTTCAACGGTTTTTCCGAAAAATTCGGAGAGTTTGAAACATCTCAAAACCAGGCCAGAGAAAATACCTGAAAACAAAAATTCTTCAAAGGCTCTCATTTGCACTGAATATAAAATAAACTGTTACAGGCCCTACACATTTTCAGTGATTTTTGAAACAGTTGGATGATAAATAACGAAGAAAACGCATTCAAAACTCCATTTCACATCAATTAAAGCTATTGAGGGATAAGACATTGTCGAATGATATACGCAGTTCTCTTCAGAGTGAAGGTGAACAATGAATACGCGCTGAAACTGTCAGCTACTTGGTGGGAGGAGTGGCGGGAGAGGAGCGGAAATGTGGCAGGGGCCCGCTGTGCGCGCGTAAGATGCGTTGCGGGACAGACGCACAGATCTGGAAGACTAGATTATAATTAGGCCTCAGATACAGCATTGCCCACTCTGAAATCAAATATGGTGTTGAACATTCTTTCGTCCATCCGCAAGTCGCGATGTGAAGAAGTGGTGCTCACTCGGTTGAGAATTGGTCACACACACTTCTCACTCATTCATATCTGTTCACATTGGAAAAAGTTTTACCTCGCTGTGACACCTGTAACACAGTTTCAACTGTCAAGCACATTATAGTAGAATGTGATGAATATGGGATTTTTAAGGAACCAGGTTTTAATGGCGAGAACAATTGATATAATTTTAGCAAACGACCGAAATCAAATTGATAAGGTGATTGAATTTCTCTGGTTAGCCCATTTACTGGAAAAATGTTTGATGTTTCAGAATATTGAACTATGAGAGCATGATTGTAGGCCTATTTATCTGAATGATTGTATTTATTGATATGATTGTATTGTATTGGTATGAATGTAGTTTGTTGTTACATCACACACACATTGGTTTAGTTTGTTTAGTGATTAGGTTTTATGTCACTGTGATGTCAGACTCCGGCCTTTCACACCGGTGCCTGATTTCTAAGACAGTTGTTGTGAATTTAGCAAATAGGTATAGGCCTATGTTCATTATTTAATATAAATAGTGGTTTTAAATACTTGTTATTTAGTTGTCGAATAGTTCGTATTCTGATTCTAGCATAATTATTTTATCCTTCTTCAATGGTACCGGCCTTTTACACCGGTGCATGTATTCAATAGTTCGTGATCCAGTCTTGAGATCTCATCAATATAGTCTACAGGCCCAAAATGACCTCGCTGTCGACGCGCCTTTAAATTCCAACATTCATTCATTCATTGAACATTCTTGTCGTCTTGGTTTTGCAGAGAAAATGGCCGCCAGCATCCGTGAGGAGATCCGACGACTGCACCGGCGCCGCCAGCTGTCAGCCTACCCGGGCCTGACGAGCATCGACGGCTCGTCCAGCCAGGAGTCGTCGGACTCATCGCCCGGCTCACCGACCTCTTCACTGTTCGCCTCGACCTACCCGGCCTCGAGCTGCAGCAAGGACAAGCCGCTCTTCACGTTCAGACAGGTACGTCCCGTGGTCTCCCTCGGCTGTCGGCAGTGTTAGGGAAGTTAATTTCTATAAGTACTGTTACTTGGTCCAAATGATAACTTTTTGAAAGTCAAAGTTACAGAAACTGTAAGTAATTGAAAGTAACAAAAGTTACTTCAAAAAGTATATATGGTAAGTTACTTTTAAAAGTTAATTAGCATGAAGATGGGACATCAAGGGCTTTTTATTGAAAACTCATTTACGCAATTTATAATTGAATTAAAACAATCTTAGGATTAACTTTAATCCCATCAGCTTACTGACTTATACCCTCACGATATATCCTAATTTGAAATGAAATTCTACCAACTCTCCATAATGAATTTAAAACATTATTAGGCCCTACAGGTCATAATGGAAGAACATTTGTGTTCATTGAACCCTATTTTCATTGATCTTATTAATTGGACGGCATAAATATAGGCCTGTAGATAACGCAATGTAAAGGAAGACAAGTATCTTTATATTGAATATTGATCCATAAAACCGTGTAACTCTATTCAACGTTTTAATTTCGTAAAATGAATATTTTTTTGCAAATTAGTCTGATGGTGAACAAGCTTTTTAAAGAATGTATATTCAGTGGCCACACAGAAAGCAGTCTCTCAGAGTAAACCCAAGTCCAACTAGGAATTAAAAATAGTGAAACCAACTCGAAATAACACAGTAAATACCGTACATTGAAGTAACGTCCAAGTTTCGGTCAACTTTTAATAAACGATACTTCTAAAAGTAGCGTTTGAAACGTTGAAGTTATCTATATAATGAAGTCAACGCCATTACCTAAAAGTTACTTGAAAAGTAGCACGTTACTTTTAAAAGTTACATCCCCAACACTGGCTGTCAGTTGAGCAAATACTGGGATGGTTTGTTGATAACAGGCCACGACCATATTCTCTTCACTCTCCAAAACACCTAATAAATTGATTGTTTATCTCATCTAGTTCATCAATCACTGACGCCGATCTTGGTCAGATCACATTGTGTTGTTCAGCACAATATAAATCGGTGATCGATTGCATAGTAAATTATACGTATCACCGCTTTAAATAAAAATTGCGATTTTCACCAGAAGTAGGTTTTATATAGGCCTAGCCTACACAAAAAATATCAACACCAAGTCAAAAACCACTAGGCCTATTAGTTGAGTTTACTAATTTCATTACATAGTATTCTTGTGCCAGTAGTAAAGTGGTTTAAAATCCAATTCTTTCCTAAGAGGGCAAAAATTAATTTTTTCCTCGAGTGCTTAAACGTGTGGCTAAGTGGTTGTTAGTACACTGAACCGTCACTCAGGAGATCGGAGTTCGATTCCCGCCATGTTCGACCATCCGACAGGGTTTTTTTGTGGTTCCCTTCCGTCATTCAGTTCAATACTGGGATGGTTCCTCTTAACAAAAGACCTCGACCGACTTTCATCTCATGATCTCATATATCATTCTCCTACGCCAATCGATCGTAGTCATCAGTAGTTAGAGTGTGTCGTTGAACCCAACATGAATAAATGAATGCTTCTAGTGTTGAGTAGCGATAATGTTGGCCGCACTGGAGTCTGACAGTTGTTTGTTTATCCGCCAGGTTGGCATGATATGCGAGCGTATGCTGAAGGAGCGAGAGAGCCAGATCCGCGAGGAGTACGACCAGACATTGAACAGCAAGCTCGGCGAGCAATACGACGCGTTTGTCAAGTTCACCTACGACCAGATTCAGAAGAGGTTCGAGGTCTCCACCACGCCAAGCTGTGAGTACTTGCTAGAATCACTTCGTAACAATAGGATTTAAACGTCTCTAAAACCAGGCGTAGGCCTATCTCGGGTATGCACAGTAAATTTCAAGTCTCTTCAATCGAGGAATTTGCAAGTACCATCAGTGAAATCCAGTCAGTAATTTTCATTTCAGCTCAGGGTTGATGTGCGTACCATTCCTTGATAACTTGTCGTTGCAAAGTTTAAATCAAATTTATGGATGCTGAAATTGACGCAGGCCCATTTTATTCTCTCAGAATGAACATCATCCGCAATGTACGGGTATTTACTTTCAGTGTTCGAAAACTTGCATTTACAATCTACAACTCACATTCAAAGCCCCCCCGGCCCCCTCAAGTTCCAGTTGGTCTGAAGGCACTGCTTATGATTATGTTAATAACATGACCATGTCAATATCAAAACTAGAATGTAGATCTAACTTTCAACTTAGACCTCTTCACATATCTCCATGATGAGATCTCAACCTTAATTTGCCTGTTTTGTGTTGTTTCAGATCTTTCATAAGTGATCAAACTGATCATCATTCGTCGTCTCCTGGCCATGTAGAACCAGGATTCATTGGAAAGAGGAGCAACCAAACACCATCGTTACTTCTTTAGTCTAAAAGCTGTGCCTCAATTTTTTATCCGACTTGATTTGGATTCTCATTTGTCTGTCGTGTCTCGAGAAACGAGTGCTGCGACGTTTCAACACCTGACCGTTTGGCGCAGTAAAACATTTATGACAAGCGAAACCCGTTGGCCCGCGTGCCGGCAACATTCCGTTTCGATATTCTTTTTACATTGCCGGCCCGCGAGTCGTGGAGGCTTCCGAGGTGAGATGTGTCGTTGGTCCTACTCGAGGATTCACCAGCGTGATTCTCTGCACTGCCGCCTCGTTCCCGTATCACGGTCAACTTGCTATAGCCTACTTCGTAGGTCGACTCGTTCAATTCAAAATTCGTTTCTGTAGTAATAATCGGCACACGTATTGGAAAATATACGGAAATTTTGCCGCAGAAACATAACGTTGACAGTTTCCCAACCTGATATATATGTTTCTAGAATAATAGTATTCTGTTTTTTTATGACTATATTAATCAATTTTATAGGCTAGTCTCTATAATAGATAATATAAACTCTTAACCATATTTATAATCATCAGCCTAGTTTGTAACTGCTATAATATTATCAAAGGGATGAATAACAATTTGGTGTTGTTCGTTGGGGCCTACTTTCCAATAATTTCAGATCAGTTAATAAGCAAGCCTCATGTACGAGAACGTGAAATTGCTGGGGTGAAAATGCTGCAAGACCAAGTGAAATATTGACATCTTGAAATGTATGAAGTACCAACTAAGCCTTTACATCGAGGTAGCCTATACAGTAGGCCTACTGTACGTAATGATTTAGTTAAGCTTGATCTGCATTGGTTTTAAAATGATGATATCTTGCAGTGTACAACAAACTGGACAAACTCACACTGCCCGCAGTCCGCTTTACTCGTATACTTAATTTATTCTGCTTGAACATTGATCTTCATATTATTGTATTAAACAGCGTAACACTTTAAATAATAAACACCGATTTGCCACTTGCATTTGTCTCGAATAACTGAATACAGTGCAATCAATTTTCTATCAAATGCTAACGTCTATATGATCAACTCCCTGTATACCGTTCACACGCTTCGCTTTGTTTAACCATTCTAAGGCGGTAAGAATTGATTGCAAAACTCAATATTTTCTCTTCTCATTTATCAATTATTATTAATTATTATTATTATCATCTTTTTCCGTTTTTAAGCTATGGTTTTGTAAATAAAAATGAGAATAGACATGTATGAATATGTGCAAAAAAAGGTTTTGGTTAATTATTTTGAAGAAAAATTTCCTTCAAGGTCATTTGTAAATAGTAATCAAGTAGTCTGTTTCTTTGTATGTTGATTTTACTTTTTTGCTGCGGTTTTAAACCTGCATTTTTTCCTTCAAAATTATTATATCTTAGAGTAGGCCTGTTATCTACACTTGGGACAGCACTAATCAGTTTAACACATTGAGCCTGTGATTTTCTTCAATTTCTATTCCCTACAATATGGTAACTATTTTAAATATATCACTTGAACCAAGAACAAAAGTCAGTTTTACTGCTCAACTAAACCAATTTATAACAAAATGAACTTGGTTTCTTGAATGCCAGTTCTACTGACATGGTTTGTTTCATTTAACAATAATATTAGAATATATTATATGCATAATAGTTGTATGTAGTTACGAATGTTCAGAGAATAGTCCTACCAATAAAAAGGGTGTCAAATTGCTTGCCAAGTGACAAATAATTGGAATTATTCAGTTCTATATTTTTAGAAATATTTCAAAGTTCTGTAAGATTTTTCTAGCATTATATTCGACTGACATCTACGTTCTTTCAAATGACTCGCATCTAATGAAGTCTCGTTCTTAAGGTTGAGATCTCTTTTAATGAACTGATATGAAATTTAGTGGAACTGTCCCTAGTTTGTAACGAAACACGTGAATGTGCTAATACAATATATTATTGTATTTGTGCAGTGCTGAAATATTCATTCTGCATTTGTGCAACAAATCGGACTGGAAAAATTGCACTGTGTTACAGTAATCACAATGTTTTTGTGTTTGTGGATCTGTAAATTAGTCACGGTTCATATCAAATGGGTTTGGTAACTTTTACATGTAGCTAAAGTTGCCAAACCTTTAGGTAAAGAGTGATGAATTTTCCTTTTGATAGGCATGCCAGAATACATCGGAACAAAAATTGAAATTGTTGATGAAAGGCTTTTCTACATTGCGATTCCTCGAGTCGGTCATCGGCATTATCGATATTGAGAATGGCAAGTGAAGGGAGTTTCGTTAACTCGCATGTGGCCGAATATTGTTTTAGAAGGGATTCTTTGTAAAACTGCCTTGTGTATGGCTCTGAAGTTCATTGCTGAAGTAAATGGGAAATTAAGGTACAATTTGTAATGTGTGAATTCAACTTTGTTTAAAAGATTAGGACCTACATACGGTAGATTTTTGATTGTCTGGACAACTGCGTACCATACTAATTTTGTATGTGCTAAAATGATTTCCATTTGCAAATGTTTGAAAGCTTTTTACTGTAAAGTAATACTGGGTATGATCTGCTGAGAGTTGGCCATTAGAAACTAAGGACTCTTCATCAATCAACCAATTATTATTATTATGTTTATATATATAAAGATAATATTAGTGTAGCTAGTTTTCAGTTATTAATTATTATTTTTATTATGTAATAAAGTGAGGTATTATTCATTTTTATGGATAATGGTAGTTAACATTGTAACCAATTAGACTGTTTTTTTTTGAGTGGTGCAAGTAAATTGTAAGTTGAAGCATAAATAAATATGTTTTTGGTTACTTTACCAATTATGTGTCTTTATTTGAACTTTTATTAGTATTGCAGAACCTAAACATAATTTGATGTTCTTAAGCCTTGGGCCTACCATTAGGGCCTATGTGTTGGTAATAATGGTTCATTACCATTATATCACATGGTTGCTTGAACCCAAATGTTACTCATCACACCCCTCTTCCTTCTGGGTTAGTACAGCATCATCCCTTGGCAGTAGCTCTTCGTCTTCAAAATCTGCTGGGTCTTTGCGAATTAGTCGACTGTGTTCTGCCTCTACTAAATTATATGTAACATAGCCAATAATGAATGGTGGAAGAACTTTGAAGATGTTATCCATGATTCGAGATAGGAAATTTGGCACACCTTTAGAGATAGCACCAGCAAAAGCTCGCTGTTCAAAAGGTGAAATCTTGAAACTAATGATGCCACGGATAAAGGCTAGCTCGCCAAAATGCTTCCCCATGGTGAAAATCTTACAGAATAATTCTATCAGCAAAATAATTCCACATTCTTTTGATCAACAATGTTTTTTTCATATCACAGGCTACCAATTACTCTTTGGAAGCAGAATATAATATTGTATAAGACAATGATAATTAAACACTATAATTAATATAAACAGATGATGGATAATCTTCCAATATTCAAGAATCTCATGACCTCTGGTTTGAATATTCAGATGAATTAGCAAATCTTGAAACTAGCTGTCACAAGATTAAAATTCAATTTGAATTTGTATAACAGCTGTCATGTTATACGTTGGTAGCATTGGCACTAGTTCATTTTCTAAATACTGCAGCGCCACACGTTGCGGCAAGTACCGTTGTACTAGAAACTATTAACCACGTAAGCTTTTAGGCTGTTGTTTCATGTGACAAGTGACTGAGATTGTGTTTTCTTATTATTTATTCTATTAAAACAATATGGGAGGCCAGAAATTCGAGTATGATGAGAGCGGAGGAACATTCTTTTACTTCCTTCTCTCATTTTTAGCTTTACTCTTGATTCCCGGGACATATTACTGGTGGCCACGTAAACGCAAACAAGGTAAGCTAGGCCTATCCCATGCCATTGATGCACGAACCCACTTGGGTCCAATTTCAATTTGATTGAAGCCGAGGCCCCCGTTGTGTAGTTTTGCGGCGGACCCCAGACCCAGAGATGAGGCTAGTAGCTCTAGGGATGCTAAATGATTCCATATTATCTTTAGTTTCTGTCCACAAGCCTAGGCTTTTGGGGTAGGTCTAACCATACTGGCCTAGCCTAGCTAACACTAGGCATTGATTTTGTAAGGTTAAAGATAGGACACGTATATGGGAGCCTCTGCGCCAAGGCAGTTTGAGGGTTCGGCCCATCTAGTCGAGAAATTTATAGGTAGAGCTAGTGTCGATTCTTGAGTCGACAGACTAGCTGGTAGCGCCCTCCGAAGCGAGCGGTTTTCTCCTAAAACTACTCACTCTCGACTGGCAGCGGACCGTAGCACATCGCCGCTGCGAGCAATCTGCTAGCCGTGTTTGGCGCGCAATAAAAATACACTGCGACTGATATTTGATATTAGCCAGCCTCTCGTTCTAGCACGCAATTACCCTATTGACCCTAACTTGGTGCTGATTAGTTCTAGTAGTCATTAATTAGTATAACAACACTTGAGCAGTATTCCAAGTGTAGACCTATATTTACACAAATGACAAATGCAGTAATCACGGTATTATTATTATTATTACACGGCGAATAATCAAGTGTTCATATTCGAATACTTACTATTTTACAGTGAATAAGCCCCAAATAAAATCTTAATATTATCCTCGTATAATTGTAAATAATATTCTGTGTATGTAATGCTTGGATTTTGAAAGTTATAAAGTAATAACAAATTAACAATAATTAGATAAACCACAAACTCGCTTCGCAAGAAGCGAACCTTCATACAATCTGGTTTGAGAAATATGTTGTTTTACAACTTATCAACCCATCAATCAATCGATTGAAGCATAGAGAGGGAAGCGACCCTTTCGGTTCTTGTCTGTAGAAGAAATGATTGCATTAGTATCGCCTTGAAGTCTTAAAACATGTATTTCTCAGATTATATCTGTTATTACTCATTATATTATTATGATTATTATGGTTAGGCTTACTATTCTTACTATGTTATTATTTAAATTCAGCTATAGACTAATCGAGACTAATGTCCATGTCAGGGAGGGTATACGGACACTTAGGCGAGAGACGTTTAGGCGACGGACACTTGGGCGATCTACTTTAATCCACTTTGATCATTGGACATTTAGGCGACGGACACATGGGCGACGGCCAATTTTACATGGTCAAAGGCTTATTAGAGAAGAAAATAAATTTAAAAAAAAAAAATTGTACTGGATATGTAGAACGCAATTGTCTATCATTTTAGAAATTTTCAATTTTTCCAGCTCAGCCATTTTGAAGAGAGAAAAAGAAAAGTGACCCTTTTAACACTTTTTTCAACATCGCTCGTCCATCAACGCGTACTTATAGCGGTTTCCTAGTTAGCATTGATTAACACGGGTTCAAAGGACAAAACGCCATAAATGGGAAAGGAAAAAACGCCATAGAAGGTTATACCAGTAGTATATGGAGTGCTTAGGCCTATACATGCATGGAATGGAAAGAGACACAATATAATTATTAAAAAACTTGAAACTCCACAGATTCAAATTAAATTACAGGTCATGTTGGGAAAATGTTCTGTATTGAAACCACCATCAGATTATTATTTGTTATTTTTCATTTCTCTATCAATTTTCAATATTTCAATTTTAAGTTTCGTAACATTTCTGCTTTTGCAATTTTGTAAACATTAATAATTATTGAATTCAAATTCTCAAAAACTAGAGCAAAGACCTGCATTTAACCAACACAATTAATTTTCCCCACGAAGAAATGTTACGTAAATATTGATAACCGTCCTAATTGCAACATCATTATATAAACACAATTCTCTGAGGTGTAGAACTTGCAATTTTAATTACCATAGAATAGGGAATCAGTAGA
The DNA here is from genome assembly GCA_964007535.1 of Brachyptera risi. Lineage (NCBI taxonomy): Eukaryota > Metazoa > Arthropoda > Insecta > Plecoptera > Taeniopterygidae > Brachyptera > Brachyptera risi. The sequence goes on from OZ023336.1 coordinate 16,474,292, forward strand.
AAGATGAAGGGCATCCTTGATTAAAATTTCTAACTCAATAATATGTTTTATATTTCCAATTTAATTTATTGTTTTTAATGTTTTTGAATAGTCATCCGCCAAATTATCAGATATTCCAATTCAATTCAATCTATTCTGATTCTTTCAAATTTCAGGGTAGAAACTTCAAAACTTGACACAAGAACAATGTTTTCAACAATCCATTCTTTGAGCATTTCATTCCTCCAAAATAAAAAACATGCAATTAAATTGCTCACAATCATATTAAATTGGATATCATAAATATATATATATATATATATATATATATATATATATATATATATATATATATATCGACATCTTCATGATGGGCAAGTATATGCTTTTAACATAGGCCTACTTCAAAACCGGACACTTTGGTGAGACGGGGGGGGGGGGGGGGGGGGACAGACTCTTTGGCGAGACGGGGGGACACTTTGGTGAAATCGGATGAAAAATGTGTGGACACAAAAAATGCTTTAAAAAGCGGATTTATATTTTTAGTATGTGAATCATCTTTTAAAGTCATAATTCATTTTCACAATTGCCCCAAAGTGACATAATTTATAAATTAAACAACTTTTATTGCCCAAGGCCCGGTATTACCAACGTGGGAGTAGCTCCAACTGGCAGATAAAAGTTGTTATCACCATGGTTACCTGTGATATTTGTTTTCACCAACTCTCAGATAACTGCTAACTGGACTTGGTAATACCGGACCTAAGTGTCCTAAGTGTCAGTGAATAGAGTTGAGACTGACGTCAGTCGTCGGAGCTTTTTTTCCCGCAACGTGGTCCTACACTGCGTACTTCGTTGGGGGTGAGGTTCGAAGCTCTTGACCGTATCGTAGCCGAAAGGGTCTATTACCTGCGCCGGAAGGAACAATAGAAGTTGAATAACCATTATAGAAATAAATTAAAATCGTCGTCGAAGAATCAAGATTGTTATATACCGAAGATACGCATTGGAAATGAAAATCTAAGCAATTAACTTTTTTATTGTAAAAAATTCACTTATATGCGGCCGAGATACGTCGATATGTTTGTGGGACGTTTCGTATACATTTCGACGTATTTCGGTCGCATATGAGTGGATTTTTTCCAATAAAAAAGTAAATTGTTTAGATTTTCATTTTCAATGCATATCTTCCGTATATAATCATCTTGATTCTTCGACGGCGATTTTAATTTATTTCTATAATGACAATTCGACTTATATTGTTCCTTCCGACGCAGGTAATAGACCCTTTCGGCTACCATCCCGTCAAGAGCTTCCAACCTCACCCCCAGCGAAGTGCCTAATCTAACGTGGCGGGGGAAAAGGTTCTGACGTCATACTCAACTCTCTCCCTCCCTGTAGAGGATAGTCTCTGTCATCAGTCAAGCAAATCATGTTTCGACCCTTGCCTATTCATTATGCTGAACATACCTAACGGGAGAATTTATTACCTGTTTTTAACACAGATACTCATATTCTAAAATGCAATCATTCAGAGTGGAATGTAGGCGGGTTTATTTTATAATGTGAGCCCTTGTACTAAAACTAGAAAATCTGCAACAATAAAGCCACACGCCATGCGAGTTGATCAATTGAAATCATATGGCGAAAATAAGTAGCTATGTTATACATATCAGACGAAAGATGACATTCGAGCGCAGATATTTTGTGGGAACACCTTTTCTCTACCTATCTTAGTTCTTCTACGTTCCTAGCTCAAAAAAGCGTTACATGTTATTCCCCATAAGAGAGATATTCAATAGGCCCGGTCGAAAATTATGGACTTTCCATGTTTTTTTCTTTCTTGTCAAGTGGGGTAAGAATTTTTGCAAGGGCGTTTTATTGGATGAGCGAAGCGAAGACTCAATTTCACTATACCGAAAAAAAAGTGCCTGTTTTTTTTTTTTTTTTTTTTTTTCTTTTTTTTTTGTTCGCGTTCCACAGGTCAGACGAAAATTCAAAATCAGTTGAAACTTGGCACACACATGAACCCCTATCTGACTTGATGCTGTATAGTTTTGAGGCGCGATCGGTTGAACCACTTCTGAGAAAACTCATTCCACATTTTTCAAAAATCCCATTAGAATAACGCAGAGGAAAACATTCGTGAAAAATATTTCATCTGAGAGGATTCAAATTCTCAGGAAATTTCAATCTAATAATGATACACATTATTCCGAACTTTCACTCAAATCGGATCAGCCGTTTCGATGTAAAAAAATATATATAATGTTATTCGTGGTAATTATTCAAAGCTATTAAGATACCTATTAAATCAAAGCAACAAGTGTCACCACTTGATTGTAAACGATTAAAACAAAGCCTTCTTTATTATCATATAAATTATTAATGGAAAATAAGATGGCAGTGATGTAATGGTTTGGATCTCAAGGTGTATATATATATAATAACCAATCCAAAGATAAGAAACACATAACGCGTTTGCCTAGTGTCATAACATCATGAGACGGACCAATGGTGAGAATCAAGTTTTGCACCTTACCCTCCCCCCCCCCCCTCCCTCCTTAAAACTATACAGTATCGAATTAGATAAGGACACTTGTGTATGCTAAGTTTCAACTTATTTTGAATTTTCGTTTGACATGTGGAGCGCGAAAAAAGGCTTTTTTTCGAGTATGGTAAGATTGAGTCTTCGCTTCGCTCATTCAATTATTTAAAACCAATGAACTTCAACACCAGGACTGCGCTGTCTGTGACCATATTTTTCCGCCGCAGATAAAAGTCCTTCAGTTTCCGAAAGTCCGGAACACATTATAAGTAAAAACCGGTTTTTGTTAAATATATCTGGACATTACCGGCATTGGTATTAAGAGTAAACAAAACACACAAATGTTGATATCTTCCACTTTGAAGTAAGTCTCTTGGGCAATGATCACCTCTTTCCATTAACAGCAGATGTAAAGTTCATCATAATGATAATACAAAATAGAAAATAAAATGAGTGAAATGTTATATGTTATGTTATAATTACTCTACTAATTAAAGGTCGTGGCCAATTAGCACTTTATCCAGCAAGCATTTGTTTCGAGGACTGTGGGAAACCACGGAAAACCAAGTCAGGATGGATAAAAATATGAATTAAATAGTTCCGTATTCAAGATGAGCTGGTGAGATGGTTGGCGTACAACTTACAAGCCCACACCCCTGAAGCCTCTCCTCCTCCCCTGCCCATTCCCCCCTCCCCTGTCCAACGGCCCCTAATCCTTAATCTTCTTGTACCATCGCTTGCTATACTTGTTGAAAGCAGACCATTATGAGGAATATTGACTTATGTATTTTCGACAATAGAAATGAGGAACGTTTTTCAGATTAGAGTAATGCCTATAATAATCTCGAGTAGGCCCACTGATAAGCTTTGTGCCTTTTCTTTGTTCACCTAAAACTTATATAATTCCATGTCGATGTGGGCCACTTCAATAAATAACGATGAATACGCTGATACAAATATAAAAGTGATATTATAAACAATGTTAATAATGAAATCGAGTAATATTGAAAAATATTACCTTTTTTGAAAAAATTTGATTCAATTTGACTACTGATTATTTGGCCTTGAATTTGAGGCCTTGATGCATTTTTTTAACGTCAACTATTTCAAAATAATGGTAATCGGTGGCTTAAAAGTGTAATACCATAAACTAAAGAACACAAATTCCGTTTGTTCTTCAGTCTATGGTACCGGTAATACTTTTTTTTTTTTTAATAACATCGAAACTTGATATTATTGATATGGTAATACTAAATACAAATAGTAATTGGTAAATATAGTAATTAGACTGTATGAAGGTTCGCTTTAATCGTTTGATTGAAGGGTTGCCAAGTTGGAAAACAACTCATCTCTCAAACGATAAACATCCATATTATTTGTCAATTGTCTTGCCTCTATTATAGTTTTCAATGCACTGTCATCTCACCTACAGCTATTGACAACGAGTGACATCAATTAGGACATTTAACGATCCTATCTTTCATCCATAGCCTTAATTGGGGAACAATGGTTTTGTATCAAGTTTCGATGTTATACAAAAAAAGGGTATTGCACAGGAGTAGACCTATATAACATTGTTTTAGGATAGCGAAGACACCCATCAAATTCATAATTTTTTGGAGTGGGTTCAACTACGAATGGATGATAAAACTGTATTTAGTTTTCGGTTTCATGTTTTTTTCTCTTGGTTTTCGAGTTTAATATGCAATTGAGAACGGTTGGCGTCAATTGGTTTATTATATTCCTGAGTAGGCCTATCTGATGTACTTTTCAATCTTATAGGAAAAGAAAAAATCCCAGATCCTATAGTTGAAACACTTGCTACAAATATGATACAATTAATTACAATTATTCAGAATGGAATGTAGATGGGTTAATTTCATCATGTGAGTCTTTGTACGGAAGAGACACTGAGTATTTTTAAAAAAATTTCCAATCTGGTAAATATTTTGTAGGCCTACTTCAAATATTCATTTCTCGTAATGTTTCTATGTTCAAAATACGTTTGAAATAGTTATTATATTATAATAGTTGAAATAACTTATACCATAATGAAATTAAACTGTCGACACTTGTCTGTCTAGCGTGGAGTTTAAAAATATAATAAGATTCAAGTTACTCATGTTGAAAGCACATATGGTTAGAAGTAGACACGACCGTTCGTTTCTGATACTGACGGTTAGAAGTGTCGACTCTTCGAGTGACAGGTTTCTGGCTATTGTCAATAGACAGTAACTAGCCCACGCAGAACGCTAGGCGCTCACAGCAGCGATGTTGTGCGGACCGCTCTCGGTTTAGAATGACTAGTACTTCAAAATATCCGCTGCGTTTCGAAGCGCTATGGTCAGTAACCTGGCCCTCTATAAATTTCTCGCCTGTTTTTCGGAAGCTCGCTCAGCTCGTTGGCCCTCTATATTTTTCGGGACTGCTTTTTGGAAGCTCTGAGCAAACCGGTCTCGGTGGCTCGCCGACAATTTTAACACAGGATGTCCCTTCTTTAACCACTACAAATTCAATGCACTAGGTTAAAACTCATGATGTCAATTCTGATGCCATTATTTGAAACAGTAAATTATTTGTTGAATGGTTAATGAACACTGGGGTTGTTAATCTTACAATTAAGTATCCTTTGCTAACATTGTTATTGCTTCAACGACTCCTTAGTAATCATAACCTTTTCAAATAATAAATTTAACATTAAATTGGGGAACGGTTTATGATAGCCTGCGACAAACATGTCCAATTAGATGGCTGTATCACACTTCTGACAGCATGATTGCTTATGCAAGAAATCACAGCACTGTGGTTATACCGTAATATAGAGGGAACCCAGCTGACTGAGCTACTGGGTGTGATGTGATATTATTTAACAAGAAATAGTATTTTACTGTCAAATACTATGTATACTGACTGACTAGGCCTATAGCAACCATTTCAAAGACATGTTTGGATATGAGAATGTTCATAGATGTGTGGTTATACTGGTGTTTACATATTGTCCCTAGTCCCGAACAAGGCGTATATTTTATGACATGACTATCACGTCTTGAATATCTCGGTATTGACAGTAGCGTCACCGCTATAATAATATAAATTCAAAAATAGTAATAATACGGTAGGCCTAATTCCGTTTATTGTCATTTAATCGCTTTACAACGTGTATGGATAGAAATTACATTTAGGCCCACAATGATAAGATGTAGGCCTACATAATGATAATAATAATGATACATACTACCATGATAGGGGCCTACATGCTTACTTGCTGCAATTGTGAAAAAGTTTTGACTGTCGAAGGACCTAGCCTGTGCTTTGACAATAATGACATTATTGAGCCCTCAAGATTGCTAAGCCGACTACAGCGGTTTTGTGGCTGCCCAGAGATTCTTCATAATCTCCTCATTAGGTGCCAGAGGTAGGCCTAACCATTGATGGCCTAACTCAGATGCAGTGCTTAGGATATGTATTTCGATGTAAGCTACAGGTGCCGGTAGGCCTACCGGTACATGTCTTTTTCAACATGAAACCAAATGTGTAAAATAAAATAAGTCTCTAAACTTCATAACTCATAATGGAAGCAAAATTGAAATGAATATTTGTTTTGAAAAGTAATTTCATTTAGGTCTAACCATACCGGTACCACTTTTTTTAAATGTACGCCTATACATCTTGTTATGTCATGTAGGCCTAAATTGAAAGTTGAACCAACATTAAAGTAACTAGAACTAACTGGGCATACATGTGTGTAATTTATTACTTGCAGATCCTGAGAAGATAGAGAAAGAATGCCAGTGCAACGACTGTAAAAGAAAGAAAATCACGCTTCAGTCGAACGAGCCATGGAAAGGAACCAAACAGTTATTGACGTAAGTTGACATCAAGTTGTCGAGTGAACTAAAATAAATCGTTATTTGAGTTGTTTGATCTAGGCCTAGGGCTATTGGGTGCTTTCGTCACATCGTGTCAGATGAAGTCCTCAACGTTGAACAGTCTTCATATTGATATCTCTTTCAAGATTCAGTCAGGTTCAGAAGAAAGAGTACGTCGGAGACTGATTCTTTCGGAAACGTCTAAGATTTCATTCTACACGACGCGAAGAAATCACCCAATATCAAATAAACGAAGTTTATTTGAAATGAATTACCAGTAGGCCTATTTGTTTAAAATAAATCTTTGTTTATTACCTTTGTCAACGTTCCCTGATCTACAGGCAATGTTCGGCGCATGCCCAATCTTGACTACCGGTACTGTCAATTTCACAATATTGGAGCCATAAGAAACTTGACAAACATTGTAGGCCTACTTGAGCTTAACAGACTTCCAACTTCAAATCAAATCTTGATTCGTATTTAAAACAGTGCATGGGTGTTAAGTATTCCTGATTGTGGCTATAGACTAGGCTACTACTAAAACATAATTCCGGTACCGGTACCAAAAAATGAATATAGGCCCTAGGGTCTACAAATCTTTTCATTTTTTCATTTTTTTTCCAATGATGTTCATCTTTTTCATCGTGGTACCGGTACTATATATGTTTCTACCAGTATCCAAGAAAGAAGAAGGTCGTCTACCAATATAACAAACTCAAATATATCTGTTACGTTTCCATAGCAGCGGACGTGTCTTTAGGGTCTAGAGATTTACGATTAGCTGCAGTGAGTTTTTCTACGAGTATACAATTATACAGTTGGTATGCAACCTTTCTTTCAAAGTTAGGGCCTAAGCCTATAAGTTTAATACCTAATCTCATTCATTTCCCTACTCTTTGTTTGCAGTAAGCTGCTAATAATATCAGGTTGGGTAATCTTGGGCTTGTTGGCGTACAAAGTGTCGCAGTTTGACTACGAGATGGCCAACTTCGACCCGTATGAAATACTCGGCGTACCGATGGTAAGTGTCAAAACGTACCCGACTTGTATCTAGCTGTCGTCTCCGCTGGATTTTACTGATTTTACTTCGGGTTTATTTCTCAGGGTTCGTCTCAAGCGGATATCAAGAAGTCGTATCGCAAACAGTCGTTGGTTCTCCATCCGGACAAGGAAACCGGAAACGAGAAAGCCTTCATGAAACTAACCAAAGGTTAGCTATGGTTACCAACTTGTTTAGTTTTGAAATTGTTATAAGTCATAGTTACCAATATGGGCTCATCGTATTGTGGGGTATGTGAGAATTTTCGAAAATTGTCAAATAGTTTGTTGTAAAGAACGTCACTACTATTTGAAAATCGAATTGAATACCGGTACCAACTATTAGTTATCTCAAAGTTCCATTATTCTCTAGAGCTACGGTATATTGAATACGGATAGGCCTAATTGGTAAGCCTCTAATGGATATTGTAGTCTGCATTGTGATTCACGTCTGAATCATACATGAGAATTAACACCGTGAAAATTGAAGAAATATATTTAAATATCAATGATAAGGCCAAGATGCATTGAGGGTTGCGTTTGCCGGTTAAAGATTGTGACTTCACTTCCTATCCCTCCCATGTTCAAAATGTGTATCAATTTACCGGCCACATCTTCACAACTAACGATCGTGCGTAGTGTAGTACTTTGTCTACAAATACAAGCAAAATAAAAATCTAGCAAAATGACGTTCACTTTTGCTCAGTTGTTCGAAACAGTCTCTCAAAAAGTAAAATGGAGATAGTGAGGTTAAATTGTCTAGGCCTATCATTTAAATTGTGAAGTAATTCATATAGGCCTAATAATGCACTTTATATTGCTAGTAGGCCCTAACTTACATCTGAACGATTTACCGTATATATGTTATCAAAATCGTGTGAGAACAAATATTCATATTTTATTTAATTGCGTTCTCAGTATTTCTAAATATCCTTTCTTATAAGCCTAGCACATTTGTTTACTCCCATCGTATCTTATGGCCCGTTTAGACGAGGCACGATCGTGCCAATCCTTCGTTGTCAAGCAATGAAACATCCCATATGAACGCGTCAAGGTCAACACTGCGTGCCCGAACCACGTCGGATTTCAGATAGACAGGAGTTCTATATTTCAATCCTATCGTGTTGGTTTACGCTTGACTGACCAATAGGAGAACAGTATTTTCAATTTGAGTGATCGATCATCACAGCAAAGCAAATCGATTGGATATGGCCGCCTAGACAGAATTTTCTATTGGTCCATTTATCACGTGACTGACTTTCCAGCAACAAGATACGCGGTGCCGAACTTGTGTCTGAATGCCCCAAAGCTCGCATCGTAGTGCTCGACAACATAGGATTGGCGTGATAGTACCTCGTGTGAACAGGCCATTAGATGCCAATACTTGAGGTATATAGAAGGCATGACATGAAGTTTCTACAAAACAACACTAGGTAGAGTAGCGATCTTTGGCTCTGAGAAAAGTACTCGAGAAATGGAACGGGTCGAGTGAAGTCACTGTAAAGAAGCTGCAAACCAACGCAACCCTCAATGCATCTTGGATTAAGAGGCCGCAGGCGCTCTACACGGGCTCGTTGTTTGCTCGCTTCAGACTCGAGTTTAACATGCATCGTGTGCTAGGCGCAACACATAGACTGGCCCGCCGAATTCATATTCACGTAAGCGCCGTTAATTCCCCTACTCACACTTTTGATATATTTCACAGTCTCTATATTTTTTCGGTATTAAAAAATATGTATCCAGGTTTTCGTAAACTAGAAATTTTTTTATTTTCCATTTGCAGAATTTGAAAAATTACAAATTTTTGGTTAGAAATTCTGTAAATGCGATAACCTCCGTTTTTCAATTATTAACAGAATGCAAAAACAATCATATTGATATCTCAAAAATTACAGCCGTGAGAGTTTGCGGCGTGAAATACGAGCGCCTGCGGCCTCTTAAGTCCATAAAATCTCTACGTGAACAATGTTTATTTTCTTGCATATTATTCATAAATACAATATTATTTATAAATACAGCTTGTCCTATGCTATCTCCATCTTCCGTTGAATTTTGACTCTTACTTCTATTCAATTTTAATTTAGCAGAAGTGCTCAATATTGAATTAATTCGACAGTCGGGAATTATTGCCGTGCATATATCTGGTCTGACAGTGTTGCCCTTGTGTTCCAGCTTACCAGGCGCTGACGGACGACGAGGCGCGGCGCAACTGGGAGAAGTATGGCAACCCTGATGGTCCTGGCGCCATGAGCTTCGGCATCGCTCTACCGTCGTGGATCGTCGAGAAGGAGAATTCCGTCTGGGTGAGTGGAATCGGTGCCGAGCCTTTTTCGTGTCGGAAGAAATTATTTCTCTCCAGCTATCCCAGTGATAGCTAACAATGGGAGAATGGCAACGGTGTCTCTTCAGATGTTGCTAAGACTGAACCTCTATGGTGAGGGTACTTACTACCCCTCCAGCAATAGACGTTGTAGCCTGCTTTTTTTTTTTTGAACAAGACATAGAACATACACATAAATAAATGAACAGTCACGTGATGCCCACAAAGCCCTGGAGAGCTTGACTGTGGATTATACCGAAACTATCGTATTAAGGTACAATTGGAATCTGACAGAGTTTACTTTTGATACAGTTCTTTTCTGATGAAGTTTGAATGAGGCTAGGTCAGATTGGGTCAGGGTATTAATCAAACTGTGGATTTGTGCCCCTACCATGGTATGGACGTATATTTCTGCACCGAGTAGCTCAATCCTCAGTAATTTATTGTAAACCGTTACAATCGAATGGTTCATCGTATTCACATGGGATGGTGAAACCGATTTTGTATTTGTCACTTGTACAGGTCTGTTTTCCTTTAGTTTCTTTCACAATTTATAGAGATAAATGAGAGCAGTAATTGTAAAATTATTGAAAATCGTCGACATAGCGTCTTCTAGTAGTACAGCTCCCACCGGCGAACCAAAATATACGAAAACAGAGTAAATATATTACATATATGTAGGTATCATAGAGTATGATGATGCCAGTAGTCTCGAGTCAAGTAAAGAGTTTGAGGACCATAGTAACTGTTACTAGGAGCCTGATAATGATGATAACAGGTAGGCCTACGTCATGACTTGACATTTTGAGTAGCCCAACCGTCAATAACTTTGAAGATGGGCTTACACCTCTAATTTTAAAATTGATAAGTATTTGTGATTTCACATATTAATAATCTCCAACTTATTATAAACATGGAAATCGAATTAATCTAAGGTTTACATATTTTAAAAAATATACAAAATTGTCATTTACTTACTTTGCTATGCATATACATTTTTAGTACAATTTTCTATGTTTCGGAAAATACGGTAAATATCTTTTCCACGATCTCGGTGAAGAACATAACCATAACACCAGGAAAAATAATATAAAGGTAATGAAGTGTAATCTATCTATTATCAAAACTGGACCCTCACATGCTGGCATTCACTTCTATAATTCACTACCTCTTGCACTCAAAAGTAGGCCTAATAGAACAAATTTGTTCAAATTTAGACTTGAAAAACACCTTAAAATTGATAAATGTTATTATAGTGTAAGAGAGTATCTGAATGATTGATTAATTTATTGCTGTTCACTGTTTTCATAATGTTCAAATGTGTTTTTCATCATTGTTTCTTTAATTGTTCATCATTACTGTATTTTATATTCTTATCACCATATAGGCCTACTATATTGACAAGGCTAATATCTTTATAAGATCAATTTGGACCAATAAAGCATAAATTCTATTCTATTTACTGTCAATTGAAACGTAAATTATTGGCCAACATAGTGTGGTCAACCATAACAACATTGACTATCAGTGAAGGGGTTAAATCCTTAGAGGTGCTGCAAAATCGTATATTCGTGATCATTGTGTATTTTTGGTGTATATTTTAATTTTAATGTATATAATTTGTAGTTTGATTTATTTTAATTACGGTATTATAATTGGCCAGCCCATAAGTTGGCAGATCCTAACAAGTATATTGTCGTGGATGTTGAATGTGTATTCAGTGACGTTACCCGAGTATGACGACGTGCTGCTGTGTCTCATAGTTCTCGTGTCTGCCTCCAGGTGCTGGGGCTGTACGCGCTGGTGTTCATGGTCGCCCTGCCGACCGTGGTGGGCATGTGGTGGTACAAGTCGATCCGATACTCGGGAGACAAGGTGAGCTAACGTTGGCGGACGGGAGAGTTGGAAGTAATAACTGTTTGGCCGACTGAATGTATTAGTTTGTCTTGTGATTTGAGCTACATTGTTCTGCTAATTATATCTCTGGTTAAATTGAATTTCTTTGAACAGAACAAAGATGTTTCTTAATTACTTGGATAATTTCATTATCATTTAGACAATTTGTTTGTCTCAATTAGACACGTGATAGTGAACCCTAGTTAATTCAAACTCTGATCATTTGAATTTTGTTTCAATTCAGACATTAGTTCTGGCCACTATAAAGCTATGACTGAGTATGACGTATATAAGTAGAGATATGGGAATTCAGCATTATTAATGAAATAGACTATCAAATCAAAATATTTCACAAGGATATATATTTTTGATGATATTCGTGATTCATGGTATTTTGATTCATTCAACATCATATTCTATTTCACTATTTCTCACTACAAATGTCTTTTTGAGAGTATAAGCTAGGCCTACATTCAACTATTTCGTGAAAATTTGCACAATTTTGAAGATATTGAGCTGGACTGTATGAATTATTATTTTTGATAAGTGTGTTCAAAATATAAGATTACCGGTAATTGGAGTAACCGAATGTCAAGTTGAATAGAATCGTTGCCTTTTTCCTCGAATACCTATAAAAAATGAGTGGTATTCAACTAACCGAGAAACTTACTGCCTCAGACTGAAAAGCTCGAAAGTCCCAAAAGTCACATTTCGCTGACGTTGTCTTTGCGGTTACAGGTGCTGCTGGACACGACACAGCTGTACTACTTCTTCTTCCACAAGACGCCGTCGATGGCGCTGAAACGCGTCATCATGATCCTGGCCGCGTCGCTCGAGTTTGAGAAGAAGCACAACAACGAGATCGTCGAGAGGTCGACCGACAGCGAAGAGATCCCCCACGTACGTAACGCTCTTTCGAACAAGGCTTATAGCTACTGAGTTCTTTCATTCCTGCTATGGATGACGCGAGTGGGAATTTTCCTAGGTGCCCGTCTTCAACACCCGACTCCTACCCAGCATCCCCCCCCCCCTCCCAAAAAAATCTACTGTCTGAAAGAATAAATAAATAAATAAATAAATCACACAGGCCCTAAATCCACGCCCAACCTATCTCCAGTATCTTCAGTCTCGCATGAGGCACGTGTCTTTGTGAACGTACTTTTACTTATGACCACCAATTGCTGCTTTTCATTATTTTTCGTCATCACCTGCTAATTCGTATCCCCGAATGAAGTAGCTATTGATGGGATCCCCACACAAACGGTCATCAATCAATAGTATTCTCAACTAGGGGTGTGCAAGCACTCAAGTTCAAATTTAACTGAACTCGAAAATTTCGAGTTTGATTTTTTTTTTTTTCTATTTTGATTCTTCAATTTTTTTGTTCTAGTTATGTCCCGAATACAAAACGAGATATTTTTTCTAGTTTCAGGGTCCAGAGGTTGCTACTAATGAGCGAATCTTGGCCCTGACAGTATTTTTCCTTTTTTTTTTTAACTTGAACTCAAAACTGAAATTCTCAATTTTCTCTCAACCTCGAACTCGAATTCTTGAACTCGCACACCCCCAGTCTTGACTAACAATCCGTCTCGTGTTGTTGCCAGCTGATCAAGCAGATCACGAACCTGAGCGAGAAGAACCGCGAGCCGCCGCTGTGCTACTTCTACTCGATCAAGGCGCGCGCGCTGCTCCACGCCCAGCTGAACCGCATCGCCGTCAACCCGGAGACGATCGGCAAGGACCAGCAGTACATTGTCAAGAAGTGTCCATACCTCATCCAGGAGATGGTCAACTGCGTCTCCCAGCTCATCCTGCTGGCGTACGCGAGAAGGAGTGAGTCTTGTTTGCTTCTTTATTTCGTCTTTTGCCGCTTTGTCGGACGTTTTGAAAGTTTTACCAATTGGCTACACTAGGCCACAAAAGTTGGGCAGAAATTAATATACACTGAAACCTCTATGCATCATTCCCAGATCCATCGTATTCCTGCTTCTATCATCCACAGTAGAACCACTTTAGTAAGTTTCTCGTTAGTACATTTTTCACCTTAGTAAGTTTCAATTCTAATCCCATCTATTTGCCCCTATGTGTGAAATAGTTTCTTTAGTAAGTTTTTTACTTTGTCAAGTTTTTTTTGTCTGGTCCCCTGAAAAAACGTACTGAAGAGGTTCCACTGTATTCTCCCACCTAAACCCATATAACCAACGTTGAATCTTCCTGGATAGATCGTTTTTCTGCGTGGATTTTTTTTTCACCTCATGACCACGCAATAGTGAATTCGTGACGCTTTGTTGGAATAGTGGAAAATTTGACCAATCGAAGAAGGGTGCAACATATGGGCGGCAAAAGTTGAGCAAAACTCGATATATCGTATTTCTGCTTCTAGCATCTATTTTTCACCACCCTTCTCAATATAACCAACGATGAATAAAATTTTCCTGGATGGATCGTTTTCTTGCATCTAGACGGTTTCATATTCCTGGTCCCTTGGAAAACGGATAGAGATTTAACTGTATTTCAATTTCGTTTTTGTCGAAATTGAAACGAGCAAGCCTAGACCTGAATCACGATGTAGTGATACCAACATAGGCCTACTTCATCATAATATAAAGTAAATGTTCCAACTCGCATCTTCAAAGTGAAATATTTCCCGGGTCAGTTCCCAAGTCCAGGGCCCCAATTGCCTGTAGCGCAACTATCGCTTTTATATGGAATTACAACACAATGCTATACAATGTCACCCGTACCGTAGCCACTCTTATCTACATCTACTTCACAAGGAAATCCTAAATTGTGACAGGCAATCGGGATCTTTGGCTCTGAACTGACCGCAAGAAACCACAAATGCCGTCCATGTTATTAGTTTGGGAGTTGGTACACCTTCTTTCTATTATGATGAAGTATGTTGGTATCACTACATCGTGCCTGGAAGCTGACATACCTGAATTGATTTCGTGCGATGTAGTTTTCCGACGATAACGGAGCTTGCTGACCGTGTCTCGTTCAGTTCCCAGATTGCCGAACGTTGAGACGATCGAGAACTGCATGAAGCTGTGCCCGATGGTCGTGCAGGCGCTGCTCGAGTTCAAGAGTCCACTGCTCCAGCTACCTCACATCAAAGACGAGCATCTCAAATACTTCAACATCAAAAAGGTACGACGTGCGTCGTTAGACGAGGCTGCGCGTGATGGGCACACGTGAAAAGTACGGTTACTGTTTGATGGAAAACGAAATTGATAGAAATGTAACGAAATTTTCTAACAGGTATCGAGTATTTTGTTCTTATTGTTATTGTGTTGGGATGTTCATGAGCTTGACCTGAAACATTCACAGAATTAGGCCCAAGTGTTGATAAATCATCTTTATAATAAAATGTTCATTTCAGTTGTGACAGATTTTGGAAACCCTGTGTACGTAGAATAATGATCAGTAGAATCTCTTTAGAACGTCCTTCAATACAGCGATCATCGCAATATATCACCGTTTTGAGATAGTCCTGGCCAATTCCCATAAGACCATGTGTATTTTTTCTTTGTTAATACGTCCCTTAATTTAACGACCATCGCAAGAATACGACGCTTTTTTGGTTCCTACTGGTCCTACTTCATATTGTACAGTCTTTTTATTCCAGCTCTAAAGTTATTTATACGTATTCCTAAATATATGAGGCTCTATATCTACTCTTATTCTATTCCACTCGACAATTCCTTTTTCTACTAATGAATTTTGATGTTTTCTTTTGCCAAAATGTGTTCTTACATTTTTTTTACATGTAAAATGGTGCATAGCATATATATGAAATGTTAATTAATTCAATAGGAGCGTACAGAGGGATCACATCAAATAAAAATACAATTATGGTTTGGAAATGGAACGGTGCCAGGTAAGCGAACGCAGGTAGCTGCATGGTCGTGTTTTTCTTTTCTGATCGCCCGGATAACGTACTCGTGCATTACCACTGTATCGACAGAACAAACGTCGGAGTGACTTCATTGAGCGAGTATCGTTGTTTGTTGCAGCGCCACATCAAGTCGCTGATGCAGTTTGCCCAGTTGCGCGGTCAAGAGAGGAGATTCATCCTGCGCTATCTGTCGGACGAGCAGTACAGCGACGCCATGAAGGTGCTCGGACAGATGCCCATCATAGACTTCAAGGTCACTTCAGAAGGTAGGCGGATTGCACACGTGGACAAGACTGGTAGATTGAAAAAAAATTAAATCTGAGATTTTTCTATTTCAAGTCCCTTCTTGTTTTTATTCTTCTAGTTTTTACCAATCATGATTAACCCAATTTAATCTGGTATGACTGATTAAACATATTTATTATTTTATCCAATGGATATTTTCTTCTTTCTTTGTGTATTCATTTTTTTGTTCTTAATTTGTCTAGGCCCAATCAAGTAGGTTTGACATGATGGAAAAGGTATATTTTGCTACAGTGAAATTTCTAGGCCTATCAATCATTTTTTCAAGTGATCAGGAAAAAATATGCATACAGTAGAATGTAACATGAATTCAATATAGGAGTAGGGTGGAATTTAAAGCAAATTATAAAAGCAGAAAAAAGAAAGAGCTGGGAATGATCAATCAAGGTTTTACTGTATTATTCATTATTTGTATTTGAATTCTTGCCTATGTCTAAAATTTTTATTAGAATCTCTTCTGCTAGGCCTATGTATAAAAACAAGAGTCTGAAGCCAAAATTGAGATTGTTTAAAAATGAAAAAAATTACCTATTCTGTCGTCGTAGCCTTGTGTTCCCACAGCTATTTTAAACCAGTATATTGGAGGTAGTTGACGGTGTTGACATGTGTTTGTATGCGTCTGAGACTGTTATTGACGGTGTCGTTACTTGTCGGCAGTGATTGACGACGAGAACCCGACCGTTTACACCGCGGGGGCGATCGTCACGGTAACCGTCACGCTCGAACGGAGAGACATGAGCACCGTGTTCGGGGACGACAGCATCATCGAGAAGAACGTGGAGGAGGAGGAGGCACAGGAGGAGGAAGTTGAGAAGGTGAGGCTAGCTCGCTGAACCGTCGTTCATGAGGAGGATTTCTGGTTTCGTTCTGGGGAGGTTTCTTGGCCTTCCTCTGTCGTTGTTGACTACTGGGATAGTTGTTGTGTGACCGTTTAGAAATAGCTGACCAAAAATAATTATAATAACATCTCTAGGGTTGTGCAAACTTTGATTTTTTGTTCCTTCGAAGTAGAGATCAAACGTAAGACTAGGAAGTTCCGGCTTGATAAATGCAATGTATGCCCAAGTATTGAAATTAAAAATGATTAGAACGTAGTACCATATTGTCCTTGTCCCGAATGTAACCCGAGGATTTCTACCATGACTCAAAGTTCAAAAGTCACCATCGGCTTATATGCAAATCTCAGCTTATAATCGGTCAAAATCACGTTTCTTCCAATTATAATTGGGCTTACTAAGCCCACGTTTGCTAAAATCAATGTGCACTCTGTAAATGATCGTATGTCATATTCAAACAATAAATGGACAGATTATTCTTTATTTCATTCTCTCTTTTTAAAACATCTACATTTTCAAAGAAAATAGCTGACTGGGATGAAATATCACTACTAAACTAAATCATCCATAATCTGTTGACATTCTCATGTTCTCACTATTCGTAATTATTTTCTATTTTTATTGGATTGTGTGCTTACATTATAACTTCTAATTACCTAGAAATTCTTTCTTCAGTTGTTGATCTATCAGTTCAGGGGGTCGGCTTATATTCGGGACAAAAGTATTGCGTTGTTGTTTTGAGCTTGTCTTTTGCGTATTCAGGTCCAGAGGCCCGCATGGCAGCGGCAGCAGCGCAAAGCACCGAAGAAGAGCGGCGGCAAGAAGTCGAGCAAGCCGGCGGCCAAGGGCAAGAAGGAGACGACTCCGCTCGCGAAGAAGGCGGACGAGAAGGAGGAGGGCGAGAAGAAGGAGGGAGCGGAGAAGAAGCAGGGAGGAGAGAAGAAGAGGGCGAAGGAGGAGAACGACGACTCGGGGGCGGAGAGCGACGAGACGGGAGGAGGAGACATGTCGGACGATGAGGACACGAGCCAGCAGGACAAGAAGGTGAGGTGGGAGGGGAGACTTGACTTTGTACATGAAGGTGGGGGAGGGGAGACTTGACCTTGTACGTGCAGGTGGGGGGGGGGGGGGAGACTTGACCGTAGATGAGAAGGGAGGGGAAGATTTGACCATGGATATGTATTAGGCCTACCTTAACGAGATATTTTACTCCTGCAGCCGATATCGACAAATGCTCGTTCTAATCTTAGCGGTCATATTGGACATTTGAAAATAGAATTTATGCAAGGCATTCTATATTATCACTAATGTAGGCCTATGTCAAATATGGTGGAAACTTCACGGTTTGTAAAGCGGTGTGAAGCTACTGCTAAGACACAAATATGTACGCCTTCTTAACGTTGAGTAACGTATCTCGGTAATATATATATATATATATATATATATATATATATATATATATATATATATATATATATATATATATATATATATATATATATATATATATATATATATCTATATCTATATCTATATCTATATCTATATCTATATCTATATCTATATCTATATCTATATCTATATCTATATCTATATCTATATCTATATCTGTATGTATGTATGTATGTATATATATATATATATATATATATATATATATATATATATATATATATATATATATATATATATATATATGACTTGACTTGACTTTGTACAAGAAGGTGAGGGGGGAGTGGAAAACTTGACCTTGAAGTTGGTGGTGAACAGAGCGACGTTCGGTAACTGATTTCATCTTGATGGAGGATTTGAGATGGGCTGATCAGCCGATAGAACACTGAACCGTCATTCAAGAGACCGGGGTTCGATTCCTGCCATGGTAGACCATTTTGACAGAGGTTATTTTTGCTCACCCTCTTTCATGTAAGGTGAATACTGGGAAGGTTTCCCACCTGATCTTTCAATAATACACAAAATGAAGTAAACTTAACACCAATAGTTCTTCGTCGTCTTCACAGTGCGTCGTTGAAGCCAATATAAACTGATAAGACATATCAATATTTTCAAAATCTATTTTCAATATCAGGGTTTTGGTTGATGTTTAAATGAATCCATTCGATTCTCTATTATTCCGATATCAGAAATGATATCAAATGAATAAACAGCCGACTATCTTTGTCATGTCAGATTGGCCATATCACACTCAAACTCTTCCTCTTCTTCTCCCTGCCGTCGTTGAATGAACAAGCGGTGAACTGTGATTAACACAAACTAATTGAAGAATTGGGCTGAAAATCATTTACCTGTAGACCTGAAAAAGATAAATAATTTTGATCAATATTTGTTATCAAACTGAACTTATGAATTTTTCATGTTCAATTTGAAAATTTCAGTTCCATTTTCAAATTCATGACCGAACATCTGAGCATATTCGACTGTTTGACTGTCTGATGCGGAGCATGTTTGACTGACGTGGAGCATGTTTGACTGTTTGACACGGAGCATGTTTGACTGTCTGACGCGAGTGTCGTTTGTTCCCACAGGAGTCTTCGGTGGAGGACGACGACGCGGAGTGGGAGAAGTTCCAGACGCGGCTCAACAAGCGGGACAAGGGGCTGGAGGGACGGACCAACCAGTCTCACAGCGTACACTGCCCGTTCTACCCAGAGGTACGATACTCGTTTGCACTCGCTTGGAAAATGATGCATTGTTCAACAAGTATATTGTTGTTTCATCATGGTACACAACATTTCGCGGCTTGCAAAAAACAACACGTCTACCTATAAGTCCATTCGAACAGACGAAAATTAACATATTTTAGTGGTTTATGAAAAATAAGAATCAAATGAATATAAATTATAGGTCTACATATAAAATGATATAAATTCAGCTTGTCACTATTTGCTTAGGCCTATATGCCTCTACACATGCAAATTTTAAATCGGCTGCTCCGGTAGTTTTGGCAGCTGAGGCAGCGCTTCAAAAACTGAAGTCACCGTTGGGCGTGGGTTCGAGCCTCGCCTAAGGCATGGGTTTTTGTAAACGTCCTTTCCCTTGTCATCACTTCATATTTTCATAATCACTTGCTCATTCGTATCCCCGTATAACCTAGCCGTTGGTGAGGTTGCTAAGCAAACAATCATCAAATAATGATCGTTTCAAATCGTAGGCGATCGTTGCAGTTTCTCTAGGTTAACCTGAACTCTGTCTCGATCCCGCAGGATAAACAGGAGTTCTGGTGGGTGTACATGTCCGATCGCAAGTCCCACACCCTTCTCACCTCTCCCTGCCATGTGACCGCTCTCGTCGACACAGAAGAGCTGCAGCTGAAGTTCACCGCGCCCCGCTGGCCGGGCGTCTACACCTTCACTGTCTGCCTGCGCTCAGACAGCTACCTCGGCTTCGACCAGTCCATAGACATCAAGGTAAGCTGGTGCATATGGTTGAAGTTTGCTAATTACTTTCGAAAAAACAAAGAAGTTTCGAAAATCTTGGATACTTTCAAAATGATAGGTTTCAGCCAGCGTCACTGATTTCAAGAGAAGCTAGTGACTCGGTTTGAACTCTGGTTATGAATAGACACAAAGCTTTTATATAGTTGACTAGTTGTATCCATGACAGAATGAGGTATCAACATAACAGATGCAAACAGTACCGGTACTCAAACAGTCGAGGCAATGCTGTGAATTTGGATAGCCAGACAGGGACGAGTTCAATGAGTTCTTGTAAACGTTTTCATATTTCATTCACATCTTCACATCATTGTTACCTAGCCAAACATTACCAAGCTGTTGAGGTCAATTGGACCAAGAAAAAATGCACTTATTTCTTTATAGCTCTGGTATTTTTATGTGTTATGATTTACCATAGAAGGGATCATTTAGAAACTCAATAAAACTATGCCCTTGAAGATGCAGCAAGATTATGTACTGTAATTACCAAAGTTTTCAATTCTATTTAGTTGGTAGACGACCGTCTTTCGTCTGTACACGTGGTGTTAGTTTGTGAGTTGGTAAAACCGTCTGTTTTGCAGCTGGATGTGAAGGAGGCTCCGGAAGTGTCCACGGAGCACCCGCAGTGGGCGGCGCTAGACGATGAGGAGGAGGAGCAGGGAGGCGGGGGAGGAGGCGACAGCGACATCTCCGAGTTCACCACCGACGACGACGTTGAAGACGACGACGACTAAGCGCCCGCGAGTCTGGCCGTCCGATCGTTGCGAGATATTTGTGCGCATTCGAAGGAGTCTCTCGTCACGTCGATACATTAAAACGGTCGCCATCGTTTATCGAACAGTCATTGGTTAGTCGGCTTTGAGGCGCCACTTGTGGAACGGTTCAAATATCACTGCTTACTTGTAGAGTGGTATAGTCATTTGTAAAACTATTGATACGGTGCATAAGTCTTCAATGAAACTATGTAGGCGTATCTATGAAGCTAGGATGATGTCATATTTGTCTCGTCCTAATTGGCATTCATCGTCCCGAATTGAGTCCGATATTACTGTGATGCGGGAGATTAGTCCAACTACTAACTTGTAATCACAATGTTATTGAAGGCTTAAATTTGCTGTTCCTATTTCGTAGCGCGTCGCGAGAATTGAGTCGGCCTTTCGAGGATTATCAAGTGTACTCGGGTCAAATAACGTTCGCCGCAGTATTTCTAATGAAAGTTTTCGGGCTCGCTTACAAGTTACAATAGCTCACTTGGGCCAAATCCCGGAGACGATTGTTTAGTTCACGGAGAATCCAATTGTCCTCTGGTAAAAATGCATAGGTAATGCTTCAAGTAAATGGGTCAAGCAATTTCTGTAGCCCGAGCGCTGATTCAATTTTCAATGGCAGGTCATGTGATCGATTGCTAAGACTATTAAACGTCGGTCCGATTTAAGCATTGCTTTTCTTATTTCAACGTTTAGATCGCTGGTTTTGAATCAGTCAGCGATGTGCCGATTGTCTTGAAGTAGGGCCTATATACTAGGGATAACATCGATTAATCGAGAATCGATTCAGAATCGATTCTAGTGCCAAACGATTCTAAAAATCGAGAATCGATTTTTTTGCCATTTTTTTTTTGATCGAAACTGTACACATTTGTAGCATTTACGTCGACTGACGCACGTGTACCATCGCTCGCACATGTTTTTTGTAGCCCCTCCCATCTTTTACCTTCCCCTCCCGCCAAGTCCGGTCGAGAGTTTTCGTAATGAGACAAACGCCATTGGATCATTTACACGACAAAGGGCGTGGTTCAGCGTAGTGGGGAAGAATGTGTGTGTGTGTATCATGGAGGGGAGAAAGCTTCGTTCATGACCTTGAAGGCGCCACTTCGACAGAGCGGTACAGTTGATATAACACGATGTGCAACAGTTTTAGGTACATGAAAACAGCGCGGGAATATTTAAACATGTAAATGTACACAGACATTTTTTTCAAATTTGAAAAAAAAATCGATTCTTAATCGATTCTGGGAAGTACAGAATCGATTCTGAATTTATAGAATCGATGTTATCCCTACTATATACCTAATGAAGATCCTAGTGACGAGGATTTCCAAGCAGATGACATGTCCTTTTAAAGTTTAAACCATGACTTTACCCAGTGCAAAACGTGGTGATCGTTTTATGGCTATGTAAATTGTTATCAGTGGTATCAATATACGGAGCCGTCATTACCGTGGAGTTTACATTGCAATTTAGGTATGTTTATGGTGTGATGGTTCAACCAGAAAACGTATAATGATTTAGAAACACTTTTTTTACGTTCCCAATTACCAAATTGACATTTAATTTATTGAGGATGATGCAAGCCTACACACTTTCTAAAATAAAATATTTGGGTGATTCTTGAAAAATACGCATAATCTATTAATAAATTTTATTGAAATTAATACTTAATTTAAAAATCTGAAAAAAAATAGGCATATTGTATCAGTATGTGTGAACAGTAATATATAGGTAGGCACACACTTTGTGTAATATTGCATGCTTGACCACTCTTTTAAAATTTTGACCTTCCAGGAGACTGACATGGATCCAGGAGACTGACAAAAAGTTTTACTCACTGAGTCCTACAAGTATACCATGTATTTATTATTTTATTTTCATATTCATTTTAAATATAAACAATATATATTTAGACATAAGAGTCTTTAGCAGCTAAATTCAAAATGTAGATTCAAAGTAGAACTGGCTTGCTCGCGTTCCGCAAGGGATTGGGGGTAAGATGTGTTTTACGATATCTTGTGCCATGTACGCATGAACATCTTTCTTCAGTGGCCACTTGAAACGGTTTTTTCCTATTGGCTCCATGGCTTCTATGATCCAATTATTGTCGTTGTCTGGTCCCTCGACTACTGTGCCGGGGTAAAGCTGCTGGTTGTAGGTGACAAGCACCCAGTCACCCACCTTGACTTCCATTACGCCTGGAAAAAATCATTCCATTTATTATCCTACTGTAGTAAAATGTAAATTATGTGTATTATACTTGTATAGGGTACATGGAGGCACCAACTGAGCTGTTATTAAAAAATTAAATGCTTACCTGGAAGCAAGTTTCTCAATGGTGCATCATCCTCTGAGCTAAAGTCGTCAGTTTCTTCAGTCGGACGTGGTACGATTCGCCACAGCCCCCCCTTCCCAATACCATAGTGGCAGCATACAGATCCTGGTTCACAGCCAACTTCAAAACAGCTGAGAGATCTCATACTGAGGAAGTCTCTGTTGTCTGCGTTCCAAGTAGCTTGGTGTACTTTCATAGTACCCTTAAAGGGCTGAACTAAATGACCCTGCAGCACAAAATCTACCTCGACAATAGCAGCTTCAGTGACTGTTTCAATTATTATTTTCTTGGTGTTTTCACGTAGAACACCTACAAGTTCATTGAAGCTTGTAATATCCACGCCGTGTGCAACAATTTGGTCCGCCGTACGTTTAAGTGTACCTCCGATACCATCGGGTGCCCCCTTTCCATGGCCTGACTCTGAGAAATTCCAAGTTGATTTTGCAATTGACGGAAAATAAGTTTTTAGAAGACGAGTTATAAGGAAAAAGTTATTTTTATTGCGGTACTGTGTTGACGGGCTGTCGCTGAGGAAATGAATGGTGTTGATTCCAGGATAAGTGACATGAATATGCTTAAGTATTGGAGAAAGATGGGCCCAGATAGCAGCCGGGTCATGACGCATGCTGTCAGAAACTGTACAGAATGAAACGGGGCGTAATTTTTCATCCAGTGTTGGTTTGACATAAAAAACTCCTGTATGAAGTGTGACTTGCTGCCTTGCAGCACCAAAGTGAACAGACTGCACTTCTTCAGCATATTTACACCCGTAGTTTTCACTGAAGTCGATGTGTACAATAGCTTCAGATTCACGTAAATGTTTCTTCAACAAATCCATTGCGCAATATTGATTTTTTATATTAGCCACATGCACCATGAACTTAGGGAAAGTATCTTCAAAAATCTGGATAATATCTCCAATTGTCGACTCAATGTTAACTTTTGCCGTAAACTTGACATCTGATTCTTTGCCACGTATAATTCTCGTCTCCTTTTTTAGAATCCACCTCGAGTAGTTAACTGAATCAAGCGCATTAAATTCATTGTAAATAATCAACTTATTGCAGCAGGTTTGACATTTGCGAAGCATGCACTCTATTGCACTCTCGCCTTCACAGCACAGATCTTTAATGAGTTCATTTGTTGTTTTGTAGCTAATGACTTTGAGGACTTTCAATTTTCCCATTAACAAACACATATTGGCGTGTATCGTGCATGCACATGTATCTCGGTTGTTTACACTAGGATGTAAAATCCAAAATGGGCGCAAAGCGCAAAATCGAGAGTAACTTACGTTTTTGAATGGCAACAGTGGATATTTAAGAATAAATTTCTTGTGCAGATTGAGTAAAGAATCGTTAAGTAACCGCTTCTGTTTTTTTACTTTTTTCCTTGTAACTGTGTCCTTTTTTCCAGGGCACATGCGACTGCTTTCATCACTTTCAAGAAATCTTTGGATCTTTTGCTTTATTATATCATTGTCTTTATTGCGTTTTCCCTCATAAAGCAGCCCCTTTGACCTCTGATCAGAAGTAAGTGTTCTGTACTTTAAGAAATGTTTAGCTGTAGATCTGCATCTGTAAGCTTTCAAAATTGTACTGCCGTTAAACATTCTACGGAAATCTTTCTTGTCTCTATCAGTCTTAAGATGATTGTAACTTGTTTCCATTTGAAGGTGCAACACTTCCCCATAAACTAGTTTTTTCTTCACTGCATGCGACACTAATCTGTGATCCTTCAACAGATGACGCACCTTGGATCTCGGGGTCAAAATTGTCTTCGCACGCGAGTCAGAACTCAAAAGTCTATAATATCTCTGTTTATATTTACTGGTTTTCTTTTCAGCAGCTTTTAAAGATTTCAGTGCTGATTGCAGTTTACGGTATGTCTTAGTCTTCTCTCTCCTTACTTTTTTCCTCCCACATAACTTGCGACCATCTTCGCATGACGAAGTTTTTCGTGACGACCGCCTAGGTGACGGGCGTGGACTACTAATTCCATCACGCTCAACATCAGGTCTGTCTTCTGATAATTCAGACTCGGGGCTACTAGGTGGTGAATTATCTCTCAACTGCGCCTCGAATTTTTCATTTTTTTTCTTATCCGCTCGGTATTTTTTGGAAGATTTCCTCCAACGACTTAATTGAAGGCGCTTTTCTCTTTGGCTTAGATCATTAACAAGTTTTCGTTGCCCTTTCGCTAAACGATTAAGATATTTTTGATGACGCTTCTCTTTTTCCGCTTGAAGAAGATGTGGATTGGCAGCTATCTTAGCTTGTCTTTTTTTCTCGGATTCTCGTTTCTTCTCTGAACGCTGATTTGCTGATGGCATCTTAGAAGTTGAGAATATCCCTACAAATGATAATATAACACATTATAACTAGACATAGGCACCTATTCATAATAAATAATTCTAATCATAATGAGTCAGTCTCCTGTGTAGCAAAAGACAGGAGACTGACTCCAGGAGACTGACGAAAAGTTAGGTTATTGGGCTGTTCAAGTCCTGTGGTTGGTTTCAAATATGAAGTATCATTACTATTGTCAAGAAACACCCAAATCAAACAGATTTCTTGGTTGAAAATTAAAAATATTCAAGAACAATTGTAATCACAGAATGCAGGAGACTGATTTTGTAAAAGAATACTTACCAAAATTAAATCTTTAATCAACTCCAGCCAACTGAGAATCCATCTTCAACTCGACAACATGTGTTCAAATGATGATGTCATCACAAAGCTTCACTCTGATGTAAAAAGTCCGACTGTCATACCATCTAGTGGCAAATTATGGCAACATTTTCTTAAAGCCAGGAGACTGATTCTGCCCTTCAGTGACTACATTTCAAATTATATTTAAGGGTAGGAAATTGATTAAAGTGAAGCAAACTACATTATTAAAGATATAACAATAGTATTGGCAAGAGTTTACAGATAAAACAGAATGAAAATAGATGCAGCCAAGATCATTCTAGTCATCGGATAACTCTTATTGGTAGCGAGTGACAACCAGGAGACTGATGAAACTGCACACATTTTAATTTGGTCTGCTATTAATTGAAGTTGTGGAACTTAATAGTATCATTAAAAATTAAGAAGACAATTAGGAGAGTAGAACAAACTAAAAAGTTTGCAAATCGGACCATCGGCTGAATAGTTATGTGCTAGTGACACCTTTTATTGAATTTTTCAAGAATCACCCATTTCTTTCTTATGTATTGAATATATTGTCATTATTTTTTTGAATATTTTTATCAGACCCAAATTTTGTCAAATTTTGCCTCAAATTTTGTAGCGTTTATTAAATAGTTCCGTGATCTGAGATAATTGTGTATTCAATCGAACAAACTTTTTGAACAACTAAACAATGGTCAAATATATAAAAGAATGGATTAAAAATTAGTTTGTCTAGTTTATAGTTTTGTATAACGTATATTTGACATTGGCTACCGTACCCGTTCAATAAGTGCGATTCATTGAGTAAATATTCTTGGCGTAAAATTTTCTTTTATTAATTGCATATAAACAATATTTTCTGTTTTGGAACGTCTTTCTGTTTTGGAACGTCTTGAAGCAAGGTTCAAGACTCACTATGTTGAACGTTTGTGATGACGATCGTAAATTGAATCACAGATCCACGTTTGATGCCATATCGACGAATGGCAACTAAAAGTTATCGCAATATGTCTGCGGACACAATTGACATTTGTGTACGGAAAACACGCTACGGTGGAATAATGATGCTGCACGAAGCTTGTGATTGCGTCAGTATATTGACGAATTAGGAGAATGGAAATATGTCGAATCAACAGCTGTTGGCTAATATTTGTTTTGCGTATTAGACATTTCAGTTATCAAAATGTTTATTGGTTGATATTCTAAACCATCATTCAATCTAGAGCAGTTACCTCGGCTGCGTTCTGAACAATGAATTACACCAGACAAATGAGTCTGAGCTTCCTATCACAGTCAGTTTTACTTCTGCCAAAGCTACATCTAAATGTCATTGAATGTTTGCATCAATGTGTAATATAATTCCAAACCTAAGCCTGAATTGAAAAAAAAAGAGAATCCATATTTTCATATTTATTCATTTAAACATCTTTTTAAAAACCACAGTGAAAATTGTAGCATGTTTTTACTTTTATCACAGGAGCTAGATATTATTTATGACTTCAATATTCTTAGGTCTCGTAGATAAACTGTCATGTAATTTAATAAATATATCATTTTACTCACAATTATGGGCTGAGACTCAAGTTACCATTTCATTCTACCATTAAATACCTATCAACTGTTTCATACTATCATTGGTCGGGTATTT
This sequence comes from Brachyptera risi, assembly GCA_964007535.1. NCBI lineage: Eukaryota > Metazoa > Arthropoda > Insecta > Plecoptera > Taeniopterygidae > Brachyptera > Brachyptera risi. The sequence goes on from OZ023336.1 coordinate 16,501,859, forward strand.
GTTTTTAATTATTTATATTGTCGTTTGAAGTAACGAAGATCAAGTCGAAACGTTCATGAACTTTCCGTGAACGTTATTGTCGAAAAAGTGAAACCTGTATAATGGTCTAGCCGAGAGAGTTTCATATTTTTAAATCGTACGCTATAATGGAAGAAATCAGTTAGTTGTTGACTATTTTCAAAACGATTTGTTTCAAATATACAATTTTTTATTTGGTATGGCCAGGTTTCAAAGACTAGTCCTTTATGTTCTGCTTAATGTCGTGAAAGATTGCTTGATGACTTGAAAGTGAAAAAAAACAAGAAAAAAAATCCCGGTTAAAAAAAGTGGAAAGCCCGGATACGTCGTGAACCTATCGACTGTTTTGAATTTGTATTAGTTTATTACATAAACAATTCTGTCCTCTGGGTTAGCACTTGATAAAAAATGTAATATAATCTTATTGTATTGGGATCATTGAACTTGTTGGTATTTTGGAGCACATTAAATTTATTTTCAATTTCTGACTAAAACTTGAAATCAGTTGACTTCCGAGCGTTGAGAGCGAGTGAGGATTCGAGGCGAATTCAATTGTTTGGGTAGCCAGACGTTCCAAATTTAGTAAGTGTAGTTCATTTGTTGAAAATTCTCAATTGGCATAAACTTGGCTTATTTCTTTAATAACAAAATGAGACAACTACTGTAATATTCTAAGAAATACGTTTAGGAGAATTGACCACTAGTGATAGGCGTGGCTAATTGCCAAAGCCACCTTGATCTATACTTCATGTGGGAATTTAGAGATACTCTGATAGGTCAATGTGAAATTTCCCACATAACAAAGCCCATTTGATTGGATGTTCTGTTTTGTGACGTTTATGAGCGGGTCAGTCACTAGTTGTCAATTATGATGTCTCTACGTGCCAAACGCGGCAAAGGCGCGAAACTCGAGACCTGATTGGTCGGTTCGCCTGTTGCTTGTAACGCGTCGCTCTCAACGCGAGTCAGTAAAGAGCCATTAACTGCGTGAAAACTACACCTAGAACACGCTTGTGGCTTCTTGACACATGGTGGACAAAGAGCTTGTCGAACAGAACTGAATGATCGAAACATTCGAGGGAAATTCTTCAAGAACATACATCTATATTTGAAGATCCAGTCAAGGTCAATTTGCTTCAAGGTGCGATAGATTAACCAATCACAATCGAATGTGATTATTGCCCATCCTATTAGTCTAGCATCTTGTTGACATTGTTGTTCAACAATTAAACAATTGTTCAACAAAAAAACTCAAACCTATAAATCAGATGCATGCGCTCAGCTTACGCGTAGACCCATGTACTTTTACATTTGGAACAACTATTGCCGTAGATAACTTGAATTTTGAAAATAAGGTTGCCAAAAGAAGAGACAAGTAAAATGCGCCAATTTTCCTCCTTTGTTTCCGTGTCACTTCGTAACACTGATAGTGGCCGTTTATACAAAGCTTAACGTATTGCCATACCAACAGGTTTTCATGTGAGAGTTGAATATATTATTGATGTTGCCCAACAATTCCACAAACAACTACGTTACAGTCTTGTGAGTGAGTACAAATGAGCAGATAATTCATGATCAATCTTCACTTTTTGTTCATTGTATTTCGTGTAAACTTTGTGTAACAATAGGCCTACACAATCTATTAAATAGGCCTACCAAGTAGAATGGTAATTACGCAGTACGCTGTACGTACGCGATGTGAACCACCATTATTTTGCTTCCTGTTCTCGATTGTTTGTATATTTCAGGATCTTACAATTTTGAGATGAAATTTAAAATTGTCAATTAAAAACGTTTCCTTATGTCAGTAAATTTTATTGTGTATAGCAATCTGTACAGAGATTTGAATTATTAGAAGAATTTGAAATCTCAATATTTCTCCAAACTGCTTTACTGACTGACCCAAAGTGTATTTAGTTTAATATTAATTTATTTTTCCATCCATATCCAAAGAAAGCAATGGTTCGGCCAGTGAAGCAGTTATCTCCCTTCCTGCGTACGAGCACGAATGAGCGATGCGCATGAGTTGACATAGATCATTGCAAGTGTATGTTGATATTAAATAATTGAAAATAAAGCCTAATCTACGAACAATATAATTGTCATGTTAATACCTGTCAGCAGCTCTGATGTCTATACATGATCTAGGTCTGTGTCTTGTTCCTGATTGGTCAATTCTTGTTACGTCATTAAACGTTATAAGTCTACTTCTTGGAAAGCGATGAAATTCGCCTCTTGAAATTGGAGTGCAAATGAATCTACGTACGTCACATTAACCAGCTCTGTGTTTCGTTTCTTTACGGTGAATCAGATCAATCTTATTACTTTTCATCTTTTGGTACTTTTCAGGTGCTGAATATTCAATATTTTTCTATTTTCTGTTGCGTTCATACATCATACTAAGTTTCGTCATGGAAGCAACAAGATTTTTCACTCAAATTCTGAAACAATTAGAATGGTTTGTGAGCCTTGATAATCTGTACATTTTGTTTTCATAAATTCAATAATATTGGTGTGCAAAACAGTGGCTTTCCGTGAATGCTGATCAATATGATGAGTTGTGTATTGCGGTTTTTAAATTGTTTCCAATTTTCTTATACTCGAGCGCAACAATCTTGTGTATAGCATTTGTGGAAAGCCACTTTGAGGTGTGAACCTACAGACACACATACAGAATTAGTTTAAGTCTACATAGAAGTTAAGACACATCTACTTACCAAATTACTAGGCTGCGACGATTATGTATAAGAAAGCGTAGAGCTCGGTAGAAGTTATGATATGTATGTTTATTTTTATGTAAGGATTCATTATTAAAATAGAATATCATATTAATAATAAATTAATAATGTGTGCATTGATATGTTTCCATGTTCCTTATCTATCAAATTCCCCCCAAATCCATCGTTTATGTCATTTCTTCAGGGTGATGGAGGGAGAGGGGGGATGGGGGGAGCTGCATAAGGTGAAATTGAAAGGAATGAGTCAGGGTATAGAGGTAGGCGGGGTAATGATGATAGAACGGTAGTTATAAAGGGGGCTAGATTAGATGTCGGAAAATTCTCTTGAACAGGACAGGTAGGGACTGGAATGGGCTTAGTAGAAGTGTTTTTGAAGGGGATGAAATTAAGTTGAAGTTATTCCGTCAGAGGCTTAGGGCGGTGGTGGGATAAGAGTAGTTAGGGAACTTGCCACTGTGCATTTATGTGCAATTGCAAGAGTTTAAATAATTTGAAAAATAATAGTGACGTATCATGTGAAGGTCAATCAGCAGCATTCTTTATAAGTGTGTTCGATGTCTATTTGTTAGTTATATGCATGCAATTCAATCAAAGTAGAGGTGAAAGTTATACCATCAAGACCATACTGATGACAAAAAAGAAAATTCTGCCCTAAGTACACCTAATTTCCTTGGATTCTTGCATCTTTGACTGGAGCAAGTGTTGAGTAGGCCTACACCGAACATTGCAGATGCGAGCTGGTTGACAGCCAATTGCAATTCAGCACACTTGTTGCATTTTCTGGCAGTCAGTGGGTTCCCTACAGAGCAAGCGGTGCAGAAGGGAATGGAAATGAAATAGAGGGGAATCAGTTTTATTTCAATATTGCGTGACATGAAGTGAAGTGTGTATAATTATTGTGTGTGGTTCAAGTTTTAATTTAAGCAAATCAAGTGTATTTTTGAAGAATTGGTACATCGTCAAATATGATTGATTATCAATTATTAAATAAAAATAATTTTGTTTAAACAATAACTGTTCTTCAAGTCTAGTAATAAGGAATGATTAATAATTAAAAAAACGGGAACTTCAATAATTAAAAACTATTTGATGACAACTGTACTAATTTTTATTTGCAAGCTTCAGAAAGGTGTGCAACATCCAAAATTGCAAAAAAAATGTTGGTGGAGCATCCTCCTTTAAAAGCCTGTCTAAACTGTTAAACTGTGTAAAAAAACTGTGATAATCCAAACTCACTCGTTTTATTAGCCATTGTTGAACTATTCCTCGGCAGGCTTTACAGAAAAGTAGATTACTACGTAGCTGGTTACAAGGTCAATTAAAAGATAGCTATATTATTATAGAAAACTAGATGTTGTAGTAGTGTAACACAAAATGAGCCAATGCATCTAGAAAAATCTGCAATCTATTTTTTTTTAATTGTAAAATTGAAAGATTTCCTAACAGATTCGAATGTCGGCTACGATAACGTGCTTAGTGTATTTTGTTTTCGTAGCGTTGGTAGCGGGAAACCACCTGTCTGCTCTGAGTCAGACGTGTCTTGATCGTGAGCGAGAGCGGTGTGCATTTCTATAAATAGCTACTCATATTTCGCGTGCGTTTGTGTGTGTGTTTGTGTTATAAACTTTTATCACAAGTGGATTATTAAATTACAACAATGAACGGATCTATCAGAACACCGAGGAGGATGTATCACGACACGGTAAGCCAATCAAATAATAGAAAAACACTGATTTTGTCGGCAAAACTTTTGACATCAACCTGTTCTTTTTTTTGTAGGTTAAAAGTTTGTTGCGGCGTTGCCATAACAGCGCCCAACCAATTATTTAATCTGTTATGTAATTAGTAATTATAATTAATGAGGATTCATGTAGATGGATAGAACTACATCATGTTCACTTGAACTGAACTTGTGAAGTGAATGCATTGGACACTTGACGGTTGACGTTCTATTTTTGTGTCATGAACACCTGTGAAGCTTTTTCTCAAGATGTTAGAATGTGCGTGGGTTTTCTTGTTTCAAGTAAATTAACCGTGTAATATAACCAATCATTAGCCGAGATTTAAGACCTGGGGTCTTCTGAATATAGGTTGTCCCGACCAAATAAGCGGTTTCCCGACAAAATCGTTAGAGCACCTGTAGTATGAGACCTTGATAGGCTTGCATTCGAGTTCTGCCTTTTTGAATATATTATACAAAAACTTGGCTGTATAATTCATCAAGAAGATCTATTGTTCTTGTGTTTTTTTTTGTGTGAGACGTATTGATACCTATTCAAATTCCGGTTTGTGACAAGGATGTGCATGTTCATTCCGTCATTTTCCTTCAATTCAAATGTCAACTGTCAGTTTCCTGCCAACTGTCATTGAACTGTCAACTGTCATTGAACTGTCATCTGTCAGAATCCTATTCATATTTCAAACAATGAGATGTGAGCAAATAATATTATATTCTTTTTTCATATTTTTGTCGCTCATTTGAACCTTTCATTCATCGTAGAGTGCAATGCACTCAGCAACTGAAATTAAAATGAATTAATTATTATTGTTGTAGCCCTTGATCCCTCGGCAGTTAGGTCACCTGCAGTACATACATATTATTATTGAACCAATTAACTGGTCATCCCGGTAGACCAATTAGAATCCGTCCATTAATCTCTCACACACACTCACTCACGCACGCAGCTTTAAACATGCGTAATGTGCTGTCAGATGGAATTGTGCGTGTGCGATTAACCGTTTGAGCCGACGAACTTCGTTGTGACGTATATCTAGACTTCCAAGTCCTACGGGCTATCAAGCCTGTCTGACCTTTCACTAGATTCGGCTTACAAGTTGACCAGTACGTGTGCCTTTTATTGTTAAAACCTGGCGACCTTGGCAGTTGCAACAGGTAATTGATTTGCACAGTGATTTCACACATAATACTTCTTTCAACTGATGTAACACATTGTTGTAATAAGTGGACAACTTATTACAACAATGTGTGACATCACGTGAAAGAAGCCCACAGGGTAACAGGGAGACTCGATCATATACACATGGATCCTAAATTGTGTTCTATTACCGGTATAGTTTGTTTGTCCGCTACGGAAACTTATCTAGTTGGTGTGGTAACATGACAAAAATGGTGATTCCCTATAGGCTAGTTTTCTTTTGACCAATTTTGCTGGTTTTAATATGATAGTTTTCTCTCAATAAAATCATCGGAAATTATACTGAAAAAACACTCACTATATTCAAGTGAGATAACTTCAAATTTGAATATAAATAAATATATATATATATATATATATATATATATATATATATATATATATATATATATATATATATATATATATATATATATGGTTTCACGTAGGCTCAAACGACTGAATACACCCAGAAATAATGTATTCTCATATTACATATATATATATATATATATATATATATATATATATATATATATATATATATATATATAGGCCCATATATATATATATATATATATATATATATATATATATATATATATATATATATATATATATATATATATATATATATATATATATAGGCCCATATATATATATATATATATATATATATATATATATATATATATATATATATATATATATATATATATATATATCTATATCTATCTATATATATATATATACATATATATATATATATATATATATATATATATATATATATATATATATATATATATATATATATATATATATATATATATATATATTTAATTTTGATACTAATAGTCTCCATGCAACTTCGAAGCTTTATTCACCATGCAGTCCATCTATATCGTTTTTCTACCAACTTAATCCTGGCTTAAAAGTTGAAACACATTTAAATTATAGAACAACAGGCTCCATGACTATCGTCCACCCCCCGGGGGAGACATTACGTGATATTACTGGGTCCCTGACATTTGTAAGAGGCTGTACTATAGCTATGCCGAGTACGAAATGTGCGCCCCCAAGGGTGCTATGTACCCCCCACCCACCCCCCACCCCCCACCCCCCGCCCTGACGAAATATTCCGACCCCTTGAGTGACGCCATGCGCAGCTCATTATTATACGCTCATTTGTGACTCGACTTGCTGGCAATAGAGAATAAAATGGAATATCTTAATTTATTTCCAATTTAATTTGATAATAGATATCGGACATCTCAGTAATCGGTATGAAATAAATATTGAATTTAGATTTAATACCCAAACCCTAATTGAGGTTATTGGGCCTAGACAGGCCTACAATTACAAATCAACAATCGAAAATGGTTGTATCAGTTGGCCTATATATATATATATATAGGCCTATATTTCTCATTTCAGTTCCCACTGATTATAATGTTTAAAATCTTATATTGTATAGAAACATTATAGGCCTTGAAGCAGTTTTCAAGTCCACATTGAAATTATTTGTGATACAATTAAAAGGTTCAATGCCATTTCACACTGGTCACTTATTATATGACTAGGCAAACGCGTTATGTGTTTCCGCGTTGATGGATGAGCTGGAACATATCACCTTATCTTTGGATTGGTTATTATATATATACACCTTGAGATCCAAACCATTACATCACTGCCATCTTATTTTCCATTATTAATTTCTATGATGATGAAGAAGGCTTTGTTTTAATCGTTCACATTTAAGAGGTGACACCTGTGGCTTTGATTTAATTGGTATCTTAATAGCTTTGAGTGATTCACAAAAATTACATTATATATTTTTTTACATCAAAACGGCTGATCCGATTTGAGTGAAAGTTCGGAATAATGTGTATAATTATTATATTAAAATTCCCTGAGAATTTGAAATGTCACGGATGAAAATTATTTCACGAATATTTTCCTCTGGGTTATTCTAATGGGACTTTTGAAAACTTTAAAATGAGTCTTCTCAGAAGTGGTTCAACCGATCGCACCTCAAAACCGAATTAGATAATGACACTTGTGTATGCCAAGTTTCAACTGATTTTGAATTTTCGTTTGACATGTGGAGCGCGAAAAAAAAAGTCACTTTTTTTTCGGGTATGGCGAAATTGAGTCTTCGCTTCGCTCATCCAACAAAGTCCAGAAAAATTTTCAAGTCGATCGGTTACTTTGCTTGACCTGTAAGTCCGCGTACAAAATTACAAAAGAAAAACTTTTTTTTTTTTTGTTTGTCAAATAGAAGTCTTCGCTACGCTCACTCAACTATATTGAATTTCTTCACATTTAAATATGTACATTTAAATATAATTTAAACGTTTCGGTTGAGTCGTTTAATTTGAATTGCCATAAATTAGGCGTGAAATTAGAACTCCGTTTTACACTTGATAGAGTAAATTGAAAACACCGTTAGTTATATGATCTGGTGTATCGGTAATCCAAGGTAGATAAAGGTAGATAGCATAGTTGTCACGTGGTTTATTTATATCAATGAGTTTAACGCCGCACACCACTGATGATTATACGATCTATTGGCGTCGGTGAATAATATATGAGATGGTGGGATGATTTTGAGAAAGGTTATATTATTAGGTGTTTTTGGATAGTGCGAAGGAGTCGGTCGTGGCCTGTTGTTAAGGTTTTAAGGAACCATCCCAGTATTGACCTGAATGACAGAGGAAAACCACGAAAAACCCCTGTCAGGATGGACGACCATGGCGGGAATCGAGTCCCGATCTCCTGAATGATGGTTCAGTGTATTAACCACTCGGCCACACGTCTTAGTAATGTTACCGTATGACATATAAACGATCACAGTGACTTCTATTCGAACATATAAGTTGAATTGCTTCAAACTATTCAGAGAAGTACAGTATATAGCTTCAAGAATATCATTGATTCACACGTCTCAGTGGTTGTCAAGTAACCATAGCAACTGAAGAAGTTGGGACAAACAACCCATAAGGACTCGAAGTTGTGATTGGAGAACAGATTTGAGGGACATTGTTGTCAATTTATCACAACAATGTGTGACGTCACTTGAAAGAAACTCACTGGTCTACAAAAAGCAACGATGTCCACAGCTTATACAATTAGAGAGAGATAAAGAGATGTTGCGTCAAGTACATTATACTAGTCAAGTTAAACAGCTATATTTACGCAATTCATAACATATTTGTTAAATGTGAATCATTCGTCTTCATTTCACTTCTCTCCTTCGTTAAACCGATGACGTCACTCCATGCACGTGTGATTCTGGGAAACATTTCACACATACAACGTGCTGGTTAGTCATTCTGATGTAGAAGTCCTACTAATCGAAATCATGACGTTTAATTTGTTATATTTTATGCAAACCAAAGTCTCCGTACACAAATTATTATGGAAGTGTCTATTCGCACAGTAATACTTTGCGAGCAAGAACCCAAAACGCTGTTCGCAAAGTAAAAAAATGGCCGAAAAATATCAAAACGGCCTAAAAGCTGCGAGTTATGTGAACAAAGCCAGGTTGGGGACAGTAGGTATAAGGTTTTAGAGGTTAGGTTAGTGCGAGCAAGAACCCAAAACGCTATTCGCAAAGTAAAAAAATTGCCGAAAAATGTCAAAACGGCCTAAAAGCTGCGAGTTATGTGAACAAAGCCAGGTTGCGGACAGTAGGTATAAGGTTTTAGAGGTTAGATTAGTGTCTAAACCTCGCGTATACCGTCAGCAGGTGGAACAGAGCCGGGTGCTTGTCGCACAATTCACTTTGCGAATAGCGTTTTCGGTCCTTGTTCGCACAATTTACTTTGCGAATAGGGCTGGCCAATTATTATAGTCCTCAGAAACGCTCTCAGCTTGAGTGAAGATATTTTGCTTTAGAGGGGGGGGTTACTGATATCTTTGTTGTTCTAATGACGTCGAAACTTGATATTTAATCATTGACAGGCCCGGACTGAAAATCCTGAACATAATAATAAGGCTGAACATAATTTAACGCCTCCATACTTATTTTCAAAGTTTGTCTAACAAGACTATATATAGTGCCACGCACGAATGTAATTTTTTCTCTGGCAAATGGGAAAAGCACGTGGCACGTCAACGTATTTCCGTTTGTTACTCAACATCACTAACGATAACATACCAAACAGAATATTTACACGATAGGGAACTAATATTTCGGTGAATCCAATAGGGGGTAGGGTCACATAGCCCCGCAGGGTATTTTTTGAAATATAGCATGTTCTTGGAAGAACCATTCTTAAGTAACTAGTCAAACGCGAAATATGCGTTGTAAGATGAGCGAGATATCTCAATAAGGTATAAAAGTCCTTGAAATAGTTTTACCCTTGCTACTTTATCGACTTTGGTATTCTACACACCTTGATATCTGAATAAGCTATAAAAGTCGTTAAAGAAGTTCTACTCTTGCCACTTCATTGACTCTGGTATTCTACACACCTTGACGCATATAAAAAATACTTCATTGTTGGTCAACTCTTGAATCTAGAAAGCAGTGAATCTCGACAACTTAATTCTGTCATAAATTTTATGATATATTCTATGAATATTATCAGTCATTTTATTTTTTTTCTCCAAAACGACTGATCAGAATTGCTTAAAAAATCGTAATAATGTGTAAAATCCATGTATACACATTTAGAGAAAATTTCATCCCATTTGGAGAGATTTTATTTTTCAACATTTTCCGCTCAGCCAAATCTTATGGGGTTTTTAGAAACTTTGAGATGATGATTCTCAAAATCGGTCCGACCGATTCATCCCAAAAACTATACAGTTCTAAGTTGGATGAGTTTGCGTGTACAAAAAAAGTTTCATGTTGATCAGTCAACCCTTGCGACCTGTGGAGTGCTTACAAAAAAAAAAAAAAAAAAAAAAACACACAGACAAAGCCCTATAAGAGTGGGATGGAGACTTCGCTACGCTCATCAAATCATCAAATAAAAGTTAGGATAGATTACAATAATAAGTAAAAACTAATAAATAATGTAAGTGTGAAGATATATTTATAACAGGATGATTCCATTAGAATGGATCCATATTTTCAAATCTTTTTTCAGAATGGAAATTGAAGCTATATATTATGTAATTCCAACGGAAGGTCATTTATAATAATAATATATTTTTTATTTTTATTATTATTATTTTATTGTCTAGTACAAAACATTCGAAATTTTCGCGCTAATATTGGATACTGTACATCGTGTAGCAACGCCGGTGAGGGTGAGGGTGAGGGTGAGGTATATAACCAGAGGGCCAGGGGCATCCAAGACCTGCAGGGCCATCGGAGAGCGCACCTTCTTGGATTATATTTTGTGAATAATAGATATCGACCAATGTTGTTGTACAGTGTTAATGAGAATAAGAATAACAATGAGAATAAGTTTGAAATACTTTTGGTTTCATTCGTACCTATGATGAGACTCCGTGTTGCATTTTTTTAATACGATTTTATTTTATCTAAAGCAAAAAAGAAACTGAAGAGCGCAAGCGTCCACGCGGCTCTTGCTCCAGCCTGTTTGTGAATCCGGGCCAGATTATTGTTTCCCAATTAAGGCTACGGATGAAAGATAGGATATCTGATATCTACCATAATCATTCTAGTTTGAAACTATCACGATCCGTAGTTTTTTAAAATATCCTGGTAATTTTACTTTCATTGAGATTTGAGTTTGTCTCGAAAGCCTGCCCGGTGATGAAAATTAAAATACCGGACCAGCATAATTAGGCTGTCGCCGTTCAGTGTAGAATATGTAAATTGTAGTAGTAGTAGTAGTGTTTATTCCTTTGACCCTCTTTCGAAGAAATCGGTACCGGGTACACAATTTTCATATTTTACAATATAACTTATTAATAGCATTTTGTATAGTATCTTTTAAACCGGTAGTTGTGTTATTATGTCTTCCTCGTTATCTGACGTGTAGTTACTCGAAGAAAAGTTGTGCCTAACCAAAAGTTGAAAGTTCTTCTTTTAATTGCCTAAAAGCCAGTCTTCCTTGTGATATTGCATTGGATTTAACAGATATCGAGTGAATAGAAAACGGACTTCATTTTTGGTTCAAGCTCTATATATGAATATACAATCAAATACCGGTACTATAAGATGAGTCGATGTGACATATTTGTTTGGATATTTGTTACATCTATTGACAACTCGAAATGGGCGTGGCTTCACCATTGGGCCAGTTGGATCTATATTATTTGTGGTCATTTGAAGATACCCCGATTGCATATTTGAATTTGACTACAGTTCTAACAGCCCTGTTGATTGGATGGTATGATTTATGACGTCAGGGGGGCGGAGACTGGGAGTCGTCAATTGTTTTTATTGTTACATGAAGAGGAAGAACTTCCTACAAAGAGCTACCATGTTTTTCAGGTTACCATAGCAACTAGAAAAGTTTGGTGCAAACAAACTAATACTGGAGCTGTGATTGGAGAACACAAATCGGAGGCATTGTTGTCCACTTATTGCAACAATGTGTGATATCAATTGAGATCTTAATCATTGTCATATTCAAGAATTTAACATAATTTAGAAATTTGTCAGACGACAATAAAATTATTTTTGTTGATGAGTTGATGATGTCGAATATGAACATGAATTTGTGTTATGTAGTCATTAATTTCATGTATTTCACGAAGACCTTAATACTATCACAACGATTCTCGCAATTACATCACATTTCTGTAAACTATTTAATTGAGCTGTTCGAGTAATCCACACGGCTTTATTTGGAAGATAAATGGATAAATCGTGCACTGTTATTGCGCCAGAGGAATGTGGGCCTAGCCCTCGGTCCGTGTGGTAATTATTAGCTTCCTGAAGAGATTAATGACTGTTTGGGGTATCGGGTGAGGGGGGGGGGGGTCATATAAGCCTATAGTAGGGTATTGTTGGTCGTGAACATGCATCGAACTCAAAACTCTTGTAATATTGTTTCAATCCAACAAGTAATTCAACATTATTGTATCATAATATTATAATATTTTAATTATCATACTCCAATATATATATATATGTATATATATATATATATATATATATATATATATATATATATATATATATATATATATATATTTATATATATATATATATATATATATATATATATATGTATATATATATATATATATATATATATATATATATATATATATATATATATATATATATATATATATGTATATATATATATATATATATATATATATATATATATATATATATATATATATTTATTCATTATATAAGGCCTATCGATATATTATATTTCACATATAGTCTATTTTTATAAACACTTGAGTGTCTTAGCAGTACGGTCATGCCTCTAGTAACCTTATGATCTACGATTTTAGTGATTCACCGCGATAAGATAAAATAAACACCAATGACAGACCAAATAATTGGACACATCAGTTCTACTTTCAAATGATGAAAATATTCTGTGTTCCTTGCAACTTTAGAATGTGTCAGTTTTTATTATAACAAAAATCTGAACAAAGTCTTCTAAAATAGTTTTCTCCAATCACAACTTCTGTGTGTTTGTTTGACACAACTTCTCTAGTTGCTATGGTAACCACACAAACATGCCCATATACTGTATTCACGATGTAGTGACACCAACCTATTTCATCATAATATAAAGGATGTGTACCGACTCCCTTAGTAATAATATGAACGGTATTTGTGGTTTCTTGCGGTTAGTTCAGAGCCAAAGGTCCTGATTGTCTGTTACGATTTGGCGGATTTCCTTGTGATCTAGATGTAGACAAGAGTGGCTACGCTACCGGTGGCATTGTTGAACTAACTAAATATATAATTTTCGTAAAAAACAAATGCAACAGCTAATATAATAAATCATACTGAGCCGATTTTAATATTGTTGAGCATTGTTGTTTGATATAGTTCGATGTAAAAGTGATAGTTGCACTACAGGCAATCGGGACCCTAGACTCGGGAACTGACCCCGGAAATATTTCACTTTCAAAACCCGAGTTGGAGCACCTTCTTTATATTATGATAAAATAGGTTGTTATCACTACATCGTTGTATTGCTATGGTAATTATTGTTTGTAATTTGTTACCTGAGAGAAGTCTATTGGGGAACAGTGATTTTGTATCAAGTTTCGATGTTGATAATAATAAAACAATGCATATAACTCATGGAGAGGCGGAAGTGTTCGAATATGCATTCTGGAATAAAGGCCTAGCTAATTGAAAAGATTAGTTGATAACTTCAGTTCGATACTTGAAGTGGGCTATTGTTTGTTTTCTGATAGTTACCATGGTCACCGAGCTCGTGATTACCCAAACTTCACAATTCACTGCGCTATCTGGATTTAGATATTTGTCGCGCTTCTTATACCAAAAGACAGCCAACATACTGCAACAAAGAAAAAAAAACGATCGAAAAAAAAAATCATAAAACCTGAACGTTTTAGAATAAACAGCCTTAGGGCCTTGTGGGTATAGGGAGGGATGGGGGAGGGGGGTGTTTGTATTTTGAGCAAAAATATAAGCAAAAGATATCCTATATAGATAGCAAAATCTGACGCAACTCCATTTCCCCCCCCTAAACCACAGCCCGTTTTATGCCCAAACATCAGCGGCTTATCTTGGTTCTTTGTCATCGTCGAATATATTTTCAAAAGACTACATTCTGAGATCGTAAAGTCTACGAACGTATATGTACAGTATTTTCCACTTTATTACTTCTTCAATACAAGTATTGTGTTTAACGACGATCACGGACGACGACGTTGTATACTCTGGACTACATATGTTTTTCAATCGGAACAATACACACGTACAAGAGACAATTTATGTTTAATGGTGAACGTCGCTTTTTTGTCTATATTGTATTCTGAAATAATGTGAAGCCAGAGTTAGTTCAAGGACATCACAACCCTAAAACTGCATTTTCACGAATGATGACGATATTTATTTCCCTAATTTTAGAGAAAACTAGAAAATCTCAATTTCAGAAATTATAATTGATTTATTTTTCCTCCAGGACCCGACCATTTTTTTGAGTCGTGACGTCGACATTACTTGATTACTTTTACGTTCAGAATCGGCAATGCCTACTCATGGTCTATGGAAGAAAACAATTTTTTTAATGAAATTGAGATATGTTGAAGATTTCTCTAAAATTAAGGAAATAAATATCGTCATAATTTGGTCATAATTTTATATCTTGTCCAAAAAATATATATCCAAGTGGAAGTAGTCACAATGTTGGGTTAGGCCTATATGGAAATGTATATTTAGGAACAAGATTCAAACGTTAAATGTTATGAATAATTACAATTTAGCCAATTCCGTATATCAGTACAAGATATAAATGTGCACCGGCACAGTAGCTGAGTGGTTAGCTCACTTGCTTCGTGATCCGGGAGGTGAAGGGACATATCGGACCCGGTTCGATCCCCGCCACCGTCCATCTTTACAGGGGTTTTTCGTGGTTTCCCTCTGTAGTCTAGGCTAATGCCGGGATGGTTCCTACAATATAGGCCACGACCGCTTCCTTCCCACTATCCTTCCCACTACCCATAAAAACCTTCATCTCATCATCCCATCATCTCATTAATCATTAGATCTTAGTATCTTTAGATCTTAGACCAATAGATCTTAGTAATCATTACAGTGCGTCCTTAAAACCCAATGAAAAAAAAAAATATATATATATATAAATGTATGCCATTTTTAGAAATTTCCTCTTTAGATTCTTTTGGAACATAATATAATTATGACTACTTCCACGTAGTGTGATTCCCTCGTTCGAAACAAGATATAGTACTGAATAACTTCAATACCCATGAAATTCAGAAATATGCATTGTTTATTTTCACAGTCCATGATTTTATCTTGTTAGTACCTTATATAGGCCTACACAGTAAACATTTTCTCTCGGGGCTTACGAGATTATGATTTGTGCTACAATAAGCTATTCAGGTTCTCCGTCGATCACTATAGTAAATGATAATTGAAAGAAATGATGCACATGAAAAATTATATAATAGCATTCACGGTTAAATATATGCAAGATTTACTTCGTTGAATATTTGTCAATATGGTACTGGGGACATGTAAAATGTCTCTATGTATATACATTATGCCTATATTGACGGCAACTTCACTCTGCATTCCTATACAACCATGTACGTTCCAAATTCGAATAAATTCTATAAAAAGCCGTTCTATTCGTAGCAACTTCACTCTGCATTAGTACAACCACGTTCCAAATTTGAAACAATTCTATAAAAAGTCGCTCTATTGGTAGCAACTTCACTCTGCATTTTCGTACAACCTCACGTTCCAAATTCGAACAAGCCACGTTCCAAATTCGAACAAGTCATTTAAAAAGTCGTTCTATTATGGTTGCAACTTCACTGTGCGTTTACACAATCACGCTTCAAATTCAAACAGCCCAGTTCCAAATTCGAACAAGTTCTTCAAAAAGTCGTTATATTATATAGTTGCAACTTCACTGTGCGTTCATACAATCACGTTCCAAATTCGAACAGAATTCTATAAAAAGCTGTTCTTCCATTATTGTTAAAGTACGCCTGAATAATATGCAAATCATTGTTGTAATTGAATGAATTTGCATTTGAAAAGTGAACAGAAGCCGCCATTAAACGACCACATCACGTGGTGCAGGTTATTATTATATATAGTGAACTAAATACCTATGACTATATATATAAGACTAGCATAGTGACCTAGCCGGGTCGAAACACCTGACTGCTACTGATAAATCATAGGGAAAACGGTCGTTTGGGTGCGTGAGATTCAAACGTAATTATTGATGGATCGAAACATCTGACAGTTGATGTTTAGTTCATAGGTGAGACGATCGATCGTGACACTATAACTACAATATACTAGTATATGATGGGTCGAAACACCCTAAAGTTAGTGTTATAGGATAGGGAAGACCGTCGGTCGTGAATGCCACCTACATGCTATAGTAAATGACAGATCGAAACACCTTAAGGTTAGTGTTTTAGGATAGGGGAGACGGTCGGTTGTGAATTCCACCAACAGTATGTCAATAAATGACAGGTCGAAACACCCTAAGGTTAGTGTTATAAGATAGGGGAGACGGTCAATCGGAACATGAGATATTCGTAAACACCACAGATGAGTCCACACTTGCAGTGATAAACGTTCACACAGCCATATTTGGCTATGCAAATAACGTGAAGAGTTTGCCTTGAATGTTTCATCATTAATAAACGATGAAACACTATAATAACGTGTTTCGTCAACACTTTGCATGATCGTCAAGTGTTGACGGTTCCGGTCGACCGTCAACACTATTCACTAGCATCAACGGTCGGGTGTGTAGACCCTCTTTTTTCATTTATATAGGTCGACCATGACGGAAATCGAACCCCGGTGTATTCAGCGACGGTCCAGTGTGCGAGCCACTCGACCACCTGTCTCTGCGGTTGGTTATGTGCACCGATCAAACATTAAATAAAGCAAAAATCAGTGCACTGGAATTAATGTCGTTGGTCCCTCGTGGTATCCCGACCGAACGATCCTACCTGAATTCATTATCATCCTTAGCCTTGATTGGGTAACAATTCTTCTGTCAGTTTTACTAATCAGACTTGCTAAAGATATCATCGAAAAAACACACAAAAAAATACAAAAAACAACATTAACAACAACGAAAGGGTGATGAAATGACCTCGCTGTCGGTGTCACCCCAAAACGAGGAGGGGTTTTAGTCGGTAAGAATCCGACACTCCCCTCAAATCAAACGGCGGGGGTCTCATGCAAGATTTCCCCTCCTCACAAAACAGAACAAAAAAAAAAATATAAATAAAAAATGTTTTGCTTTTTCAATATCATAAAACTTGTTGATGAGCGTAGCGAAGTCTCCATCCCACTCTTATAGGGCTTTGTCTGTGTGGTTTTTTTTTTTTTTTTTCGTAAGCACTCCACAGGTTGCAAGGGTTGACTGATCAACATGAAACTTTTTTTTGTACACTCAAACTCATCCAACTTAGAACTGTATAGTTTTTGGGATGAATCGGACCGATTTTGAGAATCATCATCTCAAAGTTTCCAAAAACCCCATAAGATTTGGCTGGGCGGAAAATGTTGAAAAATGAAATCTCTCCAAATGGAATGAAATTCTCTCTAAATGTGTATACATGGATTTTACACATTATTACGATTTTTCAAGCAATTCTGATCAGTCGTTTTGAAGAAAAAAAATAAAATGACTGATAATATTCATAAAATATATCATAAAAATTGTGACAGAATTAAGTTGTCGAGATTCACTGCTTTCTAGATTCAAGAGTTGACCAACAATGAAGTATTTTTTATATGCGTCAAGGTGTGTGGAATACCAGAGTCAATGAAGTGGCAAGAGTAGAACTACTTTAACGACTTTTATAGCTTATTCAGATATCAAGGTGTGTAGAATACCAGAGTCGATAAAGTAGCAAGCGTAGAACTACTTCAAGGACTTTTATACCTTATTCAGATATCTTGCTCATCTTACAACGCATATTTCGCGTTTGACTAGTTCAAAAAATGATATTACCGTAAAAATATAAGCCGATGATGGTGATTTTTCACCTATAGGCTTCTGTCAAGTGACGTCACCCATTGTTGGATTATACAGACAACAATGTCCACCAGTTGGAATTGACCAATCAGAATATTTGGTAGTCCACCAGTTCGCTGTATTGCTATGGTAACTATTGTTTGTCATTTGTTACTTGACAGAAGCGTATATATTGTATGCATACACTTGCAGACACATAAATGTGTCGATCAAGCTCTGTATTAAAATGCATCTTGAAGAAAGTTTACTGATATACCCACTAAAACTATAATAGACAATGTTCATTCGCACTTCTTATACATTCTGTAAAAACATTATTAGTAAAAAAAAAATGGCGCATATATTTTATGTTGAAAATTAAATTTTAATTTCTTGAAACAACATTTTATGTTACCGTGAGTGTACCTTTACACTTATGCACGACGGCATGCTTGTCACTTTACACTTCCGATTTCAGGTGAGGCGTGTGTACTTTAGATTATAGATACAACCCTAAATAAACTAATTCACCTCCAAGACATTAAAATTGCATTCAAGTGGAAATATATTGCACCGTGCAAACAGCCATGTGTGCCCCGGTTGTTTGGTACTTCCCAGCTCAAATCGTCAAGATAACAATATCAATATACCACTTCAACAGACGATCGGTGGTTCTCACCTATATACTATCAGTAACGACAAGACGTTTCGATCCAGCAATACCCGAGAGTATTTATACATAGTGGTATCGTAATTTATAATCAAGCTTCATTATCGTTGTAATCCCTTAATGAGACGAATTGTGATAAGATTAAAGGTAAACTGGTGCAAACTTGGTGGTGAGTAATTGATGTGGATGAGACTCGGGGGGGGGGGGGGATTTCAGTTACGGACATATATATATATATATATATATATATATATATATATATATATATATATATATATATTCATATATATATTCATATATATATATATATTTATATATATATATATATATATATATATATATATATATATATATATATATATATATATATATATATATATATGTATATGTATATATATATATATATATTTATACATACGTGGGAAAATGGTTAAATCCAAGGTTATTGTATTTATTTTACATTGTTGTGAAGGTATTAAAAATATAAGTCCCTCTTGTTTTAAAATTTTGATATCTTTTACTTTCAAAAGTTATCTTGAATTTTTTGTATCGATTCGCATTGCGATCCCGAGAAAAAGATTTATTATCATTTTATTATTATTATTATACACTTATACAGCTTTGGACTCACTTAAATGTCCGGTGGCATTCATTCATTCCTCCTGAATAGTGGCGAATGATTTATGAATGAATGATCAATAAATATAATCATGAATTGTGCAATAATTATGTGTAGGTATGTAAAGATGATGCTACAAAACCATTTGCAGGTGCAGTACAGTTTTCAGTTCGGCTCGGATGAAATATTGTTGGAGGCAGATGTCTTGGGAAGACGTACTGCATGTACATCGCCATTCTATCCTTCGGGATTATTCCTCGGACGTCTGGATCTACCTATTCGTGATTAAAAGTATTCTATATTCCAGTATACTACTTTTTGACATTTGATACTTATTCTTGATGTCGATCTCTTGGGATAGACATCAGGAATATTTTAAACCTGACCATATTTCAACATATATTCATTATGGTTTGTCGTTCCTTCACTCTTATTTGAGTGCGAGTTTGAACTGAGAACAAGTAGTAAAACGTTCTCATCCTAGTCCCATGGGTGTGACCCTTTACAGCACACACATGTTCGGTTTTAACAAATTAGTGTATAACGTCTTTTGACACTTTAGACATAGTTTAGTCTTAGTTTAATATATATTGAGGTTCTCTCATCTAAATTTCACTTCCACATTTATATCACACTTTTCACCTTTTGTTGCAACTTATTTTGACAGGCGCTAAATGACCTCGCTGTCGATGCGCCTCAAAACCCTAATATTCATTCATTCGTGATTAAAAGCTAACCAGGCGGCAGCACTGTCGAAGTGGGCGATTGGCCGTCCGGAGGCAGTTAGGCCTAGATGTTATGTTGTTGTATGCTTACAGTTACACACATTATATTTGTAATCAATATTATAATTTTAATAATTGATAATATCAGTAATTTTAATTTTGTATCTATTATTGTAATTACACAATTATTAATTTGCATATAATTTGAAAGTATCTGCCTCCACCCAGTTCACTAAAACGTCACCAGATGTCAGCCACTTTGCTTTTAATCACGAATAGGGAAGAATGGAGGCCAAATTGTGCTTGGTATAGGTTTAGGTTGAGTTGGTGGTTTAAATTTTTACTTTATTTATAATGGGTTTAAGAATCTACTGTATTGATAACCAAGATCTATTGGCGTCGAATGAATGAGTGATTAATGGGATGATGAGATGAAGGTTTCGTATAGGTAATAACAAGGACGAAGTGGGAAGAGAGCGGCTGTGATTGTGGGGAGTGTGGGAACCATCCCAGCATTAGCCTAGACTATACAGAGGGAAACCACGAAAAACCCATGTGAAGATGTTCGTTGGTGGGGATCGAACCAAGGCTCGATATGCTCCTCACTTCCCGGATTACATGAGGCGAGCGCGTCAGTGACTAAGGTTAATGTGCCAGTGAGATGGTGTTCATTTCTGCCGATGTTAAAGGTAAAAAAAGCTCGCTAGATTTTTTATTTATTTATATTGGGTTTATCGGCGAACTGTACTGATGACTAAGATATATTGGCGTCGGTGAATGATATGTGAGATGATGCGATGATGAGATGAAAGGTTATTTTATTAGGTGTTTTTGGATAGTGGGGAGGAGTCGGTCGTGGCCTGTTGTTGAGGAACCATCCCAGTATCAACCTGAACGACAAAGGGAAACCACGAAACACCCCTGTTGCCGCCCTCGGTAGCTCGGTCAGCTGAGGCACCGCTTCAGAAACTTTGAGCGAATTGTCACCGTTGAGCGTGGGTTCGAGTCCCGCATAAGGCATAGGTTTTTGTGGACGTCCTTTCACTTACCATCACTTCATATAGTATAACCCTCGTATAACCTAGCTGTTGGTGGGCCAATAATCAATCAATCGAAACCCCTGTCAGGTTGGTCGACCATGGCGGAAATCGAACCTCGGTATACTGAATGACGGTTCAGTGTTCTAGTCACTCTTCTCAGTAAGCTCGCTAGACTGAATAATCAAGGCGAACAAACTATGTTCACGCGGTTCAGTTGATGTATTAATTGGGCCAAGACGACGAAACTTTTTAAAACTAAAGATGAACTCGCCTTTTTGAAGATGCACTTTCGTTCCTCGGCCTACTGGATATAGTTGTGCAGTGTGCCGTGAACCGGAAACCTAATTAAAACATCACTTTATGGTTGCCATGACAGCACACATACGCAACCATTTTAGACCGTTTCAACACGATGTAGGGATACCAACTAATTTTATCATATACAAAAAAGGTGCTCCAACTCGGGTCTTGAAAGTGGAATATTTCCGGGGTCAGTTCCCTAGTTCAGGGTCCCGATTGCCTGTAGCGCAACTATCGCTTTTATATCGAACTATATAAAACTACAATGCTATGCACGGCTAAGGCCCGGTTTCACGAAACTGGATTAAGCAATAGTTAGGGGGATTAACTTGTCATCACCATTGGTAACATATGTTATTTTCGTACCTTTAATTAATAGTTAGTGGATTAGTACCCTAACTAAGATTTGTAAAACTGGGCCTAAGTAGAATTATTATAATAGTAGTTGCATTTGTTTTTTACGAAAATTATTGATTTTATAAGTTCAACAATGTCACCGGTTCTGTAGTCACTCTTGTCTATATCTAGTTCACAAGGGAATCCGCTGAATCGTGACAGGCAATCGGGACCTTTGACTCTGAACTGACCGCAAGAAACCACAAATACCTTCTATGTTATCAGTGTGGGAGTTGGGTCACCTTCTTTATAATATGATAAAATAGGTTGGTATCACCACATCGTTGGTCTCAATGCA
>OZ023336.1:16525707-16570707 GCA_964007535.1 Brachyptera risi
TTCTTTTTCAGGTGCGTGTGCAATTTGTACATCGTCTTCATCAGACAAGTCTGGTGTACCGTCTCTTAGGAACTGTTCTAACTTCTTAGATTTTGCGGCGTTGGCACGATGATTTCTTGTATTACGTCGCCACTGATTCCTCTTCATTCTCTGATCTCGCTGAGACATTTGCGATATTGGAATCACTTGCTTCTTCTTCTTACGATTGAGATACTTTTCTTGTCGTTTAATTTTTTCCCTCGCAAGTGCGTCAGGATCTGACTTCATCTTGAGTTGTCGTAACTTCTCTGCATCTCTTTTTTTCTTCAGTTGAAGTTGGGTAGGTGGGTGAGGAGCCATTTAATCTGTATGGAATTCATGTTTTATATATTGGAAAGTACGATTGACGATTGGCGAACTAAGATCTATTGGCGTCGGATAAATGATTATTGAGAAGATGGGATGATAAAATGAAGGTTACTTAGGTGGTGGGAAGGAATCGGTCGGAGTCTTAAATGTAAAAAATCAGCCCAGGATTTACACTAGGGTACAGAGGGAAACCACAAAAAACCTATCTCAAAGTGGATGATACTGGGAATCGAACCGATGCCCGAATATCACCGTCACCACCCAGTCACATGGAGCAAGCATGCTACCACTCTGCTATCAATGCGGGTATAAATTACTATTCTAATATGACTTGGAACCAATGTATAATAAGTTAATCACATATCTACTAATATGTGTCATTCTCCTGTTTTGTTCATAATTCAAATATGCAGGAGAATGACAGCCAGGAGAATGTCATTTTTGCATTCAGATTGTCCTAGGATCCACGTGGTAAAAATATTTCAGGTTATGTTGGTACAGTAGACTCATGTTTCACATAATGAACTAGATTTCATATTTGTACCAGAAAAAAAAATTAAATACAAGTAACTTGTGGTACCCAGGAGAATGTCTGTTCACAAAAATACGGCAACAATTTTACTTACCCAAATCGAAGTACATCAAAAAGTTCAAACAAAATGATATCACGTCAATTCAGAACTTCTCGACTGCGTATTGATACAGCTGGTGGTGCTATCTATTATACGTAAATCAAACCTTTTCCCGCCAATTTTTAGGCCACTAATAAGTTCCAGTAGAATGACATAAAATAGTGGGGACAAAATTCAAATAGACCAAGTAGTAAGAAAACATTATTTTTTAAATTTCGGAATGCATAATTCGGAGTTATCATATAATCTTATCTTATAATCACCCATCTTGAATAGGCCTAAGCTACACATTATCTCTATAAATTAGCATCAACTTGAGAAAATGTACCCAGGGACAGCCAGGAGAATTACATTTTGATGTCTGATTGATTTTTATCGATATCCAATTAAACTTGAAAATCACCAAAACCATTAACAAGTATTAGGCAAAATTGATTGCAAATCAAAGATATTTTTATATTAACTGTACTATGAAATTTGTAGCTGCTACAAGCTGGGGACTGAATATTGCATGTTTAAATAGAATGACCCATATATATATATATATATATATATATATATATATATATATATATATATAAATATATATATATATATATATATATATATATATATATATATATATATATATATATATATATATATATATATATATTGGGTTTACCGACGCACTGTAATGATGAATAAGATCTATTGGCGTCGGATGGATGATTAATGAGATGATGGGATGATGAGATGAAGGTTTTTATGGGTAGTGGGAAGGATAGTGGGAAGGAAGCAGTCGTGGCCTATATTGTGGGAACCATCCCGGCATAGCCTAGGCTACAGAGGGAAACCACAAAAAACCCCTTTAAAGATGGATGATAGCGGGGATCGAACCTGGTCAGATATGCCCACTGCCTCCCGGTCACATGATGGAAGTGCGTTAACCACTCAGCTACCTGTGCCGGTCCGATGTATGTAGATTGGAACAAAATGTAAAATGCACGCGTGTCGCTTATAGCATTAACCACAATTCTATTTTTAGACACATTCGGACAAGAAAATGTCCGAAAACGGTCTTCTTGATTACAATATGTCATTAAAATTTACATTGAAGAATCTTAAAATTCAATGTGGCTCTGATATTTGACGTCACCAAGTGGGTAATTGTGGTTAATGCTATTGAAATGCCATCTTTGTGCAATCATGCAATGTGTTATTAATGGTTCAGGCCCCGCCTCGCACACATCTAACAACCTTGTTCAGTTGTAAATATCACAGCCTTCGTGGTCGATATATCTGCATGCCATCAACACCATTTGGCTGCAACAGTTTTTTGGGTCACCGTTCAGGCCAAAGGCTTGCATTTATATTGTGTTATATTTAAATATATTGATACGTTTCGTAATCTGTAACATAGTTCGTTTCATTTTCAATTCGCATTCTCATCTCATTTTAAATATCTTTCCAGCTCATAGGCAATTTAGGCAGTTCTCTCCAGTGACGTCACTGAAAAAGGTATACCACAATGTCCCATAATCGCAATCTGTTTTGTTACTCCACTTCCTTGTTCATTGCATGTAGACGATGCAGTGATACCAACATACTTTATCAATCATAATATGAAGGTGTACCGACTCACATACTAATAACATGGACGGCATTTGTGGTTTCTTGCGGTCAGTTCAAAGCCAAAGGTCCCGATTGCCTGTCGCGATTTAGCGGATTACATTGTGAACTAGATGTAGATAAGAGTGGCTACGGTACCGGTGACATTGGTGAACCTCACAAAATCTATAATTTTCGTGCAAAACAAATTCAACTGGTAACATAATAATTCTACTGGGCCTTGTGTTGCATTGTTGAGCGTTATTGTTTTATATAGCTCGATATAAAAGCGATAGTTGCGCTTCAGGCAATCGGGACCCTGAACTCAGATTTTGACCCTTAAAATATTTCACTTTGAACACGCGAGTTGCAACACCTTCTTTATATTATGATAAAGTATGTTGGTATCCCTACATCGTGTTACATACATTGGATTTAGTACGACGCACTGTATAATGCTAACTTTTTGTTTTAATAACATCAGAACTTGATTCAAAATCACTGTTTTCCAATTAATGAAAAGTAGGATCGTTTGGACGGGGCACCACAAGGGCGATCTTACCACCCCACACCATTCCATTTTTTTTTTCACAATGTTTTTATAACATCGAAACTTGATACAAAATCTTTGTTTCCCAATTAAGGCTATGGATGAAAGATGGGAAAATTATTGTAAACCAATTAGCTTCAAGACAAAAAAATGTAATGTTAACTGACCAATGCTACTTTTTTTTCCAAATCGAGATTTTTACTAACTTTTTTTGCGGCAATCGAGATTTTCGTTACCGGCCGACTCGCCACTCGCGCCCGATTGACGTCATGGTTCGACGAAATTCATGGAGGAGGGGGGGGGGGGGGGATCATAGTTTTCGGGTTTAGGGTCACACATGTCTTGCCACGGCCCTGTTTGTATTTCGATATATCGTGCCCCCCTGTATTGGGTGTTGCGAATGAGTGCAAGCAGGAGAGGTGCTAGGTTGTCTTGGTGTTGCGAATGAGTGCAAGCAGGAGAGGTGCTAGGTTGTCGAAGGGCGTGCTCTCCGGGCGGATTCTTGGTTGACCAGTTTCCTGCGTGGCCGGCTTCCCGTCAATGACGTCACACTGATGACGCAATACCGACCACGTGACAGCAGTCCCCCCCCCCCTCCCCCCCTGAGACCTCAAGACACTCGGATCGACAGGCTTCTGTCAAGTAACAAACTGCAAACAATAGTTACCATAGCAATACAGCGAACTGGTGGACTACCAAACATTCTGATTGGTCAATTTCAACTGGTGGACATTGTTGTCTGTCTACTTCAACAATGAGTGACGTCACGTGACAGAAGCCTTATCATAAAATAATATTTACAATTTATCGACTTTTGCAAATTTTTGAAACAAAAATCTAATCCAAATATGTCCATCTTTGAATCCTTATTCTTATTTCAATTTACAATGATGAACATGATGAAAAATAAAAATACTTACAAAGTAATACGAAAAAATATGAAATGATCTGCCATTAGAGATTTTTTTGATCAATATCAGAAACTTGACATAAAAGCCATTCAAGTCATAAAGGCACAAGTAGACAGATCAAATTGCAGGATCAGTAAAATAAACAGTAAAACTTGAGAGAGCGCTCACATATTTCAATTCTCAACAGTGAC
The DNA here is from genome assembly GCA_964007535.1 of Brachyptera risi. Lineage (NCBI taxonomy): Eukaryota > Metazoa > Arthropoda > Insecta > Plecoptera > Taeniopterygidae > Brachyptera > Brachyptera risi. Next base: position 16,529,930 of record OZ023336.1, read on the forward strand.
TTGATTAAAAATGTTGCACTGTCGACAGTTTATTTCTAACCTCCATTCGGCCATATTGCATCTATAGTAATTTTGTTGTTAATTCTAGTGTCGAATAAAGACGAAAAATAATCAATGAATTAGATGAAAGAATGAAGAAGATGAGTTGACCGAAGAAGGGATTCTTGTTTACGGGTAACGTCGTCTTTTCATCCCCTATGATTTGATCCTTGCGCGTTAGCACTGAGCTACCTGTGCCGGCATGACACACAGACAGAGGCTTAAAGGACAGCACAACCTTGAAACTAGATTTCAAGGAACAATGACAATATTTATTTCCCTAATTTCAGTGAAAACTAAGAGTCATCATCTCAATTTCAGAAATTTAATTTAATCTTATCTCTTGTAGAGAGCAAAAGTCATGACGTGGGCATTGCCGACTCTGTGTAGAAACATGAACAGAATCGAGTAGGGCCTAATGTTACGTCACGACTCGGAAAAAGGGTCGGATCGTGAAAAACAAATGAATTGATTTAAATTTCTGGAATTAAGATGATGATTTTTAGTTTTCTCTAATATTAAGGTGAAAAATATCGTAATTATTGATTAAATTCTAGTTTTGAGGATGTGATGTCCTTTAAGGATCTTGTCGCTTGAATAAATCGTCAAATCGCCACGTGTCTCAGCTGTGACGTAACACTGATTCTATGTCGTCGCGGTTTCGATTCTCGCGGACGAAACACTTTTACCACCCCTTGTTTGTAGATTGTTGTCAATTACCAAATTTATTTCTTGCTCCTTTGACGTCAAAACCCGTAACAACCAATCAAGTGAGCTTTTTGAACCGCATAGTCAATTTGACATTTCCACAGCCACCCTCGGTAGCTCAGTCAACTGAGACACCGCTTCAGAAATTAAAGCCACCGTTGGGCGTCGGTTCGAGTCCCGCATAAGGCCTGGGTTTTTTAAACGTCCTTTCACTTATCATCATTACATAATCGCCTGCTCATTCGTACCCCCGTATAACCTAGCTGTTGGTGGGGTCGTTAAGCGATAATAGACATTTCCGATCAGAGTGTCTCTAACTGGCCGATTGGTAAGCCACGCCTATTTTTAGTCGCCAGTTGGTAGCGCCGATAAAACAGTGTTTTAGTCGCAGATATGTTCTGGGTTGACTGGTTTGAAAGCGTTGTTTTCCTCGTCAGGTTTCCCAACATGATTGTCGGGATTCGAGGAATGATCCGAGTCAATGCTTGTGTCACCCATTGTAATAGTAAGGGATGTACAATCTGGCTTAACTTCATTTCATCTGTATTAGATTATCATAATTATATATAGGGCCGACAGGATGGATTAAGCATAGAAATACAAAATTTAAGTAGCAAAATTAAATATCGAAAATTATGACAAAAATAACATACAAATAGGAAAAGAGATGAATAATGATTATTATTGCAAATATAATAGTATGAATATAATATAATAGGAAAACGTGTCATGTGTTTCCGCGTTGATGGATGAGCTAGTAAGAATGGAATTGAATTCTTTCGAACAGCAGTCAAAAAAATAATTCTGTAAATGATAAATTGAGATGATTTTGTTTTGTGTGACACCGACAGCGTGGCCATTTCATCACCCGTTTTCATACTAATTGTTTCGATATATAATTGTTTAAAACAAATATTGATAGTTTCTTATGTGAGTTCGAATAAATTTGATCCATTTAATTAGTTTGCTTTAGGAAAATAAATACTGTGAATAGACTTTGAATACGTTGAATACTGGTTACTTATACATGAAATGAGAAAAGACATTGTATTCTTCAGTATGTATACTAATTATGTTCTCTTTGTCAACTCTCTCACTCTGTTTTGTTAGGCCTACTTATATTCCTTCGACCGGTAATGTTCGTATGTATTTATCTATTGAGCACTAACCTGTAACAATCTTGTCGGGGACCAATGAAGGTTGTATTTATTAAGACATGGGTGCTCTTTGGAATAAGTTATCATGCATTCTTAGTTTTTTCTTCAATACGATTCAGAAACTGAAGTCAAGAACGTCTTGGGTTCAAGTTCCGCATAAGGCATGGTTTTTGAAAATGTCCTTTCACTTATCATCACTTCATAGTTTCATAATCACCTGCTCATTCGTACCCCCGTATAACTTGGTTGTTGGTGGGGTCGTTAAGCGAACAATGTATATTTTTTTTCGTTTTTCATGGTTCGACCCTGAGATACTATACCTACAACTTTTAACTTTTGAAATTCAATGAAGTATGATTATTCATTTTGGCCAGTGAGTTTTATACTTGATACATCTTCTAGATCTAGAAGCCTGCATTAAATGAGTACTTTATTAATCAACTTTTACTTTTTTTGCATTTTTCTCACACATGATTTATTATTATGTTGTTGATATTTTGATTCTTGCGTATATTGCAAATAACAGTGACTAATTTAAATTCAGTCGACAGTAATCTAAAATTGAGTAACGCCCATGATATCTCAAAGTCCAGCTAGCATTATTCTGAAAATTAGTGAGAACAAGTAGTATGGCTAACTATGGTGATGACGACACTTGGTGCCAGTTAAAGCTGCTAATTCTCCTTAGATCGCGTTTCAAGAAAAATAATGATGTGTAAATTAACCTAATTAATAATTAACATACAAAAATTGAATTGAATTTAATATTAGGGTTTTGAGGCGCATCGACAGCGAGGTCATTTATGATTGTGTAATTCTAGAAAGATAGTGACAATTTAATCGGTGTATCACTTGATCCACATGTAGGCCTACCTCATGTATTATTCGTAAAACTAACCCTTAATGAATTATTATTGGATAATCCAATCGTCTATTCAATAACAGACGAGCTGCGGCAATCAAGGCCGTGTCAAGACTTTTTTCTCCCATTGGCCCTGAAATATTCGCCAATATATCTCAGTTATCATCAAGCAGGAAACGTCGTTAAACGCAATATAAATGAGAAATGAATGAATAAATAAATGGTAATTATCGATAATGGTAATTATCGATCGATTTCTGTGTGCATGCGCGAGATTACAGGGTCCGTATTTTGGACACCCCTGTATTAATGAGCATTGTTCAGTGAGTGCAATTATTTGTCGTACTTTTGCCTTGAAGCGTTTCAGTCACTTGCATTCCCGTCACCTTGGCCGTCAGCTGTTGCCGCTAGTGGTGTGAGTAGCGGCCGATAGAGCGCGACATCGCTGCACGGGTCGATAATGCAGTTTGTTGCATCTGACATTATCAGCTTGGCTTAAGTCGTGGTCAAGATGCATTGAGGGTTGCGTTGGTTTGCCGGTTGGAGATGGTGACTACATTAATTCGAAAACACGTGCCGTTTCCTGAGTAGGCCTACTTTTCAGAGAAATATTGATCGCTGCTCTATTTAGTGTTGTTTTGTAGACTCGGCTGATAAGCTTGTAAACTTGATGACAGCTTTTATTAGCTGAGCCGACGAGAACGTAAAGTTAGTTTCTTTTATAGCACCACTTACGCACGATCAATAGTTCTTTAAACGTGGACCGTGAATTAGTACATATATTTTCAACATGGGAGGGATAGGAAGTGAGTATACCATCTCCAACGGGCAAACGCAACCCTCAATGCATCTTGGTTACGGTGTAAAATATTTTAGGTGTTGTATCGGGCTATTTCGGCAATTCGGCCACGCTCTACGCATGCGCGCACGAAATGTACGTCATTGTTGGCGGCAAGACGTCAGCTGTCAATATCAACTGGACCACGTGACTGGCCTCCTATCACGGTGGCGTTCCGCACGGATTTTGGTGGAACTAGCAGCACTGTTGGTACCAGCCTTCCAACGCACGGAGATAGCCCGATACAACACCTAAACTATTATACACCGTGGCTAAAGTCCATGTCGAGGAGAGATGAGTTTGACGTCAAAGATTTCCCCCCGCCAAGTTACCCCCTCTACTTGCTTCGTTGGAGTGAGAGGTCTGAACCTCGGCGAAGAGATCGTGGCTCTCACCACAACGAAGCGAGTAGTGGGGGTAACTTGGGGGGGAAAAAAGCTCTGACGTCAAACTCATCCCTCCTTGACATGGACTTTAGTCTAGAATAATGTCGGTAAATTGATTAAATGGCAGCGAACTAAAGAATTGACGTAGATTGTGATTGGTTAATACCAATTGGTGGACATTGTTGTATTTTTCTTCAACTAATGTGACGTAACTTGCCTATATAATATACTATATACGAAGGCTATATAATTTTACATTTTTCAAATATTTATATTGGGTTAAACGACGAGCTGTACTGCTAACTAAGATCTATTGGAGTGAGTGAATGATGAATGAGATGATGGGATGACGAGGTGAAAGGTTATTTGGATGAGCGTAAGCGAAGACTTCCATTCGGACCATGTTTCATCTTTCTCTGAATCTTGTATACCGTTCAAGTTTCATGTTCATTTATATCTGTGAAATATCTCTGGGCTCTGGCGATAAATTATTGCCCTATTCAAGAATCTCCTCCTAGAATGTCCTTCGTCACAAAACTCACCCTCCTAACCTCAACCATCACTGAATATCTATAAAACATTTAATGCGTGGTAACATTTTGTAAAGGGGAGGAGTCAAATCCATCAATTTACTTCTGCGCAGGTTGCTCAATAAATGGAAGTTTACGCCAGTTGATTCTTAGGATAGTTAAATTTTAGAACAGCTGACTTTTAATATTTATTGCTGGTCGATTTTTATGTCAGTTCGAGTTTAAGGACTCGATTTTTAGTACAGCTGACCAATTCTCATTAATAAGTGCTTAAGAGTGCATGGGAGTCGATTTAGAGAAATATCATTTTCTTGGCGAGAACTTTTGAATGGTATGAGATATCAAAATCTAATACGCGAGAAACACAGATAATAGCTTCAAGATGGTATAAGTTCAAAACTATTCAAGTCATATCGCATAACTGTCGAGCATATACAGCTAAAAACAACACATAGCTAGGTTCCCATAGCGATTTTTTCACGTGACGTCCGTCAAAACTCCGGTCGACGGCAACTTTCAACCAATCACATGCAAGAGAAAACAACTGTGGGAGGCAATGATTTTTCCCCGTCCAAGTAGAGCCAACTCCAACATTTTCACGTCCGTCACGGCACGGCACGGGACGATTTGCGGATGTCGTGTAGAGTTCCAACAATCGAGTGTATAGGACCGCATCGTCGCAATTCCGTTTTATTTCGATATTACTGTTATACAATCGCGAGCAAAATCACACGCTGTTTTATATTTTGAGGTTATATAAGCAATTATTAATTTTTAATGAATAGTTTCGATCCCGAAATGTTCATCGAGGCAATTAGAGAATATACCTGCCTAAGATGGTGTCATGTTGACTCGTTGATCTCGATGGTTGCCTTCGAAAATTCTAGTTTTTGCCGATAGAACGCATTACCTTGTGTGACGGGAACAAAACGGTATGGGAACGTGATCTATTTTACACCAACGATGCCGTCCGATGTTTTGACGGACGTCACGGGAAAAAATCGTTTTGGGAACCTAGCTTTAGACTCGTTTCTGAACTCTCGTGACGAGCACTATAGTTGCAAGCCTACTTATAAACTATAGGCGAACGCAGCATATGCGTTGTAAGATGAGCGAAATATCTGAATAAGGTATGAAAGTCGTTCTGGTGTTCTACACATCTTGACGCATATAAAAAAATACTTCATTGTTGGTCAAATATCGAATCCAGAAAGCAGTGAATCTTGTCAACATAATTCTGCTATCATTTCTAAATATTTGATGTATAAAAACAGTTAATTGAATTTTTATTTTCAAAACGGCTGATTCGAATTGCATACAAGATGGTGGTAATGTGTATCATTCATGTGTAAACATTCAGATTTCTTTTTCTTTTTGAGAGAGAATTTATATATCAAATTTTCTTGCCCAGACTAATCTTAAGGGTTTTTTTAGAAACTTTGAGATGATATTTCTCAAAATCGGTCTGACCGATTCATTCTAAAAACTATACCTATAGACTTCTGTCAAGTGACGTCACCCATTGTTGCAAGAGACAGACAACAATGTCCACCAGTTGGAATTGACCAATCAGAATGTTTGGTAGTCCACCAGTTCGCTGTATTGCTATGGTAACGATTGTTTGTCATTTGTTACTTGACAGAAGCCTGTAAGTTGGAAAAGTTTGCGTTTACAAAAAAAGTTTCATGTTGGTCAGTCAAACCCTGCGACCTGTGGAGTGCCCACAAGAAAAAAAAGAAGAAAAAAAACTCGCAAACGAAGCTCTATAAGAGTGGGATGGAGTCTTCGCTAACGCTCATCTAACAATTTTAAGGCGGGTGGTTAAGACCAATTTTTTTTTTCAATAGCATCAAAACTTGACACAAAATCATTGTTCCCCAATTAAGGCTATGGATGAAAGATGGGATCGTTTGGACGGGGCACCACAAGAGCGATCTACCACCCCATTTTGATTAGATAAAAGTCTTTCATTTTCCGATCGTCCGGTACACATTATGACTGTTTCTGTGATATGTATCCGGACACAAAACACACGAATGTTGATATCTTCCACTTTGAAGTAAGTATCTTGGGCAATGATCACTTCTTTCCATCAACAGAAGTTGTAAAGTTCATCATTACACAAAATATACAGAGAAAAAAAATGAGTGATAGGCGTATAATATTATAAACAATACAAAATGCATGAAGGGTTGTGAGTTGCGAGAAGAAGAACCGCGAAATGAGAGAATAACATAAATGTATAATTAAGCACAACCTGTCAAATAGAAAGGACCTATATACATGCTGGGACTAAATTTTATAATCTGAAAGATACGTCTGGAAGTAAAAAATGACAATTCTTTCAAAATTAAACTCAAGAACTACCTTATCAGTAAATGTTTTACTATAGCATTAAAGAATTCCTAGAAGAAGAAATATATTTAATTTTTATCATCAACACCCTGCAGTCCTCTTTCAAATACTATATAGTATCGTAAGATTTTAATATATTATTGTCCATTTGTAGGGTATTTATTTCATTTTCTATGTGATAGTTATATAATATGGCGGTGACAATATCATGCACTTTGATCAAACTGAATGAATAAAAAATAATTATGATTATATTAATAATTATAATATTTAAACAACCTTTATTGGTCCCTGGCTTATAAAACGTTTACAGGATAAAAATCAGTATAAAATACAATTTTGATATCAATATATATAGAAATGAAATACAGTTAAATAATTGAAAAAAGTGAAAAATTGAAAATTGTAATAAGTAATAATAACATTATGCTTAAAAAATTGAACTAATAATAAAAATTGAGAATTTAACTGGAGAAAATTAATGAAAGTAAAAATATTTGAGTTTCTTAGAGGAAATACAAAAATTGAAAAAAAAGAAAATTAATTATTACAAAAAGATTTTTTTTTTGAATTATTGGTGAATATGAAGGAGGGCTAGGCTGAATGCATCAGTGACTCACAAAGAGGTATGTTTGTAGAGGAGGCAAAGCTAACGGGACATGGAATATAAGAAGTAGGCCTACATATAAACATAAAATAAGTTGAAGAATATATAGGGCCTATATACTGCTAATATAATTAGCATAGTCACCAACTGTTTAATTATTTTTATCAGATCAATTATAATCCTTATAATTGATGTAATAAAAGTAATTGAACAGTTAGTGATTGTAAAAGTTTGGTGAATCTACAAATGTATGATGAATCAGCGTTATATTAGGCTTGATGCTGCAGAAACAGACTGTGTTACACAGCACATTGTGCTGTAGATAGGCTATAGATTTACAAATTACAACGTCCATTTCTGTACTTGAAGGAATTGAATTGAATATTGGGGTTTAACGGCGTGTCAACGACGTCATTATACTGCACAAACTGCGTCAGTGAAGGTAATAACACATGAAGAGTATGTTGAATTAAATTATTTACAATGATTTCATTCAACAAATCCAAGAAGAAAATGCATCTCCTCCCCCCCCCCCCCACGGGCGTTATCTCAATATATTCATATTCCAATTCTCACTCAATTCCCATTTTTATTCATCCTTCACCTGTATCAGTTCCAACCATAACCATGCCATTGTCTGGCTCGTTAAACCGTCCAACGACGCCAATATATGCCCCGAACACAGTCGTTAAACATGCCTATAAACATACACATGTCGTATTTCAATCTCTTAACCATCCACACCCATCATAAAGGTTATGTGATACCTCGATCAATTAATTACCCCCCTCCCCCTCGTACCTGTGTGTTATCAGTGCCCCCCCCCCTCCCCTCCTCCTCCGTGTGACGTCAGAGCTGGGCTGACCAATGGCAGGCCGTGCGTGATATCTTGTCTCGTGGCGAGAGGATAGAGTACAGAGATGTCAGTCGGGCCTACATGCTGCGTGGTGCGAGTCCGTGGCTAGTGCACCTGCGTTAGAGACACGTGGCTCTGACAGGCGGACAGTGTGACAGCGTGACAGTGTGACAGTGTGAGAGCCTGAGAGTGTGGCTAGTACACCTGCGTTAGAGACACGTGGCTCTGACAGGCGGACAGTATGACAGCCTGAGGGTGTGACAGTGTGAGTTTGTGGCTATAGTGCACTTGCGTTGGTGACACGTGGCTCTGACAGTGTGACAGTGTGACGGTGTGACAGCCTGAGAGTGTGACATTCTGGGCTGGTATTACTTGATGATTTTGTGTCAATCCTAACCGGTTTTTTGTTTCGAATTAATTCGTTGTTACCCGATTGAGGCTAAGGATGAAAGGTAGGATCGTTCGGACGGGGCACCACAAGGGCGATCTTATCATTTCGAAGAATAATTGATGACTCATTTAATAATAAATAATAAGTTTTGAGGTAGTAATTTTAGGGATAGTGATCAATACTAACATTTGGATTGAGAGGGGGGGGGGGGGGGCGTGACCGGGGGGGTGTTCAGACGGAAGAAAAGGAAATTGAGGGAATGAAACCTTCACACAGCAATGTCATTTAAATATCCGTGTTCTAGCATTTGCGATGATGATGATGATTATTGGCTGCTTAACGACCCCACCAACATCTAGGCTATACGGGGGTACGAATGAGCAGGAGATTATAAGTCTATGAATTGATCAGACGTGAAAGGACGTTCGTAAAATCTCGTGTCATTTTCGGGTCTTGAACCCACGCCCAACGTTATAACTTCAATTTCTAAAGCGCTGCCTACGTTACTGAGCTACGGTTCAGCTTTGCGTTTAGCTCTCTTATCATGTCAGTGTCAACCCTGGACTTTTAGTGAACTGTCATCACTGATTTGACAAACGTATTCTTGAGAAATTGATGAAACTAATATGAAACTTTGAGAGTTCAATTGATAAAAAATTCACTAATACGTCAAGGGATGCAAACAATATTTTCTTCGAAAATGCTAGGAAGATCACAGATGGAAAGATCACTAGTTGTAACAGTAACACTCGATATTTTTGCCATCGATTTTTATTTTTTACCTCACAGCGTACCATTGCATACAAATAACACGTAACATATTGTGAATATTTTTCATGGATCGACATTATTTGAGAAGATATAAATTTCTGAATGCTGTGAAGCAGTTTTACTACAATATCTTCAACCGAGGAGTCACTACGATCGTTTATATGTTACATTGACACTTGAACTATAATATGAAATTAAAATTAATACATTTTCGTACGACCCTGTTGGGTATCAGTTTCAACTTTCAGTTTAAAATCAAATCAAAGGGAACCACTTGGCCAATAAGGGTATAGGCCTACACATACTCCAAGGCCAATCGAAAAAGAAGAAGAAGAAGAAGAATTACGAACGAAGACGTTAATTATTATCGACTCCACCCATTTCAAGTTGTCAATTATAGCATTTCATCCACACATTTATCATTATTGTCACGATGTACTGATACCAATATACTTTATATCGTAATAGGGCCTATAAAGAAGGTGTTCCGACTCCCATATACTAATAACGTGGACTGTATTTGTGGTTTCTTGCGGTCAATTCAGAGCCAAAGGTCCTGATTGCCTGTCGCGATTTAGCGGATTTCCTTGTGAACTAGATGTAGATAAGAGTGGCTACGGCACCGGTAGCATTGTTGAACTTGGAAAATTTATAATTTTCGTGCAAAACAAATGCAGCTGTTAATGTAACAATTCTACTGAGCCATTTTTACATTGTTGAGTATTTTTGTTTTATATGGTTCGATATAAAAGCGATAGTTGCGTTACAGGCAATCGGGACCCTGGACTCAGATTCTAACCCCGGAAATATTTCACTTTGAAGACGCGAGTTGGAACACCTTCATCATTAGATGAACGATAGCGAAGACTCCATCCCACTCTTATAGAGCTACGTCTGTATTTTTTTTTTTTTTGTGGGCACTGCACAGATCGCATGGTTTGACTGATCGACATGACATTTTTATTGCACACGCAAACCTATCCATAATTTTTGGAATGAATCGGTTGGACCAATTTCGAGAAATATCATCTCAAAGTTTCTAAAAACTCTAGGCTATAGACAAGGAATTTGAAAAATAAAATCTCTCCAAATGGAATAAAATTTTCTATGAATGTGTACATGTAGATGATACACATTATCACCATTTTGTATGCAATTCGAACCAGCCGTTTTGAAGAAAAAAATTAAATCAATTGTTTTTATTCATCAAATATATAGAAATGATATAGCAGCATTATTATAATGCCGAGATTCACTGCTTTCTAGATTCAAGAGTTGACCAACAATGAAGTATTTTTTATATGCGTCTAGGTGTGTAGAATACCAGAGTCAATGAAGTGGCAAGAGTAGAACTACTTTAACGACCCTTATTCAGATATCTCGGTCATCTTACAACGCAGTGCTGCGTTTGCAAGTATTTTGATAAAGTATGTTGGTATTACAATTAACTATATCGTGTTATGGTCAATATTAACTGAAATCCACCTCACAGCCTTGGTGTAATAAAATCCTCGTAGAATTTTATAACTCATTTATATTTTAATCTTGTCATTGTTGAACGTCTACGTCTTCTGGCATGACTCTCAATCCCCCGTGAGTTGTGATTGGCCGATAGAATTATTCGTACGACTTGGTGAATTATGATTGGTCGAGAGATTTATTCGTACGACTTAGTGAATTGTGATTGGACTAGCGAGTTATTCGCACATCGAGACAGTTTTAATTAAAACACATCTCACGTGTGACGTATACACATGTGTGCAAGCCGGCTCGAACCGCCCACGCGCTTGTGGTGTGGAATAGGGGAGACGGTCGATCGAAACTTATAGTGAAGACATGGCTGTAACAGTTGTATATTGGAGAAAAAGGGCGAGGGGCCAACCTAACATAGACTTCACATGAGAACTTTAATATTGTGTTGAAAGATCTTCAGTATTTCAATATTGGTATACCGTTTTCATTCGAATTCAACCGATCAGAAAGCTGTCATGGGGTTGAAATAAAGAACATCACAACGCTGTAACTAAATTTTAAGGAATAATGACGTAATTTATTTCTCTAATTTTAGAGAAAACTAGAAATCATCATCTCAATTTGAGAAATTGATGATGGTGATGATTATTGTTTGCTTAACGACCCCACCAACAGCTAGATTATACTTAGATTGTACGAATGAGCTGGTGATAATGAATGTATGAAGTGATGATTAGTGAGAGGACATTTACAGAAACTCATGCCTTATGCGGGACTCGAACCCACGCCCAACGGTGACTTCAGTTTCTGAAGCGGTGCCTCAGCTGACCGAGCTACCGAGGGTGGATATTTTGAGAAATTAATTTTTTTTTTTTTGTTCTTCCGAGATCGAGTCATGATGTATACATGCATTATCTATTCTGTATAGAAACAAGAACAGAATCGGGTAATGTCTACGTCATGATTCAGAAATAGGGCCGTGTCCTGGAGAACAAATGATTTGATCATTTTTTTCTGAAATTGAGATGATGATTTCTAGTTTTCTCTAAAATTAGGGAAATAAATATCGTCGTTATTCGTTAGAATCTGCTTTCAGGTTTTTTTGTGATGTCCTTTAAAGAAATTATAATAATAGAGACAATCAGGGAGCAATCGACCTGAATCAACGGCTGAATGTGTTTGTGGGTTCACGGGACTCTAACTACTGTGTCTATAACATTTTCAGTGTCAACATAACCTATAAACAATCGCAGTGACTTTCCAGATGAACATATTGTAGTGAAACTGCTTTCCAGCATCCAGAGAAGTATATCTTCTAAAATACTGTCGATTCATAATAAATATTCACAATATGTTACGTGTTATTTGTATGTAACGGTACGCTGTGAGGTAAAAATCAATGGCAAAAATATCGAGTGTTACTGTTACGTACAAGTGATCTTTCCACCTTGCTAAAATATTTACTTTTCAGCATTTCCGACACAAACTGTCTGCATCTCCGATCTATTTGTCAATATTTCAATTCTCCTTTATATCTGTGAAATCACCCTAGCGGAAACTTTACGCCCTTGTATAGAGACTGGGACGATACTGAGACGAGTGGCCGAGTGGTTAGCACACTGAACCGTCATTCAGAAGACGGGGGTTTTGTTTTTGCCATGGTCGATCATCCTGACAGGGGTTTTTCATGGTTTCCCTCTGTCGTTCAGATCAATACTGGAATGGTTCCTTAAAAACAGGCCACAACCGACTCCTTCCCATTATCCAAAAACACTTGATAAAATGACCTTTCATCTCATCATCTCATATATCCGGGGCGCCTGAAGAGCGAAGACTGGAATAGAGATATACTACCAAGAGTGAACGTGGCTTGACGTGTTTACTCAGAAAGAGAATGGCCTATTCGAGGAAACGATCATAACCTGACCCATACAGCCCTAACACAGCTTCTTTGTGCTCTAACCAATTCCCCGAAATGGAAGCTCCTACGGCATTCGGGGGCGCTGGAAGCGAATCTTGGAATAACGTGGAATATACGTGGGCTTGGCGTGTAGGAATGCCGTAGACAAGCTACTTTCTCGGGGAATTGTTTAGAGCACAAAAGACCTGTGGTTAGGGATAATAGTGTCATGTCTTGATCGTTTCCTGGAATAGGCCAACCTCTTTCCAAGTAAACAAGCCAAGTTCACTCTTGGTAGTATCTTTATTCCAGTATTCGCTCTCCCCTTAACCGACGCCAATAGATCTTGGTTATCAGTAGAGTGCGTCATTAAACCCAATATGAATACAAATAAAAGAGACTGTAATAGCTTCTTATTTGTAGTTCTCCTATTTTGAACGAACCGTTTCTAGTGTTCGGGCCGCAGCTGTAGTCTACTTTCTACTCGGTAATGACACCACGTGACTACAATGCCCTGCTAAGTAATTGTGTGGTGTGGTCGCTAATAAGCCACGCGATTATACCTGTTGCTGCCGTGTGTCCGCGCATGCGCAACGAGCCGTGCACTCAGCCAGCCTTAAGAGACCACGAACCACTGTGCGCAAAATTGAAATTGAGTGAATATTCAGTATTTAATTTAGAGAAGATACAAACTGTACTAAAAAACGACTGTCCTGAAAATCAACTGTTCCAAGAACCAACTGTCCTAAAATCAACAGTACTAAAAACAAACTATTCCAAATACCAACTGTCCTAAAAACAAACCATTCTAAATACCAACTGTCCTAAAAACCAACTGTCCTAAAAATCAACTGTCCTGAAAACCAACTGTTCTGAAAATCAACTTTCCTGAAGACAAACTATCCCAAATACCAACTGTCCTGAGAACAAACTATTCCAAATACCACCTGTCCTATGAACCAATTGTCTTAAGAACCAACTGTCCTAAAAACAAACCATTTCAAATACAAACTGTCCTAAAAACCAACTATAATATTAATCAAGCCGCCCTAGTGAGCTCAGTCAGTTGAGGCACCGATTCAGAAACTGAAGTCACCGCTGGGCGTGGGTTCGAGTCCCGCATAAGGTTTTTGTAAACATCCTTTCACTTATCATCACTTCATTGTTTCAAATTCACCTGCTCATTCGTACCCCCGTAAAACCTAGCTGTCGGTGGGGTCGTTAAGCGTACAATAATCGATCATCAATCAATAAAAATCTACCGTACTGAAAAACCAACTGACCTAAAAATCATTTGTTCTATAAATACCAACAGACCCAAACTTCTACTTTTTGAGTAAACTGGTAGAGAAGTTGAAGTGGGAGTTTTGGCTCCTCCCCTTCGGAAATTTCATCTGACATAAACCTCATACCCACCTAACCTTCACCATCACTAAAAGTAGGCCTATAATATAACATATGTAATGCAAGGTAACAACTTGTATAGGTGATGATCCCCCCCTTCCCCTCCCCACTTTGACACCAAGAAGTAGGAGGGAAATTTCAACAGACAGATTTCAAGGAGTCATATGTCGATCGAGTTACAGGGAACGGGAACAGTACGTGCTACACGATGCTGACAATTGATAACCAAATAATTGATCAACGATAATTAAACCATTTTTAAAAAATTATTTCATAATTCCATGCCATGTATAGCATGGACAAATTTAGGAGTCCATGCTTGGAGAATTATTATACTTTTGGTAATAACTTTATTAAGAGAAATTAGTTTATTAAATAGTTTAGTGGCTTGGTCTTGAGTTAGAATGTTGAGTTTGAGTTTATTGTCTTTTTTTAGAGCCGCCTATACTTTGTATCTCTATTCTTATAGCCAACATGGAAAAATTTATTCAGGAGTGTATAGCTGTGCAATAGGGTATTCTCGAGAGTATTTGTTATTGTTTTTACATTGAGTGCCTTTGAATTTATTAATTTTAAAAAGAGAGCCTTGTATGCAATTGATAACCAAATAATTGATCAACGATAATTAAACCATTTTTAAAAAATTATTTCATAATTCCATGCCATGTATCAAGTAACTAGTGTATCAAATTTCCTAGAAGTGAATAATGAGAGAATTTTCCTTCCCTGTGCTTGACATAATCAAATATGCATTATTATTTTGTATTTTGTTTAGATGTATTAGGCTATGTTTTTTTTTTTTTTTTTTGGTTTGAATAAAAAGTACGCAAATTGAGTTGAGTGATTAAGTGCCAGAATTACCAATGTGGCAGTAACTGTAACTGGCAGTTTAAATTTGTTATCACCATGGCTACCCATGTTATTTCTTTTAACAAACTCCCAGATAATGGTTAACTGGACTTGGTAATACTGGTCCTGAAGAGAACTATAAACAAGGATATTTTTCATACGATCGGATGATGTGCATAACAATCAGACCCGGTATCAACAGGTCCAGTTAGCATTTATCTGAGAGTTAGTGAAAACAAACAGCATGGGTAACCATGGTGATAGCAACTTGAAACTGTCGGTTAGAGTTGCTGCCAAGCTCGTGATTCAGGCACTAATGGGGTCGTCTATATCGTGGATCCTAACAATTTAACCCACAATACTGCTAAACATGGTATGTTTTTTAGCTGTACAATTATGAAAGTTAAACGATGTAATTTGAACAGTACTTGAAGTTTTCACGAAGATTTTTTTATTTTTTTTCATTATTATTATTTCATCATTTAATATTTTGTATAATTCAATTCAATACATGCTTCTTAACAATAATGAATACTTTTGTGAGGTTCCACAGAACCCTCGTGGGGCTTATCTGTGGAGATAAATAAGGTCGATAGAAATTTATATAATATAATGATAAATAAAATGAAATTTCACCATTTAAAAAAAATAGCGATAGGCCTATACAATGAAGCACATTGAATAAAAGCGCATAGAAAATGAGTAAACTTTTTTTAAAATTATTTTTCATCCAATAAATGTACATTAATAATTACAAGATACATTTTTTGATTCTTAATTGAGTGACCACAAAACCCATTGAGGTTTACCTGTGGAATAAATTAATAATACTCTCTTCAGAGATACTCAACTTCTTTCACATGATCGAACAATATCCACTAGCCCCGTTTAACTAGCAAACTCACATCAGATAGCTACAATAAAAACAAATGTAAATGTAACAACAATGAATAATTGCCCAAACCAATTACACGCAAGCTTCACCCATAACTTGGACGTAATAATTTAATTCAGTATTATTATTATTTATTATCATTAGAATGTTTTTATTTCAAACTTTTCGAAAGTCACCACAAAAACTATTATTCCGCTAAATCAACTTGCATGCCCTCTTAAGCAGCCTCTAATGCATGACTATTAGACACTTGGCCCCGTAATTCCCCTGCGATCGGTCGTCTCTCCTATGTAGTAACATCATCGCGCGAGGGTTTCGACCCGTCATGCGTGCACCCGAGCTTCTGTTGGTCCAGAGTCATCTAGATGCAGTTGCACAGTGTCGTTTCACTCGTCGGGTCGTGGTCGTAAATACGGTGATTGTCGTGGTCGTAAATACGGTGTCAAACGGTGAACGATTGTATCTTTTAATTGATTTATAGATACCGTTATACTTGATATTAATATCCGTTAATTACCAGGTGTTTTTATAACGTATTATTCATTATAATCTCTTTAATGACGTACTAATTAGCGTGAACTGTCATCCATTGTTAACGATATTTAATTACGACTTTAATTAATCGTATAAAAAAAATCTTTTCAACAATTACCGATTAGGCTCGGTTTTCAGTGTTCGTTGAATAAGTTGATTAACCGTTAACTTTTTATCTCTCTTGGTTATACTGCGGCTTTTCACTAATCAGTTGATTGACCTAACAAAATCTGTAACATATCACTAACAAATCTGGCCTAATCCTAAAACAAATTTGGTATTTAGAAAAAATATATCCCAAGCAGAATCTATTTATAAATTTCATTTTTATTTCAGCTACCGTATTGGAACACATTGAAATATTTGATTATCGAATTTGATAAGAGCTGTTATTTATCCAACAGCACAAATAACCTATGAGGAAGTTCGCTAAGCAAACATTGAATGAATGAGACTTTTAACAGAGTGTAATTTTTGTCGGACATTTAATTAAAACCGGTAGTTATAAGGAGATAAACATAAACGGTGTTGAGCCCATAGACACGTGTGCAATTCAAGACCAAACAATAATTATCAATCGATATGTCCTCAAATCGGCAATAAGTCGATATAGTGCGTAACAATGGCGTCGCGTTACGGTGTCCGTCCCAAAACCGAGACTCGAACCCCTGACCGGAGCGCATTGACGATCCCTTTAGACGAGGGATGGTCGAGAAACACAACAACCTCCGCCACATTCACGTCTACCAACCCCTTATCGGCGAAACGCGACGACAAGTGCAACGCAACAAGTGGTACCAACCCTTCAAAACGTGACAAATGCAATGCGACGAGAGGTGGTAACCCTGTCACAATGAAATACATCGACAAGTACAATGAGACAGGTGGTGGAGGGGTCCAATTACAGAACAAGTTCGGTCAAAATGTCACTTATAAATCGTCAAACGATTCGGTGTTGAATAGAAACAGCGCATCTCTTTACGTAAAACCGAATAAATCGACGGAGAAATTTGGCAGCAGTGTTACCATGTTTGGTTCATCTCCTGATGAGTTATTTGGAAACAAATCGGCTGAAAAATACGGTAAAAATGTGTCTTCTAGGAAATTTTCTGTTAATGATACGGATAAATACGTGAATCGCGTTTCTATAAATAGTAAATCTGGCAATGCTGCTGAGAGATTCTCTAACGGTGATAATCCTGGCAGTGGTGGCGAGAAATACGGCAACACCGGTGCGATACCGAAAACCAGTTCGAAATATTCGAATGTGCCGGAAACGACCGAAGTGGTTCGGGTGGCGATCGCGTCGCCCGAAGACGACGACGAGTACCTGTATGACGCGATCAGGGAGGACGTCGATAAGGGTAGACAACTGTGTTACCAGCAGAGCAAGACGGCGAGGACGCCGGTGACGCCCGCTAGAACGGTGTGGAACTATCGCAAAGGGGTAAGAGAATGTGAAGAGGCTGTTTGTAAATATTTCTGTACTACGCTGGGAACACTAGGACTGAGATTTTGTTTTTAATAACATCGAAACTTGATACAAAATCATTGTTCCCCAATTAAGGCTATAGATGAAAGATGGGATCGTTTGGACGGGGCACCACAAGGGCGATCTTACCACCCCAAAGACTAGGACTAAGACGTGTTGCCGAGTGGTTAATACACTGAACCGTCATTCAGGAGATCTATGGTCGACGATCCTGAAATGGATTTTTAGTAGTTTCCCTCTGTCATTTAGGTTGATACTGAGATGGTTCCTTAACAACAGACCACGACCGACTCCTTTCCATATCCAAAAAACACATAATAAAATACCCTTTCATCTCATCATCTCACCATCTCATATATCATTCACCGACGCCAATAGATCGTAGTCATCAATAGCGTGCGTCGTTGAACCCATTATGAATAAAAAAACTAGGATTAGGTTAGGATAGGCAAGAGTATCTATAGTTTACCTATAAACAATTACTTTAATCGCTCAAGAGGCTCGATCACATTTTTTTGTCGACTTATTGGATGAGCGAAGCGAAGATTCGAAACCATTTTGTTTTCAATATTTCATTTTTTTTGAACATATTTTATTAAACTTGGCTTGTATATATATATTATCATCTAACCCGATACTGTAAAGTTTTAAGGCGTATTATAGGTTATACCACTTATGAAAGAAATAATTAGGCCATTTTGAAAACCCCCATAAGAATAACCCAGGAGGGAAAATAACATTTTCTCCAAATGAATTCAAATTTCTACGGAATTAACTACATGACTTATACACATAATTCCGAGTGTTTACATAAATCGGATGACCCATATTGAAGATAATAATCATTATATATGATTTTAACATCAATTAATAAAAGCTATTGAGAAAACTAATATTGTGATCAACAAGTAAACGCAATTAAATCATAAAATGATAGATATAATCACTATGCGAATCAGGAAGGCAGTGAGTGAAATAGATTGGAAGTCAGGATGTGTAGGTCAATATAGTAATCTCCATTACAGTTCATATATAAAATAGCTCACTCATATCTAACAACGCATTACGCATATATGCTGTTTTTTTCTAATGTAAATAGTTCAAACTATAAATACATAACTCATTAATTTTCTATGCCTTCTAGCTTTGAAAGATTCCATTACTATATTGACAAATCATTTATTTATATCAATACCCATTTTATTTGATTTCCATTAGTATGCTAAAAATCTGTACTATCCAATTTATATTCTCATTTACTTTATTATTTCAGTAACAATGTTGATTTTAGCCGACATATTTAGATATGAAAAGCATATCGATTTGTCGTAGTAACAGTTTTTTGAAATTACTTCCGAGAGGTTTGGGAAATCAAAATTGAAATCTAGTAAACAAACCGATGGGTTTTCTAGCTGACGTCCAATGTATGAACCCCTGACTCTGAAGTTTTCAATAAGGACTCTTGCCGACCTCTGTTCATTAATTCTGAAATTATTACACTGCCATGTATATACATTTATTATACTATCCTTTATGCATATAATATATATCCATATAATTGCATATAATGTCAATTCCCATGAATTATTACAAAATATCAATATCAATGTAGGCCTACTAGATGATAAATATATATATTAATAATGATTATTATAAATTTTTTTTTTATTATTATTAGATTTAAATAATGCATACATACAAGATTAATTAATACGCTCTTCTACAAAGCCAAAAAGGCTTATCTGTGGGATGAAAAATAAAATTAATAGCTTGGACAAAAATCGGGTTTATATCATGAAACAATGAAACAAGTTCACTAACTGTTTACTTTTTTCACTGTCTTATAAATCAAGGGTTAGGCCTACTTGAAATACAACATGTGTCTATCATCTATTTCTGTTTTCACAACTCTCAACTATCAACAATGAAATGAATAATGATAATAATGATATTGATAATAATGATGATTAGTACCCCAAACGAACTAGCTGCTGGTGGGGTCGTTTATCAGAGAATCAATAAAAATGCGCGTCGATATTTTCAAAATATACCGAAGTATATTAATCTTTATTCATTTTTTTGAATGTGGGTATAACGACATACTTAAATGATAGCTTAAGTCTATTGGCGTCGGATGAATGAGTGATGGGATGATGAGATGAATGTTTTTGACGTAATGGAATGGATAGTGGAAAGGAAGCGCCGAAGTGGCTGTGGTATATATTGGATCTCTATGTATAGTTATTAAAAATATAACTATATATATATATATATATATATATATATATATATATATATATATATATATATATATATGTATATATATATATATATATATATATATATATATATATATATATATATATATATATATTTATATATATATATATATATATATATATATATATATATATATGTATATATATATATATATATATATATATATATATATATATATATATATCAATATATAAATGTATACAAATAAACTATATGACGTGTTTTTACGTAATTTGAATCGTGATTTTTGCATCTTTCAAAATCCATCTTCAACCAGCGTGAATTTGTTGTTCTGTAATTCGAATCGTTGCAAGTTTAACCATACGGTTCTCCGCCCCCACGGTCTCGTTGACCCCAGCCAGTCGAGACCGGTCCGGGTTCGAGCACCGCGTGGGTGACACAATCATGGCGGTGCTAAGAACGACTTGTTGACCGGTCGTGTGGCGTGACAACACTATAGTGGCATAACACAACTATAGGCTTTTGTCACATAACAAGTGACAAACAATCGTTACCATAACAAGTAACAGCTCAGCGAACTGGTGAATTATCAGAGATTGTGATTGTTTAATAACAACTGGTAGTTTTTTCTCTTTTGCAAGTTTTTTTTCATTATCATTTAAATACATATATTAAAATACTATAGACCCGCCAAGTCAAAAATTTAAACTTGTCTGCGGTCTATCAACATGTATAATACAACAAAATACACTTAAATTCAGTTGTCTGTGGATGATATATAAATACATAGACATAGATATAGGCCTAACACTCATACATATACGTAATCACAATTGAATCAAATTCAACTTGATAATGAATTCCTTGGTCAGTATAAGTAGTAGTAAGTAGTTAATAAGTAGTGGTAGTAGTAGTTTAGTAGTTTTCTTTTGTGCAAGTATTTTCTTCATTATCAAAAATACATAATATATTAAAATACTATAGTATTAGTAGTAGTATAGTAATAGTAGTAGTAGTAGTAGTAGTAGTAGTAGTAGTAGTATTAGTTGTCTTTAGTAGTGTTGTTTATTCCCTCAACTCTTTTTCGAGAAAATCGGTACACAATTTACATATTTTACAATATAACTTATAAATAGCATTACAATTGAGAATGGCAGTAAGCTATCATTTATGAATTATCAACGAATTGGTAATTATAAACATATCTATAGTAAATATTGTGGAGATTGTTGTCTGCCTCTTTCAAGAATGAGTGACGTCACTTGACAGAAGCCTACACCAGGATGGACGCCCAGCTATAGGTCGACAGCCGCGTACCAGTAAGAGCGAATACCGGAATAAAGTCGACTCGGTTGTGTCACATGGGTTTGGGTGTCCAACCTTACCTGAACCCTAACCACATTTTACAACCACCCATTCATAAGTATACCTCGACTGAGACGTGTGGCCGAGTGGTTAATACACTGAACCGTTATTCAGGAGATCGGGGTTCGATTCCCGCCATGGTCGACCATCCTGACAGGGGTTTTTCTTGGTTTCCCTCTGTCGTTCAGGTTGATACTGGGATGATTCCTTAACAACAGGCCACGACCGACTCCTTCTCACTATCCAAAAACACCTAATGAAGTAACCTTTCATCTCATCATCTCACCATCTATCATACATCATTCACCGACGCCAATATATCCTATAAACCCAATATGAATGAGCTAGTCCCCGAAGCCCATGTCATATGACCGTATATAGACTTATTTCAAGTGACGTCATACATCGTTGTATTAAATGGACAACAATGCCCCCCCAAATGGTTTTCACCTATCACAACTTCAGTACTTCTTTGTTGTCCCTCAACACTTCTATAGTTGCTATGGTAACCTGACAAACATACTGTTTGTTTTTATCAATTATTTATGTTGGCTCAACATTGAATTATGTTGGTGATCCTAACTGATATCTGTTGGCATCCAAGTCCAATTAAAAATAGAATTCCAATCAGAAGCAATTTTGAAACGAGAAAAAAGATAACAAAGCTTCCCCGCTCGACGTGTTGCTGTTGTTGTTGTTGTTGTCTGCTTTTATCATTGTATATCGTATATACAATATTAATTAATTTAGCCTTAGGGGCTCTGTATAGGTCTACAAAACATACATAATAGACGCTATGAGCCATCGTCGTGGCTAAATCAACTAACGCACTGCGTTAGGAATTGAACTCAAGTTGAGCTTGGGTTCGAGTCCCTTATATAATGCTCATGTTTTTACGTCTTTCCATTTGTCATCTATTCATTATTTCATTTCAATCTGTTCATTCGTACCCCCAAATAATCTCGCTGTTGGTGGGGTCGGCAAGATATTCTGTACTATCACTAATATATGTCAAATATGGCGGAATTTTCCCGGTTTGCAAAGCGGTGTGAAGCTACTGCCGAGACACAAATATGTACGCCTTCTAAACCTTGAGTAACGTATCTCGGTAATGATTAGGTAAGCGTCCTCTAGATCCGGCATGTCATTGGGAGCAACACAGCCGAGAATGACTTGGGACTTGTTAAGTTGGTAGATAATACACGCCTGTTTGGCGGGATTACGTCATGCTGGACAGTTGGCAACACTTTCACTCGAAGCTGTTGTGCGCTTGCCTGACTATAGTTGACAGGCGAGGAAAACAATATAGTTTCACTAATTGGCCGCGACTTTCAATTAGTATGGTGATAGGCGTAATTATACTAATTCATGCCTATCTCTCATTCTTTATTTTTTCATTGTATAATGATGAACTAATTTACATCTGCTGTTGATGGAAAAAAGTGAACATTGCCCAGGTGACTTGGTTCAAAGTGGAAGATATCAGCATTTGTTAGGTTTACTCTTAATACCAATTCTGATAATGTCCGGATATTTAATGCGAACTGTTTATATACTTATAATGTGTTCCGGATTTTTGGAAATTGAAATACCTTCATCTGCGGAGAAAGAGTATGGTCACAGACAGTGCAGTCCTTATGTCAAAGTCAATTATTTTTTTTATTAAAATAGTCCAGAGTTAGTTATTTACATTGGTAACAAAGAACACCTCGAAGTCTTGAAACACCAAAGAGATACCGCTTCAAAACGGTCTTACTAACTCATCCTTAGACTTGATCGGGAAACAATGATTAGCCTCCATGTTGATGGAAAAAAGTTTCAGTGAGTTAACGACACTTATTCCTCATCAGTATCCTGAAACCTATACCTTAATAAATCACTTAAAACAATGTCCCAGGACAGTATAAGAATGAGAATAATGAAATAATAATTTTATTATCAAACGAATATCAAGTTACATACATACATACATGTAGGATGTACATTAGGAGATTTAATATATGAGAATAAATGAAATTTGAAATGAAATGATACTGTTTTGCAGGAGAAAGAAAGAGAAGTCCGCGTAAGAACGTAGGATGCTCTTGTGTGTGGACAAACATTTTAACATGAATTATGTTGAGCAACTCTTTGGACCAGGGTTGAAATATTTTCTTGTATCGTGTATAGTAAACTTTTCCATACATCCACGTTAAGAGGCCGCAGGCGCTCTACACGGGCTCGTTGTTCGCTCGCTTCAGACTCGAGTTTAACATGCATCGTGTGCTAGGCGCAAACCATAGACTAGCCCGCCGAACTCATATTCACATAAACGCCGTTAATTGCCTAGCTCACACTTTTGATATATTTCACATTTTATATTTTTTTCGTTATTCAAAAAATATATCTAGGTTTTCGTATTTTTCATTTTTTTCATTTTCCATTTGAAGAATTTGAAAAATGACAAATTTTTTGCTCAAAATTCTGTAAATGCGATAACCTCCGTTTTTTAATTATCAACAGAATGCAGAATTAATCATATTGATATCTGAAAAATTACGGCCGTGAGAGTTTGCGGCGTGAAATACGAGCGCTTGTGGCTTCTTAAGAAAGATACAGTTAACTAGAATATGTTTTTTTTTTATATATTTGCTGTACGGACTATATGATATAATTTTCTGGTCCAGTAAAATGATAAATGACCAGCATAACTAATTCTAGTAAGGATCTCACGAGATATGTTACATACATACTTGTGGTACGTACGTGACGTCATGCTTGAAGCGTCGCTACGCGGTGACTCCTATACTGGCAGGCGTCCATTGCGAGAAACAAGGGATGACATATTGCTATAACGTGTCACGTGCACGTGCAATGTATGGGTGCTATATATGGTTGTTAACGATGTAATTTTTTTTATTGGTATTTAAAATTTGACAAGGTCATTGTCCCTCAGTTGTAATTGAGGGTGGCAAGTTAGGATCGTTCGGACGGGTCTCTGAGAGCGATGGTTTCACCCCATCACGATGTGGTCATTGGATGATGTAAGAGGAGACTCACTTTGACCGTATACTTGTAAACATGGAAATATTTTTTTCGCCCTACACAGTTTGAACGGACTCTCAAATTTGGATGAAATTGAAACTTGACATATGCAAATGTGTCATCACCCAGCTCGACACTCTAGTTTTGGGATGCAATTCCTTTCTGCAATTATTTTGTGAAGACCGTGGATTCACCTACTCAAACAATATCATCTATATTTCATAATTTTTACAAACACAAATAAAAAAAAACTTGATTTCACGATAAGAAAAAGATTATTCATAATGACATATTTTGTAATTTCAAGATCATATTTTCACAATTTCAATTTTAATCACATATTTTCATAATTTCAAGCAAATTTGGAATAAAATTTTTTATTTGTAAAGCAAATAAATATCGTAACTCCTATGATAACTGATGGAAAGCATAGACTAAAGATATATCTTTAATCTATGTAGGAAGCGCCCAATTGTATGAAGAATATTCAATGGCAAATTCCAAGCTCTTACAATAATTCCTGTAGAATTTCTAAACGTTTAGAATACTTCTAATAGATTCACCAGTGGCCAATAAATTGAAAACCGTGCCAATCTATTTTTGGGGGGTGAGTCCAATATCAATCCGCTTTCATAATCCAGAGTACGTCGATTCGAAATACACTAATTTGTCAGTAGTTTCACGTCGTGTGAAACCAGCCTACAGTGTGGTGACGTCCCGACGCCTGGCCTGGCAAGCGTCCACCGCGAGCAACAAGTGACGCGAGGCGTCGCGACGCGTCAGCTCGTACCTGTTGCACACGCCGACTTGTCGCTCAACTCGGCGCGGCAATTAGGTGCGATGAGTCACGTTTATTGGCGTTGGAAAAACGCCAGATGTGTCACACGTTGTGGGATGAACGTTGAGAAATGATGTTCTGACATATTCTTTTCGAAACGCAGTATATGTGTTGGGTAATGTGAGATATTTTCAGATTGCTTCCAGATTTCTTGTCATTGTTGCTCGTAACCTAAATTGACTTGAAACCACCAAATCTGACCAACCTAAACAACCCATTATATATATATATATATATATATATATATATATATATATATATATATATATATATATATATATATATATATATATATATGAGAATAAATTATTTCATTCATAGAAATATCTTTAGAAGAAACGACTGAAAACACCCGGAAATAATTTATCCTCATAATATGAGTCGTTTAAACCTACGTGAAACCATATACCGGTATATTTAATATATATATATATATATATATATATATATATATATATATATATATATATATATATATATATATATATATATATATATATATATATGTATATATATATATATATATATATATATATATATATATATATATATATATATATATATATATATGTATATATATATATATATATATATATATATATATATATATATATATATATATATATATATATATACATATAACATATGAGTTGAATTGCTTTGATAGTCCAAATGTATATTGATCAACTATATAATCAAAATTATTCAATTAGCATAGTAAATCGTGTTTTCTAATAATTTCATGTAAGTTATAATTCATCATGTGTTGTAGTTTTGATAATACTATTACTTAATATTATTAATAACTACACAAAAAAATGTTCAAAAAATGTTAAAATATGTAAAATAAGCAAGTAATAAGTGTAAAATATGACCATGTAAAAAATAGCAAGAAATGCTAATAAATATATTTACTACTACTACTACATACCATTCAGAGAAGTACGGTATATATAACTTAAGGAATATCATTGATTCATAATAAACTGTGCTACATGTTATTTGTACAAAACGGTCTGTCGTGAGAAATAAATGCCACAAATATCGAGTATTACTATTTTATACAATTGACCTTCCCACATTTGTCATCATACAATTTACCAACCAGCATTTCCGACAACTACCAGCATCTTATGATGTATATGTCATTAACTTATTTCGCACTGTAAATATTTTATGATCATGTATATCGGTGATATCCTATTTTTCTCTTGGACTTCGTTAAACATCGTTAAACATCGTTAAACGCGAGTTCACTTCTTGTTTCGCTAGCGAGCCTGAATCACGTTCACAAGCTTGAGAACGGCACCACCACCAATATAAAATACACAGCTTCAGAACGTGGCACCACCACCAGTAACTATTTCAATTTCAGACGATGTTTACTCCAACTTCTGACTGAATACCTTCATATGACATATCATCTACTGAATAGGTCATTGAACAGTACATGTACATGTGTTGTATAGTGTGCGAATAAATAATCTGTTATTATTTATTGATATTTAGTTTAACGACGCAATTTAGAGATGTATCCATTTGCGTCGTTGAATGATGAATGAGATTCAGGGAAGGTGAGGTTCAAGATTGTTTTATCAGGTGTTCTGACAGTGGAAAGGAGTCGGTCGTGACCTATTGTTTAAGGAACTATCCCAGTATTGACCTCACAACGACAGAGGTCATGGTTGACCGTGGCGGGAAACGAACTCGGCACTCCTGAATGACGGTTCGACAACGTATATTTAAAAAAAAAAACATTTTCAAGATCTCAATTTTTTTCTCTTGATATTAAGGCATCTAGAAGGCGGTGAATCGAATGTGTAAATCAGATGGTGCAATTACTGTAGTAGGCCTATAACCTGTAAGACTATCGATTTGACGTGTTTCCGTGTTTGTCACATAGATGGCGTTAGTTGTTTGAATTATACATGGACCTGTATAAATAAACCTCGATCTCTTTTGATAACTCGAACCTTCTGACCGGCAGTGCTTATAAATAGGAGAGACGGTCAATCGGGACAGTCAAAACTCGAAGGATGAAATATATATCATCTTTCTCCTGACGGCTCGAACCTTCCGACCGGCAATGACTACAAATAGAAGAGACGGTCAGTCGGAACCGACAATAGTAAAGGGATGGAATTTACATCACTTTCTCTTGACGGGTCGAATCGGCCGGTCGACAGTGCTTAAAATATAATAGACGGTCGCTCGGAGCCGCCAATATCTAAGTGATAAAATTTACATTACTTTCTGTTGACGAATCGAACCGCCCGACCGATAGCGCTTGGGAATAGAAGAGACGGTCGCTCGGAGCCGCCAACAGTCGAGGGATAGTAACTATAACAACGTCCCTCAGCGACCTGTTAGGCCTACTCTATATCACGTGGTTTATCGTGCTATGACGTCATAGGTGACGATTATTATACTGACTTGTCCTCTGCTAAATCATGATAGATGTCGGGCTGGGGGGGGGGAGTCTTTCGGGAGGGTCATGTACTAGTTGCATGGTGGTGCTGGGTCGTGTAGACTAGGAAAACGTAGCATATGCATGCGTGGTGAGATGAGCGAGATTTCAGATGAAATGTACGGGGTCAAATGGTTAAGGCGTATACACACCTTGATTTTGAATCTATATTGACTCACTGTCCACCTGATTCGATTATTGATTTATAAAAACTGTATTCAGTCTCTGCTCACAACAGTTGCCCTAAGACACAGAATAACAAGCAATATAATACATTTAATAAAATTATAAATCTATATTATGAATGTGCTTATGAATGAACAAATGAGGCAGCCTATTATGAATAAATACAAAGAAATGAATGAAAGAACACGGTGGAATTATTATATCAAAATTGGAATAAAAATGAAATGAAAGTAAGTGGAGATTAATAAAAATGTGAATATGGATTGTGTTATAGTGAAATACGGAAAATGTGAATGTACATGATTTTTACAGTGAGTGATGGAAGGTGATTAAATCAATGATTGGCCATAAAGTCGATTTCTAAGAATTGGAACTGAGTCGCGATTGATACTTATGACTATATCAGAAATTATCCCTGAAATTTCCCAATAATTGAAATAATCTTCAACCAGCTTTGGGATCTATAGGATTTTCTATAGTTTTAAGAACTGATTTTTCCTACATGTTGTATCTTCTAATAGTTATTTTCATAGTTCCCGTTTTTCCGCCCTTTAAACGAAGTATGAAGAACTATATAATTTCTCAGCCTTATAACCAGATTGTCGTCAAGAGATTCACCTGAATTATTTCGACAGAATCATAAGAATAATATCGACCTGTTTATAACATCATCATAGAACCTCACCACTTTTCTCGAGAACCGGAATTCAAATATCCGTTTCCTTTCCATTATACCGCTTCAACCCTCACCATCGTGTGAACAACAAATTATATCAGTAACAGAAATTATCAATTGGGTGACCAATCGATGTATGATGTGAAGTTTGACATTCGGATGACGTGGCTGTTTAACTGTTTTATCTGCAAGACTTGTCATATTATGCTGTACTTTTTCATCTTTAATTCAATTATACCATGTCGTATTGTTAATTACTAGGAAAACGCGTTATGTGTTTCCGCTTTGATGGATGAGCGAATAAAAAAAATGAAGTAATTAAATGAATAAAAATCGCTTTTTAAAATTTTTTACTCCGAAACGTCACATCCGATTATTGTAAAAGTCCGTAATAATGTGTATTATTATGTTGTTCGAGTTCTGTGAAAATTTGAAAAATTTCGGAGAACATTCACTTTGTCATTTTTTCCGCCTGGCTTATTCATATGGGTTTTTTGAAAACTTCAAAATGATTTATCTCAAGAATTGTTGAACTGATTTTGCCTCAAAACTATACAGCATCAAGTCAGATAAGGATTCATGTGTATGCCAAGTTTCATCATTATCTGAATTTCTGTTTGACCTGTAGAGCGCGAACAAAAAAACAAAAAAAACAAAAACACAAAAAAAAATACATTCGATTTTTCAAGTGCAGTGAAATTGAGTCTTCGCTACGCTCATCCAATGAATGATGTGAAGATCGGCTAAACAGGGCTAAATTGACAACGAGTATGAATACTGCAAATTATTTCAACCATGGACTATATTATGATCAAATTTCATGAAATTATTGCCCAAATATTTATATACATATATTCAACTATTTAACTACTGAACTGATTCTTTAAACATGTATATTTTATGTAGGCCTATATGTAGGGCCTACAAGTGTTTCACTGAATAAATAAATAGATAATAATAATAATGATAATGATAATAATAATTATTATTATTATGAAATTTGTATTCTTGATGTATAATGATATATTAATTTTTCAATTTCATGTCCACATAAATATATATATATATATATATATATATATATATATATATATATATATATATATATATATATGTATATATATATATATATATATATATATATATATATATATATATATATATATACATATATATATATATATATATATATATATATATATATATATATATATATGTATATATATATATATATATATATATATATATATATATATATATATATATATATATATATATATATATACATATATATATATATATATATATATATATATATATATATATATATATATATATATATATATATATATATATATATATATATATATATATATACATATATTCGATTTTGTATTCCTTGACTATTGAAAAGTTTTCATTTATTTTTTCCTTGTATAATTTGAGAGTTGTGAAAACAGAAATAGATGATAGACACATGTTGTATTTCAAGTAAGCCTAACCCTTGATTCACAAGACAGTGAAAAGAAGTAAACAATTAGTGAACTTGTTTCATTGTTTCATGATATAAACCCGATTTTTGTCCAAGCTACAATTATTTCATCTCCCATCCCACAGATAAGCCTTTTTGGCTTTGTGGAAGAGCGTATTGATTAATCTTGTATGTATGTATTATTTGAATCTAATGAAAAAAAAATCTATGGCCCTACAGTAGCCATCATCTCTCGGGTTTGGAAATGACAATGAATAAATAAATATAATACTGATGCTGTGTGTATGTACTGATGGTTGCGTACACCAATGCTATGTGTATTGCTAATTGCATAAAGCTAATGTTGTGTGTATTGCTGGTTGCATAAAACTGATGTCGTGTGTATTGCTAGTTGCATACAACCAATGTTGTGTGTATTGCTAGTTGCATAAAACCAATGTTGTGTGTATTGCTGGTTGCAGGGCATCCTCGTGCAGGAGGTGGACGAGGGACAGCCGTGCATGAACTGTGACGACGACAAGTGTCCGGGGTTCACACCTCATCAGTGGAGGTTCGTACAACACACCTCTTACAACCACCTCATCCCCGTGACACAAAGTAGGGTCCTATAGGTATACAATTGTCCTAGGCACTGGATCCTTATTCTCGAGATTATGAGATCATGAGATGAGATTATTTAGGTGGAATTCTGGTAATCTCACTGAAAATGGCTGATTGGTATTCTCGAAACACTAATTTCACATTTCATTCATTCCACTTTTCACTTGAAAATCTCACCACCCATTTGATTAGTGAAATGTCAAAGTGAGTTGTGAAATATTGTGCATAGCACTCGAGATTGCTTTGCATTACTGCCACTAGGATAATTAACTATAGGGAAGGCAGTGCATCCTATTTGTTTACATTTGCATGGGCTGCTATTGGCTATAATCTGATAGCCTCCTGAAGGGTATCTCTCATATAATGAAAACAATTTCATTTTATATTTCACGATTTTTAAACTCGGGAATAGCAAACGGTGAGAAGTGAGATGAGATGAGTGAAATGAGATAATAATCTCATTTCACTCATCTCATCTCATAATCTCATAATCTCGAGAATAAGGGTCCAGAACCGTGTCAAGATATTTTGCGCCTCTAGCCCTCTATAGGCTCGACAATGTTTGCCTCCCCCCTCTCCATTTACTTATAGACGTAAGCAGTTTACCATGTATATACCTTCATTGATCCCCGACTCCAAAGTGTACACGACGACAATCAATATAAAAAAGATGGAAAAATATAATTAAATACATAGGGATACATAAACACATAGCCTACATTTTAATGAGGATTTTTTGAGCATTGTTGTTTAACGCTCTCTTTATTCGCGAGGTGACATCTCACAATACGAATGTATATAATATTAAGGCCTAGTATTACCACGGCCAGTTAGTATTTATCTGAGAGTTGGTGAAAACAAATACCACAGGTAACCATGGTGATAACATGTTTGAACTGCCAGATAAAGGCTAACTGGACTTCGTAATACCGGGCCTAAATGTACTTCTCTCTGAGTAAATATACAACTCCTCAAGACGATGTATTTTTCGATTTCATTAAGCTGAAGAAAATTTGACGTACCGTAGATATTTGGCGCCCTGGGCCCGGGCCGCGTGGGCCTGTGCCTTAATTAACACGGCCCTGCTTATTCCAGGTTGAACCCAAAATGTCTAGAGACGATAAAGTTTACCATCCACAGTTAAAAACTACAATATAATTCAAATGAAGGATTCAACTGGAAGATAATTTTTCTTCGATTTAATCCGTTCTAGACGTAATTGTTGTCCTTTTATAAGAACTCTGGTGACATTTTCGTATGCAGTGTTTGAGGGTTGTGACTATAGCTAGGATCAACTGTGTATAGGGTTGGTTTGAACTGAGGTTCATGTCTACAGAGTCCAATTGCAAGGTATATCCATCTTTTTTAAATTTCATATTGGTTTTAACGACGCACTGTACTGATGACTACGATCTATTGGCGTCGGTGAATGATATATGAGATGGTGGGATGATGAAATGAAAGTTTATTTCATTACGTGTTTTGGATAGTGGGAAGGAGTCGGTCGTGGCCTGTTGTTAAGGAACCATCCCAGTATTAACCTGAGCGACTTAGGGAGACCACGAAACACCCAGCTATCAGGATGGTCGACCATGGCGGGAATCGAACCCCGGTCTCCTGAATGACAGTGCAGTGTTATAACCACGCGACTACTTGTGTCAGTGGTATATTTGCTGTCTAATTCAAAGTCACAATATACAATGCCCAAACTGGAAGATGAATTTTATCTTTCAGTTTTAAATTCTTTGGACATTAAGAGCCCGCATCTTAGCTGAGCATGTTTCTCTTCGAAATGCTCTACCCAAGTTCGATGTGCGTTTAAAAGTTTGATTGTGGGTTAAAAGGTGAAAAAAGGACAATATTGGAAGAGTTCCAGTAACTACCGCTAGATGGGGGAGTTTTTCATTTCATAATTTGGACAAAATCTGGTTACATTACACATTTTGGCCAAGGAAATTGAGAAAACTGTAGAATGAAAAGTGAATCAGAATTTCTAATATTGATGAGCAAAGTTAAACTTGAGGATATGCGTTTGTAATTTATGTCTACTATAATTCGGTAACCGGGAATTAAGCAATGAAAAACATCAAATTGGGCACATTTTGATTCAATTATTGCTCCATAATAAAATTATTCTTCAATTTTCGATTATGCATATCTAATTGTGAGAGTATTGTTTATTCATTGCATTTTACTGCAAGTCCGTAATGTTTGTAGTTCTTGAGATATTTGTGGCCAAAGTGCACCCTGTAAATCTGTCTAAGATGCGGGCTCTTAATCGTTGGTTCAATCATAGAACTTGTCCCAATGAATGGTGTTGTCTTATAAATTAATATTTTTTTTTATTTTTTTGGGGGGTTTTTAACGACGCACTGTAATGATTACTAAGATCTATTGGCGTCGGATGAATGATTAATGAGATGATGGGATGATGAGATGAAGGTTTTTATGGGTAGTGGGAAGGATAGTAGGAAGGAAGCGGTCGTGGCCTATATTGTAGGAACCATCCCGGCATTAGCCTAGACTACAGAGGGAAACCACGAAAAACCCCTGTAAAGATGGACGGTGGCGGGGATCGAACCGGGTCCGATATGTCCCTTCACCTCCCGGGTCACATGGAGCAAGTGTGTTAACCACTCAGCTACCTGTGCCGGTTTAATATTTCTATTTTCTATTTTGCATACATTTATAAAAAGTACAATTATGACATGAGTAGGCCTTTATTTCTTTATTTGACAGTAATGGACAGAATTTTATATATTCTTGTCAGTTTCTCAAAAACTCTTTCAAGTATACAGTGTTCCTCGACTGTTTCTTTTATTCTGTCCATCCTTACGTTTGTTTTCCTTCACGTCAGCGTCTGGCTTTTTACAGCACACACTTGACTATAGCTGTATACCCACGATCGTTGATTGAATCTCAGATTGCTTGCGAGATCTCACAGGGGTTGCAAGTGATTGTAGCAGGGTTGAGGGGTTGAAAGGGTTGAAAGTGATGGCAGATTGAAAAAGAAAACGAGGTTTATTGGTCTCGCTTGACCGTTTATTTCGAAACCTTTTTTTAACACCGCTACTGAAATCTGTTTCATGTTTGGTCCCTACGGGATGCTGTCTCGATATACCTTGGTGATGATGATTATTGTTTGCTTAACGACCCCACCGACAGCTAGGTTATACGGGGGTACGAATGAGCAGGTGATTATAAAACTATGAAGTGATGATGGGTGATAGGAATTAAAATAAACATGCCTTATGCGGGACTCGAACACACGCCCAACGGTGACTTCAGTTTCTGAAGCGGTGTCTCAACTGACCGAGCTACCGAGGGTGATTCGATACCTGGATAAACGATAAGTATGTCGATACTTTGGTTCTCACAAATGTCGTCTGTCGTTCAATTTTTGTACTGTAAGTGATCGTACAAGCCTATTAAACATTTTATAATTCAATGAAATTGATGGCAGTCTTTGGTAGTATGTTTTTCTTTGAAAAGTACGAATTCATTTCCATGTATTTATATTGGGTTCAATGAATTCAATTTCAATTATTTATCACTTTACTAGGCAAACTATGTGTTGCCGCGTTGATGGATGAGCTGGAACATACAACTTATCTTTGGATTGGTTATTATATATTTATATACACCTTGAGATCCAAACCATTACATCACTGCCATCTTTATTTACATGAAGGTTTTGTTTCAATCGTTTACAATTAAGTGGTGTCACCTGTGGCTTGGATTTAATAAGTATATTAATAGCTTTGAATGATTCATAAAAATTACATTATATATTTTTTTACATCAAAACGGCTGATCCGATTTGAATGAAAGTTCGGAATAATGTGTATAATTATCAGATTAAAATTCTCTGAGGATTTGAATTCTCTCAGATGAAATATTTTTCCTAATTTTTTTTCTATGGGCCATTCTTACGGGATTTTTGAAAACTTTGAAATGAGTTTTCTCAGAAGTGGTTCAACCGATCGCGCCTCAAAAGTATACAGTATCGAATTAGATAATGATACTTGTGTGTGCCAAGTTTCAACTAATTTTGAATTTTCGTCTGACCTGTGGAGCGCGAAAAAAAAAAAAAAGTACTTTTTTTCGGGTATGGTGAAATTGAGCCTTCGCTTCGCTCATCCAATTACTCATGACCATTACAGCAGTGTAAACAGTGTGAACATACATCATAATAACATAATTACAACGTATAGAAATGTCTCCAATAATTCTGAAATATGCTGACTCAACTACGTACTGTACTGGTAACCAACGTCTTTTGACGACGGTATAGACGATGAATGGAATCTTGGGAGGATAAAATGAACGGTTATCTCAGTAATGACCTGAACGACTGAGGAAAACTACGAGAATCTCTTCTGAGGTTGGTTGACCTTGGCGGGAATCAAAGCTCGGTCTCCTGAATGTCGGTTCGTTTACGTTAATTCAATACAATTCCCAGTAACAATGTTTGAATGATTTAATGTTTCACTTTTTTCATCTTTGACATCGAACATTTGATACAAAATCATTGTTCCTTCAATAAGGTTATGGATGGAGGTAGGATCGTTCGGACGGGGCACCACAATGGCGATCTTAACACCAAAAAAATAATTATTAATACAAGATGACTCATCCAACAAACAATAAATCTCAATGTAATAATTTCGGGAATAGTCAACAATTCAAACATGCATCGGAAAAAAAAAATCTTCAATCTTCTCGTATTATCTGAATATTTTTTTCTTTTAATACCTCGTTCACATTATAGAATTTAACTAGGCCTACAGTTAAGTAGATAACGTTAGTTAAGTTATAATATGAACGGAACTTGGTTAGTAGTTAACTCTAGTTATGTCTTGACTAAGTTTCTAGAACTCAGTTGGCTTAACTGCGATCAAAATTCACCGCCTTCTCAAAGAGCAACATCATTCGTATCGTCACATTGTTGGTTCAAAGCAAGGCCCTCTATATTATTTACATAATTTGAATTATATAGTATGCTTTGTTCAAAAACAAGGCGAGATAATGGCTAGGTATCTTCAGAA
Organism: Brachyptera risi; assembly: GCA_964007535.1. NCBI lineage: Eukaryota > Metazoa > Arthropoda > Insecta > Plecoptera > Taeniopterygidae > Brachyptera > Brachyptera risi. The sequence continues at coordinate 16,565,914 of OZ023336.1, forward strand.
AGTCTGTACATCTATAAATGCAATTTAAAAATTAACAGTAATCGAACAGGAAGATGGCAGTGCATGACGTCACTAACAACCATTTTCATCGCTGTCAGTGTGAACACTTTACTTTACCTCAGTTAAGAACGGTGTCAATATCATCCATTAACTGCAGTTAGCTTAACTGCAGTTAGTGATCCTAGTGTGAACGAGGTATACGAATTCTTCTTTTTTTTCTCTGTCAGCATATATTCATTATATAATATCATTGATTTTTGTTCCCATTTTTTTTTCATATTTATTCATTTTTTACCATCCATTAATTTATTAATTTATTCGTTTATCCATTCAGTTTTGTTTGTTTCTCTTCTATATAGGCCTATACGTCAATATTTCAATTGAATTTACTGAAAAACAATATTTCTATTAAAATCCACTTATAATGTGAAACGTGTGTGTCAAACCTGTTGATAGTGTATTGCCTATCACTTGTTATTTTGGAGTTTGTGATGCGGGACTGCCTAGTCAGGCTATTGCAGGCGTCCCGCTCGACCCTCGGCTCGAAGCACCCGACCGTTAGTGCTGGTGGATGGCGAACTCGGAACACCCAGCTCTGTCAAGACGGACGTAAAGAGATAGTAGATCCGATTAGTCATCTCTTAAAAAGTGTACACTAAATATAATGAAACTACAGTTGATCTAATAATAAGTTTTTACCGCGAATTTACACATCAAGGTGAACTCAAAGAAGTGTTCAGTTCAGTTCAGATTTCAGACAGGGCCACATGTGAGGTAGTATTCATCATTAGTCAGTTATAACTCCGCATTTTCTTTGATATTCAAGCCAAAATAATTGATCGAAATTAAAAACAAACTAGTGTTCAATCCGAGTCTACATTCTATTAGTGAATGAATAAGTGAATGAATGAATGAATGAATGAATGAATGAATGAATGAATGAATGAATGAATGAATGAATGAATGAATGAATGAATGAATGAATGAATGTATGGGGTCACTGCAAGTGAACGTCGTGGTCATTGTACGCTGAAATCAATATTGCTGATGAAATAAATTGATTGATTAATTAATTGATGAACTGATTTATCTGCCATTACAATTTAATTGATATTGAGTCAATATGCCATAATTTTTGGTACCGGTACTTATGTATTTTTTGCTCATATATTTTCTTCTTCGTCGTTCAGATTTTTCTTCAAATCGTCGCCTTTTCCATCGTTCTCGTCTTTCCTCGTTTATACCGTATCATGTTCATTACTCTGTTCAACGTATTGATTGATTGGTTTCAAAGAGTGTTTAAGTTTTGCTGCTGTCGGCCGACGAGAAGATATCGAGTGTTGACGCGAGGAGACTGTCGAGTGACGTCACGAAACAGCCCCCCCCCCCTCCCCCGCCTACCTTGTGGGGGTCCATCACCGGAGATGTCAGAAGTTAAATGGTGAGGTTTTGAGTTCCTTGTAAATACTGTACAGGCGCGACGTCAGCTAATGGTGCTACAAGCTTGCGTGGGGGGAGGGGGAGGGGAGGGAGGGGGGGGGGGGAACTATTAATTAAAGGTCATCACAACCTTGGAACAAGATTTTAACGAATAATGACTGTATTGATTTATTGTATTCATATTGGGATTATCTACACACTGTAGGGTCTACTGATGAGTGCGATCTATCGGCGTCGGTGAATGATATATGAGATGGTGAGATGATGAGATGAAAGGTTATTTTACCAGGAGTTTTTGGATGGTGGGAATGAGTCGGTCGTGGCGTGTTGTTAAGGAATCATCCAGTCTTGACCTGAACGACAGAGGGAAACCACGAAAAACCCCCGTCAGGATAGTCGACCATGGCGGGAATCGAACCCCGGTCTGCTGAATAACGGTTCAGTGGTATCAACCACTCGTCCCAGTCACTATAGGTTTTTCTGCATTGTTGCAAAGAATTGACCAATTGAATTGACTAATTGAATTGACCAATTGAATTGACCAATTGAATTGACCAATTGAGTTGACCAATTGAATTGACCAATAACTCTCCTTGTTCCCTCCTCACGGCGCTGTTGCTATGGCAATCATTGTTAGTCACGTGTTCCTCTCACGATTTCTACACCTCAAATCACGAGTCTCGTCTCATTGCAACTCCATCGTGCAGCAGTGGAATTCTCGATAGTATATTGTCGATCGAGTTCGAGTTATTTTCGTCGACAACTAGCTCTTATATCGATATCTTCACCTTGCGTGATTCTCTATGGCAACTTGACGATCTCGATCGACCAATCTTCTCGACTCGACAAGACCCTGTCGTTGACTGTGGTCGATGTCGAGAACTGTCCAGTTCAGAAGAAGATGGCCGCGGGTTTTTTCTTTTCAATTATTCCAAACAAAGATGAACCGCCATTCTACCGTTTTCACTTCTGAAATAGTATGATTTAGTACCGTTTATATCTTTCATCCACAACCTTGATTGGGCAACAATGATTTTATACTAGGAAAACGCGGGATGCGCGTTGTGAGATGAGCTTAGAAGTATGGCAATCTAGAATGAAAAATAATTTGTCAGCTCAATTTACATCTACAAACCTTGACTCACTTCAAACGTTCAAAAACCTCACCTGCAACTTGTTGATATTTATAGTAACCTGCAACCTGTCGCATAAACACTTCGCAAAACCAATTGATCCAAATATTCAATAAAATGTACACGTTTATTGCGTTTTCTTCATAATTTCTCATTCGATTGTTGTGAAAATTTCTGAAAAGCGGTGAAATAGTATTTTTCATATTCTTTGAGAATTTGAGAGCTTTTGAAAAATTCTTGTTTTTCAAGTATTTTTCCTCCGGGTTATTCTTATGAGGATTTTCCAAACTTTCCGATTATTTTCCGGAAAAACGTTCCGACCGATTCCTCTGAATAACAATCCCAATCTATTCTGGTATGACACCAACGTTAAGAAAAAGTTTCAAGTTGATTGATTCATTTCTCTGACCTGTATGCCGCTTACATAATTACAAAAAAAAAAAAAAAAAAAAAAAAAAAACATAAAAACGAAGCCCATTTCTTTTCAGGGTGTGAAATGGAAAGCTTCGCTACGCTCATCTAATCAGTTTCGATGTTATTTAAAAAAAAAAAAAGTTTATATGTTTCAAATGATCGTTTTAATCCAAGTCATTGTATACCGCATTTTCCGCATTGTACCATCATTTTGACAGCTAAAATTTAAGATTAGGTTTGTTAATGTTCTTGCATTCGTGTATATATAGTAGGCCTATACACAGCCTGCAATGTCGCGCCGGCGCACTGGCGCTTCGTGAAACAGTGGAACTATACAAAGACCTTCTATTGGCCTCCAAAAAACATCATATGACGTATACAATGACGTATTTGTCGATTCCAAACTTATCAACATGCGCTATAACTATCGAGATCGTGTGGTGTAGAGAATAGACGTAAGTTGCCGATCTTTAGAATTCCCGATCGGGATTGCTATCGACCGCATCTCTAGGGTTCAACGACGCACTATAATGATACCCAAGATATATTGGCGTCGGATGAATGATTAATGAGAAGATGGTGAGATGAAGGTTTTGTTGGTAATGGGTATATAGGGTATTGGGATGGAAGCGGTCGTGGCTTATATTGTGTGTAGGAACCACCCCAGCATTACCCTAGACTGCAGGACCCTTACCTAATAAATGTCGTGCTAGTGTTAGCTGGCTCCATGAGGCCAAGACTTTGATTGGTCAGTATCTCCCAGGGGAGCTTCCTGTCATGGCAACATGTCTGGTCTCTGTGTATTTCCATTGTTGTTAGCACAAAATCCTAGCCCTGCTTGTGAGGTGAGCTACGAAATGTGATGAATTATTCAGTCCAAGAGACCGTGAATTTGTTTTCATGATATATTGTCATTGTTGGTAGCTTTTTTAGTGAACATTAACCAATGGGCATCCTAGTCTCTTGGAGCTAGCTAGTACTAGCACGACATTTATTAGGTAAGGGTCCAGGAAGAAACCACGAAAAACCCCAAGCGGTGCATTCCAGTACAATATAAACCCGGTCTCAACTTAGACCCAAGGTTTGAGGTGATTATGTGACCATGCTGTTAGTACTGGATGATAATACAGCTTTTCTAGTGTTTTTTCGGTATTATCTTTCAAAACAATTTTGAATTTGAATTTGAATTGTTATTATAGTTTAATTTTAAAGTTTCGAATGATTATTTATATACCTTTATTTGAATTGACACGTCTGTTTGATTTGTCTATCTAATATGTATGTTCCACAGATGAGCCTCTGGCTTTGTGGGAATTACTTATGGTGTCAATTATGAGCTTATATACTTTAAGGGGACATTGTAAGCCAAAAATTGTTTTTTTCACTTTTTTTTATATATTTTAAAATAATTTAGTCCATTCTCAACTGATCATAGGAAGATTCGTTTTGAAAACCCAAATAGTTTGATTACAATTGAATATTTAGTAATGCATGAAAACATCTCAATATCATAGCATGCCAGATTCTATTGTTGTTTTAACTGTTTTGAAATAAATCCAAGAAACATCATTTTCAAGTGCATTTATCTTGGAATTCAATATTTTCTCACTAATGTACCTTTTTCTCAAAAACTGTTGGAGCTAGACCCTTGAAATTTTTTCTGTATGTTTGTACATATGTACTACATATGTGGACAGGATTTTTTCAACTCTACAACAAATACATGGTATTGAAAAAAATTAAAACAAGTTGAAAAATGTAGCAAATTTTGGAGCATTGTTGAAAATTGCATTGTTGTCAGCATTGT
>OZ023336.1:16575707-16607707 GCA_964007535.1 Brachyptera risi
ACATTGTAGTAATCACTGTTTTTTATACCTCATATAGTCTGTCGCGATTATTGTGATCAAATGTTATAAACTTCTGTCAAGTGACGTCACTCATTGTTGTAAAAGACAGACAACAAAGTTTACCAATTGATATTTACCAACCACAATTTTTGACAGTTTCCACCAGTTCGATGTGTTGTTATGGTAACGATTGTTAGTCTTTTGTTACTTGAAAAAAGCGTATTTTTGTGTTTACGTATCGGTGCAACTGTCAGTCCATTATTGGTCTAGTGTATTGTTTTTTAGTACGCGTTAATTTTACATTGTCATTAAAGTGTTATCTTTCATTGAGTTCATTATTGTGCTCACATTTCAACCCATTCAGTACATTGTTGTTGCCACGTGTGTTAGCTCTGGTTGCTAGCTGTGTGTTAGTGCAATGTTGTGATTATTCAGTGTCAACTCTTTGTGCAGTGACCACGTGATATCAGCTGTCATCAGCTGTCAGTGACGAGCCAGCTGTCAGCTGTGAAGTGTGAAGTTACACTGACAGCTGCTGTCAATGTGCTGTTGAAATATCGAGGCATTTTGTTGTGAAGAATTTCATGTCGGCCGAGGTTTACTACCTAAAAATGTATTAAGGAAGTATAAATATTGAGAAAAAACTTCACGCTTCGATTAAACTAGATTCACAATTAAAGGTAGGTCATAAAATTGTAATTTTTATCTGTTGTAGGCCGACTGGTGAGAAAGAAAGTTGGCAAAATTGAGCGAAATTGTTGTAGCAAAATACTATTTACTTGTATCCACAAAAGATGAAGGTTGTCTACCAACGCAACTGGATGAATACTTGAATAGAAACTTTGTTAAGAGTCGATGAGAGTCGAAATAGCGAAATATCAGTTTTTTGGTGATAACTTTTGAACGATATGAGATATCGAAATTCTAACACGCGAGAAACACAGATAATTATAATAGTTTCAAGTTGGTATATAAATTATAACTATTTGAATCATGTCGCATAACTGTCAAGCGTATACAGTTATGCAACGTGACTTGAATAGTTATAACTTATATCATCTTGAAGCTATTCAAATTATTTGTGTTTCTTCACGTATTAGAATTTCGATATCTCATATCGTTCAAAAGTTATCACCAAAAAACTGATATTTCTCTAAATCGACTACCATCGACTCTTATAATTCCATAACCTCGCGCTGCGTCTTCGAGTATTTAAGAGGCTTCTTTACATCTCACATCCCATGAGTAAAACCTATAGTAAAACCTATAGTAAAACCTATAGTAAAACCTATAGTAAAACCTATAGGGGGATGTAAAAAGCGTCAATACAGGCCTTTGGCTCCCAACACATGGTGGGTAAACGGTTGAACCAATCAGTCTGATTATTTTTGCAATAAAACAACAATGAGTATATCTGTGGCTCTACGTTCAGTAAAAATCATAATTCTATTTCATATTACTCTGAAAAAATGTAAAAACAATGAAAAATAGGTGGAAACATGTTCATTTTTGACAATTATTTTGAAAGGGTTGAAAACATACTACGCACTAAAGCTCTTCGTACGAGCACGTATTGAATACCAGTGATCATCTAACCGAAAACTGTAAGTCGATATGATGATTGGTTTTCCGTTGCCAACTTGGGCCCCGAACTTCTGCAATCAAGCCGGTAGGCAAGGTGTAAGCGGTCTCTTAAGACTTTTGAAAGATGTAGTTGTGCGTGAAGCTCGTCAAATCGTAGTACCTTGAAAATACTATAGTTATATAATCATATAACGGTGATATTTATAGCCTGTGTTATGTTGGTAGACAGCCTTCTTCTTCCATTGCTTGTGGATATCAAGTATTGTAACTATTGTCGATGAAGAGAAATGACAGTTTTTTGGTGACAACTTTTGAACGCTTCAAGATAACAGAATTCTAGTCCAGTACAGACACATATATCCTTAATACTTTCAGGATGGTGTGAATTGAATATCGAATAATTTTCTCAGGTATAGGCCTACAGTTGAAAGAATACATTTTCTAGAATTTTATTTGGAGATTTATTTTATTATTTTATTTTATTTTATTTTATTTTTTATTTTATTTGGATTTATTTGGATTTATTAGACTCCAAGGCATAAATGTATCTCACATCATTTTGAAGGTAGTGGAGATATTTGAGTTTCTCCTGTATTGGAATAATTTTATGGCGTCCTATGGCGTTTAAAAGTTATCTACAATAAGCTGATATTTCGCTAAATCGAATCCTATGAAGTCTCAAGTATAGGCCTATACCGGTGATTTGTGACGACGCAGAAATAAACCAGAATATGCTTTATTGTGACGCGTGAATTTATCGAGAGTGAAAACTCTCTAATTTACTCTCCTTGGGACTTTGATTCTCGGGAAAGACAACAAAACTAAGAAGTTTCGAATTGTACCTCGTATATACGTCGATTGTCTATGGGTATAACTGCATGTGTAATTTACAAAGCGTTTACGAAGAGAGCTGGGTTAAAACAATTCGCACGGGTAACCAAGGTGATAACAACACTTATTGCCCGTTAAACTGACGGTTAGAGCTCTTGCCAGTTCGAACAATCCGGCCGAAGTTATACAAAGTGACGAAAGTGACGATCGATTAACGACAACCATCGGAATGAATCGATGATATATTTATTTTAATTATGTAAAATTCATTAATTGAATTGATGAAATTCGATGAACAGTTTTTTAATTAATTATATAGGCCCTAAATATGGAGGAAATTGTGATGAAATCAATGTCGTCATTGAACTGTGTCGACACCAAAGACAAAAAGTGTGTATAGACATAAATATTTATTTACATTAATACATACACTTTACATACATACATTTACATACATACATAAATACATACATTTTATCAGGCAGTGAGGAAGTTGTTGTGGGATGAAAGATTTCCAAAAGTCTGTAAATTGATGATGTACAAGATGTATTTCCTGCCAATTCTAACGTACGGGGCAGTAACGTGGTCGGCGGGTATTATGGAATTGAACCAGCTGCAGGCAGCTGAGATGAAGTTCTTGAGGAGTGTGAAGGGGATTACGAGGATGGATAAAGTTCGAAGTAAGCAGATAAGAAGTGAGCTAGGAGTAGAGAGATTAGGGTTCAAATTGGGAAGAGAGAGGCTTAGGTGGTTCGGTCATATGAAGAGGATGGGAACCGAGAGAATACCAAAGCGGGTATTCGAGGCGGCTACAGTGGGAACACGGAGAGTGGGACGACCGAGAGAGAGGTGGATTGGGCTGATTAAGGAGGATGTACTGATGAGAGGAGGAAGGTGGAAGGAGTTAGAGGCAGAACGTCAGTGGGAGGACAGAATAAAATGGAAGGAATTGGTGGAACAATTGGAAGTGGAAGAAGAGGAGGAGGAAGATGAGGAGGAAATGCCAGGCGTGGCCAACCGATTTCCAGGAGTCCTGCGGCCCTAGTGATGGTGGAAATACCCACCCCCTGACCCAGTGTTTCAGTTGGAACCAGGGACGGATTATATATATATATATATATATATATATATATATATATATATATATATATATATATATATATATATATATATATATATATATATATATATATATATATATATATATATATATTATATAGTAATTCATAATGGTCTAGGAATAAAAAAACATACACTTCTATTTGCCCAGACTATAAAATAATAAAAAACATATGATACAAAATAATTGAATAACTGATGGATATTCGAACAGATATAGAATTGAAATGGAGTTAAAATAATTCTGTAACGATAGCATGAAAAAATGATGATACAAATTAATAGAAGAAATGAACAAAATGATTGTAAGCGTTGATACATAATAGTTAGTTGTATAGATGGCTCATAAATAACCGTTCCAACTTCCAAGTTCTAAGTATTCTAAGTGATGAATACCTTTACAATAGTTCAATTTGTGTCCCACGTGGTCTGAAACAATTATAAAGATTCAATGTACATCGTTTCCATCATCTACGATTTATTACGAGTTATTACATTCCTTGTGTATACGAATTTATCTACACCAGCCAAGCCGCTGAAACTACACTAACTAACTTACTACATCAGCTGCTATCCAAACCGAAGTGTAATTTAAATGTACTTACAATCATAAGTGTATGTAAAAACGTCCATTGATGCCAATTCAGTTGGCCAACGTTTCAACTCGACTCGAGATCTCCAAGAAGCATTCATTCGTTGTCCACGATAACATCATTTTACATATTTTTCACATAGATTTGTTATGATTTCTCAAGAGTGATTAACAAATAGCGTACATAAATAACTCTTACGCCTCAAAATAACGTCTCGTCGTTAACTGGTCGTTAAATTGAGTATACTATACTGAAAACTTGACCAACTCTTCAACGTTTTTCTTCGAAAATATTTCATCATATTCATGACCTGGCACATCTTACTAAAAATTGAATATAGGCTTCAAATAAAAAATGATATGTTGATGACAATATATGTGCCACTATAATCTATATAATAATTTAGTAACTTGTGTTGTAAATGTGGTATCGTTTATAAAAAATATATTTTTAATAATTATTGATTATTGTTCAATTGTTATTTTGATCAATAGTTTTTCGAGAAAAATCGACGCATGATGATTCTATAACCATCCCGATTTATTGAAATATGTTGAATACAGTACTGAAAACAAATTATAAATGTATAGCAATCAATAAACTAGGAAAACGCTATATACGCGTTGTTAGACGAGCGTAAAGTAATAGTATGTCGACTTCTTTGACAAACTTTTGCCTAAATTCACCAATTGGGTAACATTTTAGTTATAAATGGGTAAAAACGGCTTCGAGTGGTACCAATTTAGCACATTTCATGTTTTTTCTTCAAAATAGCACACCCGATCAAGCTGAGAATTTCCAGAAATGTGTATCAATATGTAATTCAACTCCACACAAAAGTTCAATTTTTTTGAAAATAAAAATTTTTCAATTTTTTTTTCGCCGTATTATTCTAATGAGTATTTTTGAAATTTCTAAAATTCATAAAAATAAAAGTTACCAACCGATAATACCACGAAACTATGCAGATCTAAGCTAGATGAAGAAGCATAATGGAAAAAAGTTTAAAGTTGATAGCTGAAGCCGTTTGACCTGTGGAGAACCGACAAAAAAACATAAAAAAACACCATAAAAACGAACACCAATTTTTTGCAGTATGTCAAATTGAATCCTCGCTAAAGCTCGTCTAATAAGGACATCACAATCCTGAAACTGGATTTCAATTAATAACGACGATATTTTTTCCTTAATTTTAGAGAAAACCAGAAATCATATTCTCAATTTCAGAAATTATAATTACATTTGTTTTTTTAAGAGACCATGAGTCGTGACGTAGACATTACCGATTCTTTATAGAAACATAAACAGACTCGAGTAATGTCTACGTCACGGCTCAGAAAAATAGCCGGATCCAGGACCCCTATTCCTGAGATAAATGAGATGTGAGAAAAATAAAAGTTAGTGAGAAAACGATTATCTCACTTAAAATGGCCGATTGGTAATGGTAAATCGACCATTTTAAGTGAGATAATCGTTTTCTCACTCACTTTTATTCTTCTCACATCTCATTCATCTCAGGAATAGCCGGGTCCTGGAGGACAAATAAATAAATTAAAATTTCCGAAATTGAGATGATGATTTCTATTTTTCTCTAAAATTAGGGAAATAAATATCGATCGTCATAATTCGCTAGAATTTAGTTTCAGGGTCGTTATGTCGTGGAGACAGACTATCGGAAGAGGATAAGTCGTTCCCCTGATTCCCGCCAGGAAGCAGTGGGTGGGAGATGTTGGACCGAGTGTCCGGACGGCGGAAGCTGGATACATTAACGCCCCCGTCTCAACGTTTACAGTTTATATTGTTCCGGGAAAAGAATGGGAAGAACGGATGATGTACCTAGTAGTGTGTTGGTTCCTATACGGTGAGCTCCCACACAGTTACAGGCATACAACTTATGCATTTTATATTGGGTTTAACGACGCACTTTACTTGATGACTATGATCTATTGGCGTCGGTGAATGATATATGAGATGGTGAATGGTGAGATAAAAGGTTATTTCATTGTTTTTTTTTTTTTTTTGATAGAGGGAAGGAGTCGGTCGGGGCTTATTGATATAAGGAAAAAAAATGTAATGCAGTTAGCATGAAAAAGAGTGAAAAGAGTGATAGACGTATGGCAAAGTGGTTAATACACTGAACCGTTATTCAAGAGACTGTGGTTTCGATTTCCGCCATAGTCGTCTATCCTGACAGGTTTTTTTTCGTGGTTTCCCTCTGTCGTTCATGTCAATTTTGGGATGGTTCCTTGACAACAGGCTATACGACTGATTCCTTCTCAGCACCATCCAAAAACACGTAATAAAATAATCTTTCATCTCATCATACCATATATGATTCACCGACGCCAATAGATCGTAGTCATCAGTACAGTGCGTCGTTAAACTCGATATGAATGAATTTTTTTTTCATCCGCTGATAATGGACATTCATACATTTTCATGAACAGTATATACATAATAAATCACAGCAAATGAAACAACTACTACATCCACAGTATCCCACACAACTATAAAGTGTAGTTTATCTGTGGGTTAAACAGATTTTATGCTATCGGTCATATTGATAAACAAAATTAAATATGAACATAATTAAAAAAGAAACATGGTAATAACATTCCTAAGTAGAACGAAATGTTAAAACACGTAAGAGCGTGTGCTCTTGTGTGCGGACAAACATTAGTATGAATAAATATCTTAATTTTCCAAGATCATCTTTTCTCTCTACGAATTGAATAAAAATTATGTTTCCTGCGTGTTCTCGGTAAAGCAGTGCAAGTACTTCTGACGTCATAAAGGTGTTCGGTTTCACTTCGTATTGTTTATGTTCGCCACCCTGTAAAACACTCGACACTCGCACCTGTTGCTGACGTCGCGTGATTAGAGCATGACTAGAGCAGGAGCATGTTCCCCGTGGCTCAGGCAGTCGGAGCACTGCTTTAGAAGCTGGCGTCGAGTCGGGCGTGGGTTCGAGTCCCGCATAAGGCATGGTTCGGTATATATCCATTGCCGTTCATTCGTACCCCACATAACTTAGCTGTTGGTGATGTCTTTGATGTTTTATCGGAATTTTCAGCCTGCCAGATGCTGAAATATTTATATTTTCAGTTATATTTATATTTATTATTTTCGCAGATATAAATGATCATAAAACTTGAGCCGTGCAAGATATAAAATTGAAAAATATAGGCCTACATCAATACAAACAACATTTATATTAACTGCTAATGAGTCAAATACAATGATAAACAATTGTGGAAAGAGCCCGAAGATCACAATTGTATGTAACAGTAACACCCGATATTTTTGCCATCGATGTTTACGTCACTGATGTTCCGTTACGTACAAATACACGTAACATATAGGCCTATTGTGAATGTTTATTATGGATCGACAGTATTTTAGAAGATACTTCTTAGCATGCTATGAAGCAGTTTCACTACCATAACCAAACGGGAAGTCACTGCGATCGTTTCTATGTTTAGTTGACACTGAAAATGTTACGCTGTGGTGAACAATGAACACAGTATAGTATATTGGGCTTTTGGCTTCTAATCATGGGGAATTTCAAAGAACTCTAATTGTCAAAGCTCTGTTATATACAATCATTTTGTTACCTATAGAAACATTTGAACGTTTTTCAGTAAAGTTACGTTCACTAAAAAATCACGTCAGACCGTCACTTTTGAAACTGATAAAAATTGGTATAAATGAGCTATGTTTGTGAAGAAAATATCAAGCACAGGTCAAGTTTAAGATATTCAATTTTAAATTTTGAATTTTGAAAAATTGGATTTTGCAAATTTCATTACATTTCAAAATCTATTCGCGCTGTCTTTTAAAATTTATTTCGTATTAATTCGGTCAGCTTATTCAGATTCTCTAGAATATAGGTCAAAACAAATTTTGTCAGGGTTATCCAAGGGTCTTAAACGCCTCTTCATTTCATTTAATTTCATTTTATTTTCGTCCAATGAAGGATTTACAAGTATATCATTGAAAAAAAAAACAATAAATAAAATGTAGATCATATAAACAGTCACTTAAAAATACATAGGCCTAATCACTGAAAAATAAAAAAATTGTGAAATGCATAAAATTGTATACATTTATTATAAACTATAATGACAATCAACTATTAAAAGAGTCCAGCTTGAATATTAAAAGTTTTCGTCAATCCAACCTATTAATTAGACGAGCTTTAGCGAGGATTCAATTTGACATACTGAAAAAAATTGGTGTTCGTTTTTATGTTTTTATGTTTTTTTTTTTTTTTTTTTTTTGTTTTTATGTTTTTTTGTCGGTTCTCCACAGGTCAAACGGCTACAGCTATCAACTTCAAACTTTTTTTCGTCATGGTTCCTCATCTATCTTAGATCTGTATAGTTTTGTGGCATTATCGGGTGGTAACTTTTTTTTTATGAATTTTAGAAATTTCAAAAATCCCCATTAGAATAACCCGGAGGAAAATACTTGAAAAATCAAAATTTTTCAAGACCTCTCAAATTTCTGCCGAATATAAAGGAAACTATTAAGCACATTTTGAGAGATTTTCGCATCAATCGGATGAGAAATAACGAAGAAAACGCATTTATAAAGCATTTTCCCATCAATTTAGGCTATTACGGGAACCAATTAAATCTATAGCAACAAGTGTCACCAATTAATTCAAAACGATTGAAATGAATGAAGAGGAAGGCCGTGACATAACTGATTCTCGTAAGGTTTTTGAACGTTTGGAGTGATCCAAGGTCTGTAGATGTAGATTGGGTTGACAAATTATTTTTCATTCTAGATTTCTATACCCCTAAGCTCGTCTAACAACGCGCATCCCGCGTTTTCCTAGTTATAAACTATAATGACAATCAACTATTAAAAGAGTCCAGCTTGAATATTAAAAGTTCTCGTCAATCCAGACCTATTAATAAATAAGACACATTACTATTTTCCCCATAGCTCGTCTCATTTGTTTGGATAGTTTAAGAGAGTGGAACAGATTCTGGCAACCGTGCGTAGATTCTTCACGCAAACTGTTGGACCGAGCTGTCATAGCTCGTGTTTTATTGACTCGACTTATGTTCAAAACAGAGCAATGTAGACTATAGTTTGTTCTGATTGATTATGTATGGCATATCATGTATATATTTTCATATATTATGTATTTATATATTTTTTATATATTCATTAGACGAGCTTTAGCGAGGATTCAATTTGACATACTGAAAAAAAATTGGTGTTCGTTTTTATGTTTTTTTGTTTTGTTTGTTTGTTTTTATGTTTTTTTGTCGGTTCTCCACAGGTCAAACGGCTACAGCTATCAACTTCAAACCTTTTTTTTGTTATGGTTCCTCATCTAACTCAGATCTGTATAGTTTTGTGGCAATATCGGATCTTGACTTTTTTTTATGAATTTCAGAAATTTCAAAAATACCCATCAGAATAACACGGCGGAAAAAAGGGAAATATTTTTATTTAAAAAAAAAATATAGAATTTTGCGTGAAGTTGGGTTACATTATGATACACATTTATGAAAACTTTCAGCTTGATCGGGTGAGCCATATTGAAGAAAAGCCATGAAATATGCTAAATTGGTACCACTCGAAGCAGTTTTTACCCATTTCTGAATTAAATGTCACCCAATTGGCGAATGTAGGCAAAAGTTTGGCCATAAAAGTCGACATACTATTACTATCCTCTCGTCTAACAACGCATATATGGCGTTTTCCTAGTATAATGAATTCATTATGTATGATTTATTAGGGATTGACTAACCGACCTTCATTCTACTCTTCAGCGTATAATTTCTAATAGGTCTATTGCTTTTCAGTCGACACAAAAACAATGTGGAATACAAAATAATTTTATTGTAAAGCAATGTAGCAAATTGTAATATAATCGAAAATATAACTCAGCATATATCACATTTTTCTGTTTAGTTTATAAATAATTGTTTCAATTCTATAATAGAAAATATAGACCTATATGTACTTATATAGGTAATTGACGTAATACATGTCCGTTATATGCGAGATTTTATATATAGTAATATCATTTTATGTCAATTTAATTGATAATAATTAATTAGCGATGAAAATTAACTTGTCTGTTTTCTTTCTTTTTTTATTGTTCATTATCATGGTACATTTAACAGACAACGATTCAAAGTTTTTCTCAAGAGTAAATTCTAATTTTTTTTTTCTCCAGACTGGTAAAATCGCCCTTGTGGTGCCCGATCATACTTTCTCATTTTAAATTTCTTTACCTCAAGTTGTCGATGTTAATAAATGAAAAAATAAAATCCCATCTACATAAATATTTTAAACTTTTTTTCAGTTGCCCTAATTGATAAACTATTTTCTACGATCGAATCCGACATTTTCTCCCATGGTTCACGATTAATGTATTTTTTTATTTCGTTGACGACCATCTTTCTATTTTCTTCGGATCCACTAATATGTAATTACCATAACAAATGGTGCAACAAATCATTCTCGTCGTTCTACATTGTTGTTGGTTCCGATCGACCGTCTCTCCTATCCTCTAACACTATCTCCGGGTGTTTCGATCCGTCGTCAAACACGTACTATACATCAAAACATCATCTAGCAACCGAAGCATTTGTCATTAAAATATATCGCGGTTTAAATACCATGACTACATATTTATAGCGCGCATGCGTGGATCGTACTGCTGGCAACAGGGGGCTGTTAATCAAACTGGCAAAAATAGTTGGAAAATATAATGTGTATAAAACTATATAAAATATAAGATTTTATTAACTTTCATTTCATCTGTGAAATATGTGAATAAGAATATTTGGAATCTTCTTTTTCAAGTTTTTTTTTTAATAAATAGATATAATAAATTCTTATTTCTGACTTTTTCTGTGAAGAATTTGGTTTGCGTTATTACTATGTAGGTCAGGTTGTAAAATTGCATTTTTATGGTTCTAGATGGCTAAGTAATGAGTAAAAGCTTGTGAAAATAGTAAAAACATTTTAATGTCCAGTTATGATGAGTGGAAAATACCATTTCTGTTCTATATTTGAGAATAAAATATAAAAATATAAAAATGTCATTTGTATGAATATTAATTGTCTTTCAATAATTAAAATACAAGTTCAATGTTTTAAGACGTTATAATTGTAAGTTATTATAATTATGACATACATTTTATTGAAAACTGTACATTCCTAACACGGATTGAACAATTCGATTCGATCAAATAAAATTCAATTTCGATTCAATGACAGGTCAATTTTTCTCATAAGGCTGGGCCTAATGATGGAAGGCAGGATCGTTCGGACCGGGCACCACAAGGGTGATATTACCATATGATAGTGCCTGAATGGAGGAAGTATATACAGTGGCATTACGTAATGGAATATTGTTACATAAATAGGCCAACATTATTTCGAATACTTTTTCTCTGAAATATTTCCAGGGGTCTATCTCTCAATTATGGGACGTTGAAAAATGTGTGTCAAATATTTCAATCTATAAAATGCTAATTTGGGAAATACGCCAAATATTGTGGAGGTTTTTTGTTTCATTTCCTGTTCTTAAGAACATAAATTCGCCGTTTACTTTTGACCGTCAACACTTACGTAGGTGTGAGATTATTTCCAACCACCTCAGAAACCGAAATAAAATTGACCTTAAAAAATAGAAAAACGCCATATATGCGTTGTTAGACGAGCGGATTGTAATAGTATGTCTATTTTTTGCCAAACTTTTGCCTACATTCGCCAATTGGGTGACATTCAAGTTATAAATGGGTAAAAACTGCTTCGAGTGGTACCAATTTAGCACATTTTATGTTTTTTCTTTAAAATGGCTAACCCGATCAATCTGAGAATTTCCAGAAATGTGTATCAGAATGGAAGTTCAACTTCACACAAAATTTCATTTTTTTCGAAAATAAAAATATTTTCTTTTTTTTTCCGCCGTGTTATTCTAACGGGTATTTTCAAAATTTCGAAAATTCATAACAAAAAGTTACCACCCGATAATGCCACAAAACTAGACAGATCTAAGTTAGATAAGGAACCATGATGAAAAAAAGTTTGAAGTTGATAGCTGTAGCCGTTTGACCTGTGGAGAACCGACAAAAAAACATGAAAAAAAAAACATTAAAACGAACACCAATTTTTTTCAGTATGTCGAATTGAATCCTCGCTAAAGCTCGTCTAATTATTTATTTCCAACTAATATTTCATTGGATGAGCGATATCGAAGACTTCCATTCCACTCTTATGGAGCTTTGTCTGTGTTTTTGTCTGTGCTTGTTTGAACACACTGCACAGGTCGCACGGTTTGACTGATTAGCATGAAACTTCTTCTGTATACGTGGACTTATTCATCTTGAAACTGTTTAGTTTTGGGGCTGAATCAGTTTTTGATGGACAACATCACATAGGGTCTACTGTCGAAAGAAAACAAGAATAAACCAAGAGAGAAAATTTCGAAAACAATATCCATTCAAAATATTCAAATTTTTACCACTAGGAAAACGCTATATACGCGTTGTTAGACGAGCGGAAAGTAATAGTATGTCGACTTCATTGCCAAACTTCTGCCTAAATTCGCCAATTGGGTAACATTTTAGTTATAAATGTGTAAAAACGGCTTCGAGTGGTACCAATTTAGCACATTTCATGTTTTTTCTTCGAAATGGCTGACCCGATCAAGCTGAGAATTTCCAGAAATGTGTATCGAGATGTTATTCAACTTCACACAAAATTTCAATTTTTTTGAAAATAATTTTTTTTTAATTTTTTTTCCGCCGTGTTATTCTAATGAGTATTTTTGAAATTTCTAAAATTCATAAAAAAAAAGTTGATATCCGATGATGCTACAAAACTATACATATCTAAGTTAGATAAGGAACCATGATAAAAAAAAGTTTGAAGTTGATAGCTGTAGCCGTTTGACCTGTGGAGAACCGACAAAAAACATAAAAAAAAAAACATAAAAACGAACACCAATTTTTTTCAGTATGTCAAATTGAATCCTCGCTAAAGATCGTCTAACAAATATAATACATATTATTACGAATTTTCATTGAGACTAGCCGTTTTGACAAAAATAGCTATTAAATAAATAAATAATCATCAGATGTTTCAAATGGTGGTTATATTCTATATTCAATATCTTTCGCACGGTGGAGCTCTCGAGCATATTCCATTCAAGTCAAGATGATGGCATTATGTCATGTAAATCAAGATGTGTAGAGTTTACGAGTAGACAATACAAATCTCTCGCTCATCTCACAACGCATATGCTGCGGTTGGCTATAGACCCTACTCTATGTTTCCATTGTTACCATGACAGTAAATCACTGTTCCTCAATCCAAGGTAGGTTCCTTCGGACAGGCATCACAAGGGCAATCTTACCACACCAAAGGAAATAATAAATTATATTTGAAGTAACTCTTATTAAACAAACTGTAAATAGTAAACTAAAGTCTTCAGCTAATTTGTAATGAAACATTCACAAATAATTTATTAAATCGTTAAAACTAAAAGCCCCCTAATTGTTAATTTCCTAAAAAATACTTCGACGATAGGTTTATTCGGTTTGGAGATGTCCTAAGAATATAATATACTAAAATACTCTTTCAGTTTTTATTTATAGATTAGATGGTATATTTTACTATTCCCGTCTGAGATTTGGCCAAGTAGCTGAGATTTATCTGACCCATGATAACTGTGTTGTATCAAAACACTAATGAACACAGTTTTTCAGATTGTTAATGACTTTGACAAGTGTCCCCCCTGCCCCTTGAAATCACCCCACCCCCCCTCCCCCTGCCCTTGAGAAATCTGGCAGAGATTCATTATGGGACTTGAATTTCTCCATGCCATACACGATGTAGAATTGTGATTTGGTTGTGAAGAAAAAACGAAGTTGGGTTAAGTTAGGTTAGTTGGGTCAGTTTTCAACTACACTCAAACAGCTGTTTTTGCACGAACAACAATAAAACTGAGAAAATTGTATACATGTTGCCATAGTAAATGGCTCTTTTTATCAAACATTGTCCAATCAAAGTCTCTTGGCGCTATTTATGGGCCTATAGGTGTAGTTGCGGTAAGGATCCAAAAGTAGGCCTACTTCTTTCTTTCATTTCAAAAATTAAATAATACGTTAAGAAAATACTAAGATAAACAGTTCACCATGAAGTCCCACAGTGAGTCTGTGATGTGGCTTAGTACATTATGACATGTAAAACATAGAAATAAATTATTCCAATTTCCAAAGCTCATGTGAGTAACATTAAGATGTTTGCTATAAACATGGGCAATAAATGGGTACAACGGAATTATAATGATCATACAATGAAAATACAAAAACAATTGATGACGAGACATCGTACAGCTTGAAGCATAAGTAAAAGTCTCTTTTCTAACATGTCAAATCAGTTGACCATTTTGTATTGCAAAAGATTTAACAGGTATCACACGACAGAAACAGACTTTTACTCATGCTTCAAGCCATACACAAGGGAAGTTAAAGATAGGTATAACTTCCAAGGTTTTTTCGTTGTTTTCTTCTGTCGTTCAGGTCAATACTGGGATGGTTCCTCAACAACAGGTCACGATCGACTTCATCCCACTATCCAAAAACACCTAATAAAATAACCCACCATCTCATCATCCTATATCATCTCATATATCATTCACCGACGCCAATAGATCGTAGTCATCAGTACCGATATGAGTGCATGAAATCGGCAGCACATCAAACCATCGGAAAACCAAATCATTGAAATCCATTCGATAAAAAAAGATCGACCGTTCGTTTCTTCGACCGACCAAATCATCGAAATCCCATATCTTCGAAAACCATTCGACATTTCGTTTCTTCGACCGACCAAATAACGAAATCTCATATCTTCGAAAAACTATTCGACATTTCGTTTCCCCGACCGACCAAATCATCGAAATCCCATATCTTCGAAAACCATTCGACATTTCGTTTCTTCGACCGACCAAATAATCGAAATCCCATATCTTCGAAAACCATTCGACATTTCGTTTCTTCGACCGACCAAATAATCGAAATCCCATATCTTCGAAAACCATTCGACATTTCGTTTCTTCGACCGACCAAATCATCGAAATCCCATATCTTCGAAAACCAATTTTATCGACAGTTCGAACATTCGGTTTGTCGTACATTCGGTTTGTCGAACAAAATGGATTTCGATGAAATGGTATGTATAGCCAGACCAAACAGTAAGAGCGTCCACCACTAATAAATGTCCACAACTGATTTTAACGCGACTTTCTCGACTCGATTCTTGTTTAACTAACCTTCTTTTCTGTTGAACACATTTTAACGGGCGCCTGAAGAGCGAATTCTGGAATAAGGAAGGATACTACCAAGAGTGAACATGGGCTTGGCGTACCTGTCCGAGGAAAGTAGCATACTTTAGAGGTGGGGTTGTACTTATTCGAGGAAAGTAGCATACTTTGAAGGTGGGGTACGTTGTACTTATTCGAGGAAATAAACATACCTCAGGGGTGGGGTTGTACTTATTCGAGGAAAGTAGCATACTTTAGAGGTGGGGTTGTACCTATTCGAGGAAAGTAGCATACTTTGTAGGTGGGGTACGTTGTACTTATTCGAGGAAATAAACATACCTCAGGGGTGGGGTTGTACCTATTCGAGGAAAGTAGCATACTTTAGAGGTGGGATTGTACCTATTCGAAGAAAGTAGCATACTTCAGAGGTGGGGTTGTACTTATTCGAGGAAAGTAGCATACTTTGAAGGTGGGTTACGTTGTACTTATTCGAGGAAATAAACATACCTCAGGGGTGGGGTTGTACTTATTCGAGGAAAGTAGCATACTTCAGAGGTGGGGTTGTACCTATTCGAGGAAAGTAGCATACTTTGAAGGTGGGGTACGTTGTACTTATTCGAGGAAATAAACATACCTCAGGGGTGGGGTTGTACTTATTCGAGGAAAGTAGCATACTTTAGAGGTGGGGTTGTACCTATTCGAGGAAAGTAGCATACTTTGAAGGTGGGGTACGTTGTACTTATTCGAGGAAATAAACATACCTCAGGGGTGGGGTTGTACTTATTCGAGGAAAGTAGCATACTTTAGAGGTGGGGTTGTACCTATTCGAGGAAAGTAGCATACTTTGAAGGTGGTGTACGTTATACTTATTCGAGGAAATAAACATACCTCAGGGGTGGGGTTGTACTTATTCGAGGAAAGTAGCATACTTTAGAGGTGGGGTTGTACCTATTCGAGGAAAGTAGCATACTTTAGAGGTGGGGTTGTACTTATTCGAGGAAAGTAGCATACTTTAGAGGTGGGGTTGTACCTATTCGAGGAAATAAACATACCTCAGGGGTGGGGTTGTACTTATTCGAGGAAAGTAGCATACTTTAGAGGTGGGGTTGTACCTATTCGAGGAAAGTAGCATACTTTGAAGGTGGGGTACGTTGTACTTATTCGAGGAAATAAACATACCTCAGGGGTGGGGTTGTACCTATTCGAGGAAAGTAGCATACTTTAGAGGTGAGGTTGTACCTTTTCGAGGAAAGTAGCATACTTTAGAGGTGGGGTTGTACTTATTCGAGGAAAGTAGCATACTTTAGAGGTGGTGTTGTACTTATTCGAGGAAAGTAGCATACTTTAGAGGTGGGGTTGTACTTATTCGAGGAAAGTAGCATACTTTAGAGGTGGGGTTGTACCTATTCGAGGAAATGAAGATACCTCAGGGGTAGGGTTGTACTTATTCGAGGAAATAAACATACCTCAGGGGCGGGGTTGTACTTATGCAATGGAAGAAAGATACTTTAGAGGTGGGGGTCACCTCGGAGAGATACACTCTCCACCCACTCTCACATCCTCTTTTCAACCAAGCCCATGTTCACTCTTGGTAGCATACGTATTCCAGTATGCGCTCTTCAGCGCCCCCCTTTTAACTGCGTTCTATGGGCGAGTTAGTTCTACGTGGAATCAGTTGAAAGTGACGTAGCGGACATTTATCTATGGTTAGCTGACCGAGTGGTCCTCGCTGTATTCTTCCTGGGGGCGCTGAAGAGCGAATACTGGAATAAAGATACTAGATACTAAGAGTGAATGAGGGCTTGGCGTGTATAGGAATGACGTAGACAAGCTACTTTTCGGGGAATTGTTTAGAGCACAAAGGAGCTGTGTCAGGGTTTTTGGGTTAGGTTATGATCGTTTCCTCGAATAGGCCATCTTTTTTCTAAGTAAACATGCCAAGCCAAGTTCACTCTTGGTAGTATCCGCTCTTCAGACGCCCCATTCTTCCTGACTTGTTAATCGAATGAGTTGTGTATAGTTATCAGCTGGGCCTAGTCTCGTGGCTGTTTGTACCGCTGACAGTTGGCTCGGTACTCGACTATACAAGACATTAGACGCCCTTCAACAGTTCTCTTCTCCTCGCCTGTAAACACGCGGCGTCTCGTCGAATTAACACTGCTGCACCTAGACTCTTTTCCTGGCGTCTAGACGCTATCCTCTCTCTCTGTCTCTCTGTCTCTCTCTCTCTCTCTCTCTCTCTCTATCTCTCTCTCCCACTCTCTCTCTCTCTTTCTCTCTCTTTCTCTCTCAATACTGGGATGGCACCTTAACAACAGGCCGCGAACGACTCCTTCCCACTATCCAAAAACACATGATAAAACAACCTTTCATCTCAACCTTCCTCATATCATCCTATCATCTCATATATCACTCACTGACGCCAATAGATCGCAGTCATCAGTACAGTGCGTCGTTCAACCCAATATAAATTGAATTAAATTGAAATATATCACTAAAAATCTAATACTTCACTCAATCGTGTCACATCCGTTCTTAGTATCATGTGACAACTTTTCGTAACATGCCGACCGAAACAATGTCGTAACTTCCTTCAATATTCCGAGTGTTTGACGACTTCATTACGTAACGCTTCATAAATCTGGGTCGAAACCACCGAGCGCTATTGTTAGAGGATAGGAGAGACGCTCTACCGTAACCCTCAGTCCACCTTTCCGCGCGTATTTGACGTGCCAACGACGTACCATGACCACGTCTCAAGTGGTACTATTAACTAATAACCAATGTGTCTATAAAATTATTTTAGTCTTGTTTTATGTTTAAAGACAACCGCGTCGTTAATATATTATTTAGTGTTAGGTTGAGATGTTATTCAATTGGGGGGGGGGGGGGGGGGGTAGGGGGGGTGACGTCATACGTTCATAGGGTCCGGTTCTCGTCAGTAGAAGTTGCAGGTACACCGCTAGCGGTGCTCTGAAGAACATCCAAATTTGAAAATAAAATTCAAATTTCTTCATTTATTCTGAAAAGATTTTGATATAATATAATTATATAATAATTATACATAAACATGGTCAATAACATACCATATTAAAATATATCAAATAATATATTAGATTTAATATATTATATATTTATAATATATGACATCCTACATAATATAAACAAATATATAAATATATTGATTATATTATTATAATACTGGGATAATTTTCATATAATTCTATATTTTCATCATTATAAAAATCACAAAAATTATAAATTCAGTAAAAAAAAGCGCACGCAAATTGAAACAATGATCAATATCTATCACAATGGTATTGTAGGCAGTTTTTCTTACGGTACTCCATTCTACCGCCATATTGTATTTACTAGCGCATTCTGTCAACACTTTCACTGGCGAATTACAAAGTCTTGATAGCTTTTATACTGAGAGTTACGGGTAACCATGGTGATAACAACACTTAACTGCCAGTTGGAGCTATTCCAATGTTAGTGATTCCAGACCTAGTAGTCGCGTGTAATTTGTTCAATATGGGAGACAATAGGTCTCGCATGCGAGTTACTCGATGGCAAGTGATTATGTCTTGTTAAACTGTCTTCTCAAGACACTGTCTCGGTCTTCGTCTGTGTAATCGCAAGACGTTTATTTTTATTCTCGAAAGAAATTATACTGACAGTTATTCAATGGATAATGTAGCAATGTTCATAAAGTTATAGAGGTATGAAACTAATGCCCTACATCCTAATCATAGGCCTACACATTATTATAACATAATTTTTTTTGTTATTTGTTCACTGCTTGAAAATGAGTTTTTTCAATTTCATCTTTATGTAGGTTTTATATGTTAGCTGTATTTTCTGTATTATATCTAAATACATTTGTTTTTGAAATGTATATAAGTTATATATGAAATGTGTTTGTGATTTCATTCGTAATAATATTGTAGATATAGATATAGATGTTTCTTATTTCATAGTGATACATACATAATACATACACTCACCTTTAAGTATACAAGATGTTGTTACGGGTCTATAAGAAATAAGTCAGTAAAAAAAATAAAAATAATAAATAATAATAATAATAATAATACTGAAACGAAATTAAACATGTACAATATTGTGAATAGGAGATTAATCATAATTAGGTAATTGAACAAAAGGTACGTTGACAATACTTGGCATCACAGAATTCGTCGATAGTATAAAAGGCATGTACAATTAAAAAGTCTTTGATCCTATTTTTGAACATTTGTCTTGAAACAGTCAGGTTTTTGAATTTCTCCTTCAGGCTGTTGAAAAGTTTCATCCCAATATGTGTAGGGTCACGGTCATGTAGTCATCTACACGTGTCAATGTATCATGACGGTCAATGTATCATGATTTGTTCATTTTTATTCCATCTTGATGTTTTGTGGATCACATAATATACGTGTACGTTCATCAGTCATAATTTAGTTCATCTTTTTTTTCGAATTGCGTATCAAAATACAAGTCATGTACAATTTTTAATTACCAAATGTCCATTCAATTGATTTAATTCTTTTCAATTCTATATTTCTGACTATCCACTTCGCCAAACAAACCTTGTTTACATCATATCATCATCCTATTATCTCTATTAAACATCAACAAAGTAAAACAAAAACTAAAAATATATAAAATCAAGAGTATCCTAGCTAAACATCCTGTTATATATGTTTCACAATATAATTAAGGTTCATATATTGCATAGGCCAACCTACCCCACACTGTTGGCCAACCAACCCCTGTCATGGGGCAGGTTGACCAAACCACTTTGAAGGTTGTTTGATTTTTTTGATATATTAAAATGAGTTGTTAAAAATTATGTGTATGTTTTTAACATTCAAAAAGGTTGAAAGAATGAGTGTGCATGGAAAAAAATATATTTTTCAATTCATAGTTTTCCTAAAATTCGAAGAGTAAAAAGGTGGCCTACCAATCCCGGTCTCCTCTACCAATGCACTTCATCAACTTTGACAAAAGTTATATTTCAAATACATTTTGAGTAAAATAGAATTATTAATTGAATAATTGTTGACAGTAACTAATTAGACGCGCTTAAGCGAGGATTCAATTTGACATACTGAAAAAAATTGGTGTTCGTTTTTATGTTTTTCTTTTCTTTTTTTGTTTTCATGTTTTTTTGTCGGTTCTCCACAGGTCAAACGGCTACAGCTATGAACTTTAACCTTTTTTTCACCATGGTTCCTCATCTAACTTAGATCTGTATAGTTTTGTGGCAATATCGGATGTCGACTTTTTTTTATGAATTTTAGAAATTTCAAAAATACCCATTAGAATAACACGGCGAAAAAAAAGAAAATATTTTTATTTTCCAAAAAAAATGAAATTTTGTGTGAAGTTGAGTTACATGATGATACACATTTCTGAGAACTTTCAGTTTGATCGGGTGAGCCATTTCGAAGAAAACCCATAAAATATGCTAAATTGGTACCACTCGAAGCAGTTTTTTTCCCATTTCTAACTTGAATGTCACCCAATTGGCGAATTTAGGCAAAAGTTTGGCAAAAAAAGTCGACCCACTATTACTATACGCTCGTCTAACAACGCATATATGGCGTTTTCCTAGTTTAAAAAATACTATTTCCAATATATTCCACTTTCAATATTTGTCATTTTCTTTTTCATCTCTAGATTAGTCACTCATGAACAACGTTTAGTCCCATAAATCGGGTTAATAAAGTGATCGAATGCAGTGCTGATGACGTGGGTGTAATGCTGATTGCATACCTTCGCAATGTATAGCCCAGGTGGGTGATACATAAAACTTGTTAACATTGCCAATGGAAGGGGGGGGGGGGGGGGAACTCGAATTGAACAACTTGAATTAAACAACTCTAATTCAACAACTTGTATATCTAAGCATCGTATGGTACGAGTTGTTAATGTAAATAAACACTCGACAACTGGAGGAAAAGACGCTTCTCTTTATTTGAGGAAAAAGTTATCGCCAAGGAATTCTATATACAGATGATGAGCATATAACGTTGACAGCGCAAAAAGACGCCAATAGATCTTAGTTATAATTACAGTACGACGTCAAAACCCAATAAAGATAAATAAATGATACGAATTAAAAAAACTCGTCGGAAGGCATACAGTCTACTACCTACTGGCCGTATAAATAACCTACGCAGTCCCGCAGATTATATATAGTTATCCAAAATACTATAGAAAGTCAAATTCGATAAAAACATACGTGATTTAATCAAAGGCTATAATTACAATTTGTGTTAATACTTTTACTCCCATCACGTATAACGTCTTCAACTACATCATTCCAATACAGCTGATGCGTATACTAGGAAAACGCCATATATGCGTTGTTAGACGAGCGGATAGTACAAGTATGTCGACTTTTTTGATAAACTTTTTCCTACATTCGCCAATTGGGTGACATTCAAGTTATAAATGGGTAAACACTGCTTCGAATGGTACAAATTTAACACATTTTATGTTTTTTCTTTAAAATGGCTGACCAAGTCGAGAATTTCCAGAAATGTGTATCATATATACTGTATTTCAACTTCACACAAAATTTCATTGGATTGAAAAATGAAAATATTTTCTTTTTTTCCGCTGTGTTATTCTAATGGGTATTTTTGAAATTTCTCAAATTCATAAAAATAAAAGTTACCACCCGATAATGCCACAAAACTATACAGATCTGAGCTAGATGAGGAACCTTGGCGAAAAAAGTTTGAAGTTGATAGCTGTAGACGTTTGACCTGTGGAGAACCGACAAAAAAACATAAAAAAACATATAAAAAAAACGAACACCAATTTTTTCAGTCTGTCAAATTGAATCCTCGCTAAAGCTCGTCTAATTAGACGCATATTTTAGAACTTATGCGGTATTTGCGGAATTGCGGATATGCGGGAAAGTAGCTATATGCGGTGACAATATTCGTAAGATCGCCCTTGTGGTGCCCCGTCCAAACGATCCTATCTTTCATCCAAAGCCTTAATTCGGGAACAATGATTTTGTATCAAGTTTCGATGTTATTAAAAAAAAAAAAAATATTCCAGAGGATACTTCTACAATATGCTCAAACGAAATTGAAAAAAATATATACTGACTGGCGATAAATCCGTGCAATAGGAATATTCAGTTTGTCTTTGACTCTTGTCGTTATTATGAATAACTTATGAATACATTTGTTCGAAAGTAGTTTCTCGTCGTCGATATAGATCGGTATAAAACGAGACTCAGCTGTTCTCGATGAAATAATCACATTTAGAATTGGTGGTGGTGCCGTATATAGGTCATGGCCCTTCCACCAAACATTTGATTTTTTCGTCTTGTTTTGTTAATCTTTCTTGAAGCTTTTGTCCGTGGGTATTTGCACAAAACATCGTTCGATTACAATTGTCCCAATTACGTGCACAAACTAATATATTTCACCAAATCCATTCTTGTCCACTTTCAAGGAAGTGTCTTTTTTGTTTTCAATAACATTGAAACTTGATATACAATATCATTGTTTCCCAATTGAGGTTATGGATGAAAAGTAGGATCGCTTGGACGGGGCACCACAAGGGCGATCTTACCATCCACATTTGAATCCATTCTTTTTCCATTCATCCATGCATTGCCTTTTCTGTGGTCGTTAAATTTGATCTTCAAAAGGAAACCGTAGCATCAAATTTTCTCCCACAAATTCTGTTGTTATAGATTGAGACTGCATGTTGATCAAGACGTGCCACTCATAACGTCCAACTGTTCTAGATCTTGACAAATAATAACAATAACAATAATGAAATGCAATAACGTCGGTCGTAGTTAATAACTCCAGCCATTAAAATCACCCCTCATTAGTACTAACATCCCGCCGCCAGGCTGACCACTAGCGCCGTATAACGCGCGGCATGACTGCGGACAATAAAACAACTAATACGAGGACAGGCGGGCAATAAAGAGACCTCAACGGGATGTTGATATAGGATATGAGCGGGGAAACCATGCAGTTGGTGACCAGAGTATGTCGAAATTGTAATTGTCATTCATTTGTTATTGATTGTCAACATTCATTGTTGTTCATTTGTCATTGTCATTGACAACTCCTTCGAAATTGTCATTCAGCCGGACTATCGTACCGCTGTGACGTCGTCTCGTTGACGAAATGTGTATGGATACATTAAATTGAATTTTAAAATTAATCATAGTGTAATTTTATAGAGTACTTCATCTGATTAATTGTGTGTTTAAATATTCGGAAAATTTGTGTTCAAACTGGATCCAAATAACTCGTCAAACTAAATAAATAGTCTGCAACTCGAATATGTAGTGCGTGATTGATCGCTTAATTTTCAAAGTTTCTGATGCGAATTTCAAGAGAATTTAAGTCAAAAAGTTACTCGATTCATCTTCCTTGAATTATGCACGAGTTCGTATATTTACACAGAATCAAGATATGCTGATGTTTCCATCATCTCGTTATTTAGTGTTCTGAAGTTGGCAATGAGCTTGGATCAGCAGGTATTTCTATCGCCACATCTGCGTGACCTTGGCTGGGATTTACACTTCGGGCCACGACTATCCCTGGCCTTAAGAGCACACTATAACCCCGTCGTTGACGCGCCGTTTACCCCAATATTCATTCATTATCCCTGCCTTTAAGAGCATACGGCAGTCGATTTAGCTTCATCTGGGTTTTTTTGGTGATAAAAACGGAATAAGTTATCAAAATTCTTTTCGGTGATAACATAGGTTTTTTAATACCAATTGAAAATTATGTAAAAAACAATTATTAGCCTTGATTTTAACATTTTCACAGGTATACTCCAGAAAAAGTTGCAGGTACGCTGTTGGTGTTTAAAAGTGGAACTAGAGAAGAGTCACAAAATGACAAAGCAATGCGCGTGCATATTTTCAACAATGACATTGATTGGAATATAATACACTGTTGACTGAACTTTTGTGACCATTCGTTAGCCATTTTGAGATTTAGAAGTGGATTCTATTGTTACTTTTCGAATGCCTATGGAGATTATGCGATCCGAGTTGAATTGTGTTTATACTTGTATCATTCTGGAGGTGTTACAACTATCTTTGTTACCCCTCGGAGTTTGATATCGTACCGGTCATGAATTAATACCAACGAACTGATATTTCGCTAATTCTGGATAGTTTCGATGTTATTAAAACAATAAATTTATCAATATATTAATAAATATATAATCTGCACGAGTCAAAAAACAGTGAAAAACATAACTTTTAGGATGCACATCTTCAAAACTGTTGAATTCCAAACTTGATCTTCCAATCATTTTGATAATATAGAGAGATCTATCTAGATCTATATCTTATATAATTAATCACCGCAATAAATCACTATGTAGGCCTACACGTCAAGTTAATTACCTTTCTTTCGCGAACCGATAATTTCATTTAACTTATTGCGCATCAATAATATTCATTTTTATGACTTTATAAGTTGGTAAGTTGATAATTGTAAACTGCTAACCATTCCGATTTCTTCGGAAGAGGGTTGAATAAATAAATAAAATAAATAAATAAATTATCCTGTGCTCAAATTATGTCATGCATATTGGAAATAATGATAATGAATAAATTCGAAAAAAGAATCATTTGCAAGTAACCAGCGTGCAGGTCGCCTCCCGTATATACTCTCTTGAAGCCGCGGGAACACAGGGGGCCGTGAGCTAGTAGACAAGACATGAATGGAGGTATCTGTGTGAACTGGGAGAACCTGCTTCACGTCTGCACTGGCGGTTGAGCGAACAGAGGATTCGAACTCTTTTGAAAATAATCGAGATGATAATTGATAATTGGTTAGAAAAGTTCGATAAATATTGATGTTTGTGAATATTTGTATTCAAATATTCAAATAACTTGTGAAAGAAAATATATTTATCTGGAAGCCTAAATCATAATTTAATTCAGTTATATTACTTTCTTTATGTTATTCAGATATAAAACTTGAGATAGGCTTGTTTCCCAGTCAAAACTAACGATGCCATGGTAGGATCGTTTGGACGGGGCAAGAGTTACCACCCAAATTACTTAATTAATCCAATTACAAGAATCGAAACTAGAGAGCACTCGTTTCCTTCATTTTTTGGTCTTATACCGAAATAAATGTAGAGCTATGTAGACATGTTTCTGAAGTTACTATAAATAGTTAAAATGAACAATTGGATTTGCATGGAAAATTTGATGAAACGGTGTGAAGAGATTGAAGTGTGTGAATGTGTTGGCATGTGAAATAACTAAATTGATCTAAACTATAGAACTAGTCTGCATACCTGCATAGTTTTCAGAACGAGAAAATTCGGGGAGAAATCCTAGAAATGTCAGAATGTGTAATGAAAAGTATGAATAAAACGTGTCAAGTTTCACGACTGCAATAAAATTCGACAAGTTTTCTATTAAAACCGTTTCGAACTTCCAAGAAGGGACTTGGCGATAGACTACTGTAAGAAACACTTAGTACTCTACGAAGTGAGATTCTCATGATCCTAAAACACCATAATCTAATCATGTGAAACAAAAAAAGGTTCGTTAATCGATTCCAATTCCAGAATAAATATCGCTTCTTTTCGATTTTCGTTTCTGGTTCGGTTTTAGGATCCCTGCTGTTGAAATGCTATTGTTTTTGAAAAGTTTTTCATTTCCCTAAATTTGACTGTCATATCTGACCTTCCCCCCCTCTTCTCCCCCTCCCCCCCTCCCTCCCCCCACCCATCACATGTGGTGTGACGTAGTGAAGAGAATACGTCGCGTGCCGAGAGAGGTTATACATCGAATTGGCTATTCGTTACACCGGAAGTGGGTTTTAGATTGGTTAGATTGAATTTTTCTGGATTTTTGTTCGGTTATAGGTTAGCTAGTTCAGGTTATTTTGGATAGCTTAGATTCATCAAATTTGTTGGATTGAGTTAATTTATCTAATTATCCATCCATTGTTCAAAAGATTTGCACTTGATATACAAATATAAGGATTATCAAAACTTTTGAAACTAAAAACGAGTCGACAGAGTGAGAGATGATTGAAAAGGATAGTAAATACGATGACAAAATGGCTGTCTATTTTGACTTTAAATGGAGAATTTCATTAATTTAGGGTTATTCGGGTTAGTTCAGACTGCCCACAACAACAACAACAACAACAACAACAATAACAACAACAACAACAACAACACGTCCGCAAAATGATGATCGTCAATAGAGGCTACCATTATACATTGTGTGGAGTGTGTGAAAGTGTGTTGGTCCAGGCTGCGCACAACAACAACAACAACAACAACAACAACAACAACAACAACAACAACAACAACAACGTCTGCTTTGGTTACATGGACCGATAGTCCGATGAACAGAGACTGCCATTATACATGGTATGGAGTATGTGAAAGTGTTTTGGTCCGAGTTGTTGGGTTGGTAATGTTTGTCTAGCTCCAAGCTGAATTCACACCGAGATTAACCGAAGCTCCGAGCGCAGCACAACAACAACAACAACAACATCGTCTGCTTTGGTTACATGGACCGATAGTCCGATGAACAGAGACTGCCATTATACATGGTATGGAGTATGTGAAAGTGTGTTGGTCCGAGTTGTTGGGTTGGTAATGTTTGTCTAGCTTCAAGCTGAATTCACACCGAGATTAACCGAAGCTCCGAGCGCAGCACAACAACAACAACAACAACATCGTCTGCTTTGGTTACATGGACCGATAGTCCGATGAACAGAGACTGCCATTATACATGGTATGGAGTATGTGAAAGTGTGTTGGTCCGAGTTGTTGGGTTGGTAATGTTTGTCTAGCTTCAAGCTGAATTCACACCGAGATTAACCGAAGCTCCGAGCGCAGCACAACAACAACAACAACAACATCGTCTGCTTTGGTTACATGGACCGATAGTCCGATGAACAGAGACTGCCATTATACATGGTATGGAGTATGTGAAAGTGTGTTGGTCCGAGTTGTTGGGTTGGTAATGTTTGTCTAGCTCCAAGCTGAATTCACACCGAGATTAACCGAAGCTCCGAGCGCAGCACAACAACAACAACAACAACATCGTCTGCTTTGGTTACATGGACCAATGGTCCGATGAACAGAGGCTGCCATTATACATGGTATGGAGTATGTGAAAGTGTGTTGGTCCGAGTTGTTGGGTTGGTAATGTTTGTCTAGCTTCAAGCTGAATTCACACCGAGATTAACCGAAGCTCCGAGCGCAGC
This sequence comes from Brachyptera risi, assembly GCA_964007535.1. Taxonomy (NCBI): domain Eukaryota; kingdom Metazoa; phylum Arthropoda; class Insecta; order Plecoptera; family Taeniopterygidae; genus Brachyptera; species Brachyptera risi. The sequence goes on from OZ023336.1 coordinate 16,603,394, forward strand.
ACAACAACAACAACAACAACATCGTCTGCTTTGGTTACATAGACCGATAGTCCGATGAACAGAGACTGCCATTATACATGGTATGGAGTATGTGAAAGTGTGTTGGTCCGAGTTGTTGGGTTGGTAATGTTTGTCTAGCTTCAAGCTGAATTCACACCGAGATTAACCGAAGCTCCGAGCGCAGCACAACAACAACAACAACAACAACATCGTCTGCTTTGGTTACATAGACCGATAGTCCGATGAACAGAGACTGCCATTATACATGGTATGGAGTATGTGAAAGTGTGTTGGTCCGAGTTGTTGGGTTGGTAATGTTTGTCTAGCTTCAAGCTGAATTCACACCGAGATTAACCGAAGCTCCGAGCGCAGCACAACAACAACAACAACAACATCGTCTGCTTTGGTTACATGGACCGATAGTCCGATGAACAGAGACTGCCATTATACATGGTATGGAGTATGTGAAAGTGTGTTGGTCCGAGTTGTTGGGTTGGTAATGTTTGTCTAGCTTCAAGCTGAATTCACACCGAGATTAACCGAAGCTCCGAGCGCAGCACAACAACAACAACAACAACAACGTCTGCTTTGGTTACATGGACCGATAGTCCGATGAACAGAGACTGCCATTATACATGGTATGGAGTATGTGAAAGTGTTTTGGTCCGAGTTGTTGGGTTGGTAATGTTTGTCTAGCTTCAAGCTGAATTCACACCGAGATTAACCGAAGCTCCGAGCGCAGCACAACAACAACAACAACAACATCGTCTGCTTTGGTTACATGGACCGATAGTCCGATGAACAGAGACTGCCATTATACATGGTATGGAGTATGTGAAAGTGTGTTGGTCCGAGTTGTTGGGTTGGTAATGTTTGTCTAGCTTCAAGCTGAATTCACACCGAGATTAACCGAAGCTCCGAGCGCAGCACAACAACAACAACAACAACATCGTCTGCTTTGGTTACATGGACCGATAGTCCGATGAACAGAGACTGCCATTATACATGGTATGGAGTATGTGAAAGTGTTTTGGTCCGAGTTGTTGGGTTGGTAATGTTTGTCTAGCTTCAAGCTGAATTCACACCGAGATTAACCGAAGCTCCGAGCGCAGCACAACAACAACAACAACAACATCGTCTGCTTTGGTTACATGGACCGATAGTCCGATGAACAGAGACTGCCATTATACATGGTATGGAGTATGTGAAAGTGTGTTGGTCCGAGTTGTTGGGTTGGTAATGTTTGTCTAGCTTCAAGCTGAATTCACACCAAGATTAACCGAAGCTCCGAGCGCAGCACAACAACAACAACAACAACATCGTCTGCTTTGGTTACATAGACCGATAGTCCGATGAACAGAGACTGCCATTATACATGGTATGGAGTATGTGAAAGTGTGTTGGTCCGAGTTGTTGGGTTGGTAATGTTTGTCTAGCTTCAAGCTGAATTCACACCGAGATTAACCGAAGCTCCGAGCGCAGCACAACAACAACAACAACAACATCGTCTGCTTTGGTTACATGGACCGATAGTCCGATGAACAGAGACTGCCATTATACATGGTATGGAGTATGTGAAAGTGTGTTGGTCCGAGTTGTTGGGTTGGTAATGTTTGTCTAGCTTCAAGCTGAATTCACACCGAGATTAACCGAAGCTCCGAGCGCAGCACAACAACAACAACAACAACATCGTCTGCTTTGGTTACATGGACCGATAGTCCGATGAACAGAGGCTGCCATTATACATGGTATGGAGTATGTGAAAGTGTGTTGGTCCGAGTTGTTGGGTTGGTAATGTTTGTCTAGCTTCAAGCTGAATTCACACCGAGATTAACCGAAGCTCCGAGCGCAGCACAACAACAACAACAACAACATCGTCTGCTTTGGTTACATGGACCGATAGTCCGATGAACAGAGACTGCCATTATACATGGTATGGAGTATGTGAAAGTGTTTTGGTCCGAGTTGTTGGGTTGGTAATGTTTGTCTAGCTTCAAGCTGAATTCACACCGAGATTAACCGAAGCTCCGAGCGCAGCACAACAACAACAACAACAACATCGTCTGCTTTGGTTACATGGACCGATAGTCCGATGAACAGAGACTGCCATTATACATGGTATGGAGTATGTGAAAGTGTGTTGGTCCGAGTTGTTGGGTTGGTAATGTTTGTCTAGCTTCAAGCTGAATTCACACCGAGATTAACCGAAGCTCCGAGCGCAGCACAACAACAACAACAACAACAACAACAACAACAACATCGTCTGCTTTGGTTACATGGACCGATAGTCCGATGAACAGAGACTGCCATTATACATGGTATGGAGTATGTGAAAGTGTGTTGGTCCGAGTTGTTGGGTTGGTAATGTTTGTCTAGCTTCAAGCTGAATTCACACTGAGATTAACCGAAGCTCCGAGCGCAGCACAACAACAACAACAACAACATCGTCTGCTTTGGTTACATGGACCGATAGTCCGATGAACAGAGACTGCCATTATACATGGTATGGAGTATATGAAAGTGTGTTGGTCCGAGTTGTTGGGTTGGTAATGTTTGTCTAGCTTCAAGCTGAATTCACACCGAGATTAACCGAAGCTCCGAGCGCAGCACAACAACAACAACAACAACAACGTCTGCTTTGGTTACATAGACCAATGGTCCGATGAACAGAGACTGCCATTATACATGGTATGGAGTATGTGAAAGTGTGTTGGTCCGAGTTGTTGGGTTGGTAATGTTTGTCTAGCTTCAAGCTGAATTCACACCGAGATTAACCGAGCTCCGAGCGCAGCACAACAACAACAACAACAACATCGTCTGCTTTGGTTACATGGACCGATAGTCCGATGAACAGAGACTGCCATTATACATGGTATGGAGTATGTGAAAGTGTGTTGGTCCGAGTTGTTGGGTTGGTAATGTTTGTCTAGCTTCAAGCTGAATTCACACCGAGATTGACCGAGCTCCGAGCGCAGCACAACGATGCTGGTTTTAATTAAAAGCATGCCACACTTGACTCGCGCGGTCGACTACGCGAGTCAAGACGGTGACTGTGCGAGATTGCATTAGGCACGGTGGGGTGGAGTGCCAGCTAAAGATACACCGTACAGAGTTCAATTTACGTAAGGTGGATACTTTGACATGTTTGTCTATAATTAACTTGGATATATAGGATATTGGATATCAGGGTGAAGAACTTCAGCGCTCAGATTCACGAAGAGTCCTTCCTTAGCACGTTTTAAGTCAGGACCATTTTTAGACGAGCTTTAGCGAGGATTCAATTTGACATACTGAAAAAAATTGGTGTTCGTTTTTATGTTTTTTTTTTTGTTGGTTCTCCACAGGTCAAACGGCAACAGTTATCAACTTCATACTTTTTTTCACAATGTTTTCTCATCCAACTTAGATCTGTATAGTTTTGTGTAATTATCGGGATGTGGTAACTTTTTTTAATGAATTTTAGAAATTTCAAAAATACCCATTAGAATAACACAGCGGAAAAAAAGAAAATATTTTCCGATAAAATGAAATTTTGCATGAAATTGAATTACATTTTAATACACATTTCTGGAAATTTTCAGCTTGATCGGGTCAGCCATTTTGAAGAAAAAACATAACATGTGCTAAATTGGTACCACTCGAAGCAGTTTTTACCCATTTCTAACTTAAATGTTACCCACTTGGCGAATGTAGGCATACGTTTGGCAAAAAAGTCGACATACTATTACTATCCGCTCGTCTAACAACGCATATATGGCATTTTCCTAGTACTAAGTTAGGACTTTAATTTGTGTTAGCTCAGTAAAATGGTCCCAACTTGAAACCAATATTGGTCCCAATCTCAGTAAAATGGTTCTAACTTGAGATCAATATTGGTCCCAACTCAGTAAATTGGTCCTACCTATTGAGACGTTCTAAAGATAGGACTCATATAGATCCGGGCCCAACTCGTTTTTCTTCTTATCATACCAATATATTCACCACTAGCCTTAAGACCCTAATATTCATTCATTATTCATGTCATTTGTAACCATTTATAAAGAATAGCAAATATTTGCTGACAATAAAGATACTGCAAGTCTACAACTTCTTTCTTGAACAATTAATTGACTATACGCATTGATATCAATTGTTCCAGGATTCTTTTTTCTACATAATTTTTAGTTTGTCCATTACAATAAATTTTTTTTCATTAAAAAAAAAAGTATATACTGTATTTGATTCATTGTTTGTAATGTTATTTTGTGCGAGTGGCAACCGTTTGGTGACTTCACTTATCTCAAAGTCCTGAAATTATTGTTATATTACAAAAAT